>JARYGA010055529.1:600000-1044286 GCA_030545235.1 Helianthus tuberosus
ACCACCACACCATAAGGAGTTTGGAACCCATTCACAAATCTATTCAGAATTTAGAATCATATTCAAATGTCATCATCACACTCAGTAAATTTCACCAAAAGCAAAACTAAGGTAGGGTCTGAGGAGGGTAAAATATAGACACCCTTACCTCTACCCCGTAGGAATAGAGAGGCTGCTTCTAGTGAGACCCCCAACTCGATATTAGTTTTGCATCAAGACTTGGACATAAGGCACATAACACTCAGCAATTAAGAAGAAGGTCGATTAGTGCATGATTAACGCCACCACATGATGCATGATTAATCCAAATGTAATTATGTAAATTTGAAATTGATAAAAGACTACTTGATAAAAACCCTCCTCCTTTATACAGGCTTGGGACCGGCAAAATAAACTAAAAACTTTAGAGTTGGCGGAGTTAAAAATTTATTTTTTTTAAAGGTTCATCGCTACTAAGTTCATCTAAATTTGAAGGTTTATCGCTACTAAGTTCATCTAAATTTGAAGGTTTATCGCTACTAAGTTCATCTAAATTTGAAGGTTCACCGCTGCTAAGTTCATCCACTAGTTATATCTATTAAACATTATAGATTCACTAGTTGCAAAAAAAAATTCACAAAAAATCTAATCGAAGAATAACAACTATAAAAAATTCAAGCACCTAAGAAAGAACAACAATAAAAAAAACGCAGATTGAAAATGTGTACACACTAATCAAAATCAACAAGAGTCAAATTAGGGAAAGTAATGTATGCGTGCCTTAGAAGTCATAAATCAGAATCAAGCTTTGCTGCTTTGGAATCGCCAGACTCAGGAATAACCGAATAACAACCAACAACAATCCCCACAACCGATTGTAATTTTGATTTTCATTGTCAGTACTCAAAATCAAGAACAAATTGGAAAAATTAGTTATCACTGTAGAAGAACAAATCATAGATTAGTGAATATATGAGAGTTAACTTAAGATTAAATTATTTAATTACCCTAATTGATTAGATCTGGTGATTATTTCATGCGCTTTGTTTCCATACTCCATTTCTACATCGCGGTCCAACTGCCTAAACTAATACTATAAGCCCACACATCATTTTAAGCCCAAAATCGAAATTTTCAACCATTGTACAATTTCGATCATTTTCGTATTTAATAATATTTTATATTTTATTTACGAAATACGTAATCATATGATCGAGCAAAACGATATTCACAACATATTCAGAACAAAACCCGAGTTACATTTGCCTTCATACCCTTCATATAGCTTAAATACCAAGTAAGAAGGGTTAAAAATGACAAACAAACGAAAATACAAGTCCAGGGGCTGAAACTGCCAAAAAGTGAAACATTTGCTTTCAGAGGGTCTTACGAACCATAAGACCCTAACCCTTACGGTCCTTAAGGGGTACCCAGTAACAGTAGAATGGCAGTTGTCATTCCCAGCTGCATTTCTTGGCCATCAAGCTCGTGAATTTGCCACCATTCTTCTCCTTTGGACACCTGGGGTGACACTAAGCATGTCTTTAACACCTGGGTGGACACTTGGCTTGATTTGGTGACCTCTTTATCACTATAAATAGGTGATCAAGTTGTCCATTCAAACTTGCACCTTCAATCTTTCTTTCTCTTTTCTCTTAGATCTTACTTCTGCTTATAGAGGCCTCCTACTGAAGTTCTAAGCTTCCCTTGAACACAAGTAAGTGTTCTTCCTTAGTCTTTTTCATTATTTTGTCTAATTATGAGCGAAAAGTCAAACAAATTGACATTTGTTTGGCTTTCGGTTCTGACCATTTTGGTCAAGTCAAAGTTCAAACTGAACTTTGCAACGTGATCATAATAATGAAGGTATTAATTCCTCGTGATTACACCCTCTGATCATCACGTTTAGTAGGTGAAATGACGAGTCAAACTTTTACGAAATAAAAGTCAAAAGTGCAGAAAAATGCATTTTTACGATGAAAGTGTTTTCGGGTATTAAAACTTAAAGTTTTGACACCAAATCAGTTTTATAATGTTTCTGACCTAGACTATAACCTTCCTAGGACACCAACGTGAGGTAATTCACGTATAGATTTTTAATACAATACCATCACCTATCCTTGGGTGATTACAAAAGAATGCAAAGCCATTAATCAATCCTAAAAGTCAAATTTTTCCAAAACTTTCACAAGAAATCATCATCTATCCTTAGATGATTTGTTTTTAGGCTTTAAGCCTTTGATGTTTTCAAAATCTGGTCAAAGTTTGGGTTTTAAAAATGTGAACACGTGCAATCTAGAATGGTGGATGACTGTACCCTGAGTTTTCTTTCTAAGGCTAGAGTGTTCGTACAAATCCACTTATTCGGACCAGTTACTCTTACCTGGAACTCTTGGGGTGAGTGTCCACTTATAGGCTAAAGCATGTCTTCGCGATACATTATAAAGACCGTTTACTTTGATTAGTCACTGTGTCATTTGTTCGTTTTAAGTAACGAACAAATGATCACAATCCTTATGTTTCGTCAATATTTTTAAACATTTCTTTTGACTATCCAATATCAATCTCACTTGTTTCCTCTCATATTTTCCTTCTCTTTTAGAATGCCTCCTCGTCGCAACGCTACCCAAGACGCCAAAATGGCGGCTATGATCGCTCAGCAAATGGCTGCAATACTACCAAACCTTGTGAACCAACTTAATCAAGCCAACAATAACAATAACAACAACAATGTACCTCACCGTGTAATTACAAACAATTCAATTCAGCTAAACCACTCAAGTTCAATGGGTCTAAGGGAGCTACTAGGCTCCTACAGTGGTTTGAGAGCATCGAGAGCACCTTCCGCCATTGTCAGTGTTCTAATGAGCGCAAGGTAGAGTTTGCTTCGAGTGTTTTCCAAAAGAAAGCACTCACATGGTGGAACAGAATTATGAGAGCCAGAGGTGCAGACGTAGCAATGGCACAAACGTGGGAAGAACTTAGAGCTCTTATGATGAAAGATTTCTGCCCACACAATGAACAAATGGCACTCGAGAATGAATTTCATGATCTTAAGCAAGATAGTGGGGAGCATCGTGCGTATACCAATCGATACGAGGAGTTAACCTTACGCTATCCCACTATGGTCACGCCGTTGGATAAGGCCATTGACAAATACATTGATGGTCTACCTGATCCCTTTCAAGATATAGTCACTGGTAGCAAGCCAGCTACCCTTAGGGAGGCTATTGAACTAGCTGCAACCATAACCGATTCTCAAGTGAAGAAGTGACTCATTACCTAGGTTTGGAGTAAGCTTTGGACTGTTTGAGGATTACCTCAACGCATTCTGTATTTCTGGACATTAAGGAATAATGGAATTCCAGTGTTTATATGTAAAAGTTGTTCTAATGCTCGTATTTTAATTTACACTATATATTCACACTATTTGCATATGAGCTGCAATTTTTGTTTGTATAGTCTTAGGAATTGATTGATCTTTGGAACGTTGACACCAGGCTTGCTCTAGTCATTGATATTTGACATTGTGTGGATCTATCCAGGTAACCAAAATCTGATTTTTATGTTATTAAATGGCAAAAAGATGACGTTTGAGTCTAATCAAGAGGTTCTTCATCTAAAAAACGTGTCACAAAGGTATATTGGCATTCTTGCAGAAGCTTCAACACCCCTGTTTGTTTACTTACTTGCACATTATGCTGAAGTTGTTGTATGATGTTACTGTCAGGAATAGAAGAGAAGATTGGTGTTTCGGAAAAGCATAATGGAGAGGCCACAATCAGTAGAAAATAAGGTAGTGTTCATTTCATGGATTGTAATGGAATTTGAATTTGCCAGGGAATTGAAATATAATTTGGAATTTAGGTGTCTTTGTTTCATAGAATAGAATGGAATCAGATGGAATTTGAATGTGGATTCTCATCCTAATGTTGTTCAATTCCAATTCATTTTTTTGTTGAAACCAACAAAATTAGAAATGGAATCCACATTTCCGTGAAACGAAAGCTAGCTAAGGTGAAACCTGATGGTGGTGTTGTGACTTAAGAAACTGATGAACCCAAACAAGTTTCAAATTAAAAGCTTGGTGTTAAGGAAAGGGAAAATGGTGTAACCATCAGGATTTTCAAACGACTTTTCAGGGATTTCTTGTATGCGTTTTCTCTCAAAATTTATTGTTATTGTAAGAATTGAAGTTTTTTCATCCACATTAAAGTATAAAAACTCTTTTGACCTTTTAAGGTCAAATCACCTACTTTCAAGATCTAACATAATATGAATTTGTTGAAGTTTATACAAATGTGAAAAGGAAATTGCCATTACTGAATTTGGTACTACAAGTATGATAAAGATATAGGCAGGCCCGTCTCCGAAAATCAAAAAAAAAAATTTGGCCCTGTTCGAGAAAACAAATTTGGGCCCTATTCGTAAATCTTCATATAATATAAACTCATCAATCATTCAATCAAATAACCCATAATACTTCGATAATTGTTATCAAATAGATAAAACAAATTAACAAAAATAGTGTAACAAAAATATCAAGTTATAGAATGTACTTGCTAAGAGAAAAGTGTGGTTCTTCTAGTGTTTTTTGAAGAAAAGCTCTCGATCAACTCCTTGTAATCCATAGTATCTAGTATTTCACTTTCAATAGAAATTGTCGCCAACCCGTTTAGCCTTTCTTATGACATTGTAGAACGTAAATAGGTCTTCAACAACTTCAACTTTGAGAAACTTCTTTCTGCAGATGCCACGGTTACCGGAATTGTCAACAACACTTTATATGCATTTATAGCATTAGGATAAGTTGTACTGCGTTGGAAGATATAGTCTAAAACATCAAAAGGGTTGTCAATGTGTCTCGGTAAAAATGTCTTAATCAAGTTCAACTCCGTATACAATTCTTTAGCATCAATATCGGACTTTCCTTCATACTTCAATGCATCTTGAAGGCGATAACAACACTCCTTAAGCTTGGCTTCATTTAGAGTCTTCAACTTTTTTGGAAACAAAAACCCAAATATTTTTTCGAACTTTTGGTATTGTTCAAATCTTGTTTCAAGTGAAAAATAGCTTGATCAACAATAAATAAAAAATAATTTACTCTAAAATCCTCCTCGGGTGAAAATGTTACTTCTTCTACACTTGATGATTCATCAAATTGTTTTTTCCTATATATCACACGTTTTTGACGGAATTCCCCATTAACACCTATTTCATTTGCAATTTCTCTAGCTTCATCAAGCGCCTTAGAGAACCCCACTTCTCTATAATTCTTAAAGAATTTAATTAATTTTTCCACTTCATCAATAGCAACATCAAGAACAACATCTTTTGATTGCAACCGTTTGCTCACCACATTCACCTTTGATAATAATTCAAACCATATGGCAATTTGTGCCAAGAATTCAAAATCACCAAGTTCATAATCTTCTAATGATTTAGCTTCACTTATGATTTTAGCATCTCTATCCGTCTCCCTAACTTCTCGTAAAGCTTTTCTTACATCTCCAAGTTGATTTTTTATAGGCTTAATACTATCTATACGACTTTCCCAACGAGTTGTAGACAATGATTTAAGAGTTAATCCTTTAACATTGTCTTTCAAAATTTGCCACCTATTAATAGAATGAGCAAAGATAGTATATAACCGTTGTATTGTTCCAAAAAATTCTTTAGACTTAGTAATTGTGTTAGCCATGTCACACAATGCTAGATTTAGACTATGACAACCACAAGCACTATAGAAAGCTGTAGGATTTTTTTCTAAAAATCTAGTTTGAACTCCTTTGTTTTTTCCTCTCGTGTTTGCCCCATTATCGTAGCCTTGACCACGCATATCACCAATATCAAGACCAAGCGACTCTAATTCCTTACATGGAACTTCAAAAAGTCCTAATCCCGTGGTATCATCAACAACCAAAAAACCTAAAAATGATTCCTCAACAGTCACAGAACTAGAGTTAAAATTCACGTACCTCACAAATATGGACATTTGCTCTTGGTGACTTGTATCAGGCGTGCAATCGAGAATGATGGAGTAATACTTTGCTTGCTTAACCTTCTTGATGATTTCGGTTCTAACTTTATCCCCTAATAATTGTATCAACTCGTTTTGAATATTGTGGCCAAGAAAGTGTACATGACACTCCTCATTCAAAACACGGCGCACATGTTCTTTCATAACCGGGTCAAACTCTTCCAACATTTCAACCAAACCCAAAAAGTTTCCATTGCCTTTTTTATACAACTTCTCATTTGTCCCACGAAACGCTAAGCCATATTTTGCAAGAAATTTCACAAGCGCAACAATCCGTATAATGACTTGTTTCCAATAATCTTTTTCTTTTTTAAATTGCTCATATGCCACTTTGTCAATTGTTTCTTTGCATTTCAACCTTTGACGCAATCCAAACCATTCATTCATATTCTTGAAATGTTCTAAACCAACTTCATGTTCTTTAAGTCTACCACTAGCATGTCTCCAATCCTTATAACCTTCATCATCCAACCCACCTTTCGGATGCCCCGTTCTAAAAACTTTACAACAAAAACAAAAGAGTTTGTCAAGTTTTTTCGAATACACTAGCCATTCTCTATCACACCTCTCCCTATTTGATAGAATTCTAGTGTACATGGTATTAGAAAAATGTCTTCCAAATTTATCCACGGGGCCCTTAACATCCATATCTCTTTTTGGACCTTTCGTAACCAACTCTTTAATCATGTCATTACTAAGCCCACCCCAATTTCTAGGATCAAAAATATCAATATCCGGAACCGGATTAACATCATCTTCATCTACGGCATCATTAACATTATCTTCACCTAAGTTCATGTTGTCTTCACCTACAATCACATTGTCTTTGCCCACATTACCTTCTTCACCTACGGTCACATTGTCTTCGCCCACATTAGCTTCTTGACCCACATTATCGTCACCCAATTTTGTGTTTCTTTTGAAAAAAAAACTTGTTTATTCGGTTTTTTTTTACGTCGTCCGCCTTTCTTTTCTCTTCCTCTAGCTTCCTCTTCTTACATTTTTTATGGCCGGATGGGTATTTGTATTTAGGAACGGGAGGCATAATTTCTAAATATTAACAAAAAAACATTCATTCAAAATTTCAATCACATTCACAAGACATCATTTAACAAAAATTATACATTCATTCAATATTAACAAATAACATTCATGATTTCATTCTATATTTCAATCATTCTATAAAAACATTCAATAAAAACATTCATATGAAATCGAATCGACTGATATTATGAAATCAAAAAGAAAAATACATTCATTGATTCAATCAAAAAACGAAATCAAAAAGACAAAATCACAAAAAACATATGAATTTTCGACAATTCGACTGATATTAACATACCTGATTGACCGATTCGATTCCGAAATACTTGTCTCCTGACTCTTGTGCGTGCAATACGATTGAGTAATTGACCGGAATCACCGGATTAAAGTCGAGTAGTCGACCTTTTGTCTCCTCTGCGGCTCTGCGTACTGATCAGCATTCAGCGTCTTTTGGTTTCCTCCCAATTTCCCTCGTCCGTGTGTGAATTTTTTTCAAGGATCTGGGCCCTTATTGTTTTGATTTGGGCCTATTTCAATTCATTAAAACCTGGGCCTATATAATAACCTACAGATTACAGAATTTTCGTTTTTTTGGGCCCTGTGCACAGGCCCACTCTGTACATGGGCTTAGCCGGCCCTGGATATAGGAAGAAATGAATACAAAATTGAACTTTGAAATTCAAAAGTTTGACCTGAAAGTCAGCACATATAGTAATGGTTGTTGCATGATGTTATAGGAAAGAAAAGCTTTAAGGGCATTAAAGGGACTTGTCAAGCTACAAGCTATCATTTGTGGACATTTAGTTCGGCCCGAGGCTGTCACCACTCTTTTTTTTTTTAAAAGTGAACTTCATTAAAACAAGCCAAAACCTCAAACCAAGGCGGCACCAAAAACACCTACAACAAAGACTTACATATTAACAAATTTACACCAATCTTTCCAACTAATCTTTATATTCTTCACTCTACTATTTAACCATAAAAAACCCACCGTTTTTATCTCCCGAATAATCCCTTTTAATTTGACAACAATGTTATTAAAACTAGCCTCGTTCCTAGCCTTCCAGATACTCCAACAACCAATCCTAATACTCCAGCAAATCCTTAACTGAGAAGGCCAAAATATTAGGTATCTTGCACCACATACTAATGATCGGCCATAATATCGACGCAATACTACACGATGTAAACAAATGCTCCACCGATTCTTCTCCTTCGCCGCATAACACACAAGAAGGATCTCCCCTGTCTATGTTTCTTCTCTTTAACGAGTCCATTGTAGCCAGTCTATCCAATCTCAATCTCCACATAAACACATTACATTTACTTAGAATCCACTTGCACCAACCCGGAAAAAATCCCGCATCCAATCCAATATTTTTGTTTAAATACCTCTTAACCGCACCCACACTGAACTGGTTATCCGAAGCACCCGTCCAAGACCAACTGCCTTTCACATCTTTTAAGTCCACACCATGAAGCAAAGTAACCAGCCCCACCAACTCGTCCATCTCCGCACCCATCCCCAACGATCTACTCCACTGCCATATATATCTTAATCCCATATTATTGTTTGAGATCCTCTCGCTAACCTTGCAATACTTGTTCACTTCAAGATAAAATAGAGCAGGGAATTGGTTCTTTAGAGGCACACCACTAATCCAAGGGTCCATCCAAAACCTGATCGCCTCACCGGACCCAACCTCCCCTTTGAATAAGTTCTTTAGCGACACACTTTCAACTGAGGTCTTTTCCATCAGGTTCACAATATTGCACCAACCCCCCCCCCCCATAGTTTTCTTATCCGGAAAAACATCCCAATTAGATCTCGACTTGTGAACCGCTTCAATAACTTTTGTAACATTCCCAAAATTTTAAATTTAAAATAAAGTTATTACCCGAATAGATCATGGGTAAGTTGACCGATAAAAATATAAGGTATTTTGGCAAACGTAGGAACCGTTTAATAATTATAAATATAAAAATACATTATATTTGAACCTACTCCGTTTTTAATGAAACTTTGTTCAAATGTAGACAAGATTATTCTCATTCTAATGACATATTTATTGTTTGGTAAAACGTCATACTTTAGAAGTTATACTCGCCAAATAAGTGAAGCTGTTGAATTAATTATAGTAATAAAATAATATTAAATTTAAACACTAAACATTTGAAATTTAAGTGTACGTGTGTTTTTGTGATATACATGAAATTAAAAGAAAAATAAATAAAATAAAAATCACCAACTAATGAAAGTTATCTACGTGTGTGCATGTGTAGTGTACAATTCAATACATGAAATTAATGCCAAAGGTGTACGTTGAGGTTTTTTGGCGTGAGCCTCAAGCTCATTTTGAGTGTAAATAGAAGGCATCCCAGCACATATTCAACTGCTCCTTTCTTTCTACCATATTTATGTCTCACCAACTTTCCATCTCTATTATTCTATTTTTAAATTTTTATTTTCAATAATAATAATAATAAAGCCCTGCCTCGTTTTAAGTATTGTAACCCCTTATCACTAAATCAATACCCTGTCCGATTGACTTAGGACACACCAACGCATGTCGAGGCTCTGCCTGACTAAGTACATTAGGGTTCTGTCTCGTGACATATTGATAAAGTTGAATTGGGTTACTGTACTTAATACGAATACATTATTTATTTTATTAAATAATTCAGGAGTTATACCCAGGATATAACAACCCTCTTAAAATATTTTAGACAACCCTAAACGCTCCTAAATGCACCCCGTATGCGAGAAATAGGCCCAAAATACATTTAATTTAATAAAAATAAAATAAAAAAATATTTTAAGTCTGTCGCGGGGCGCGACAGACTATACCTACTCCATCGCGAGCCGCGAGCCAGTGACGGGTGGTGAAATCCCAGCCCGCCACGTTGCTGGACATGCGTCGACATCGGTGGTGACTCAGCAAACCAGCTGCCGCCTTTTTGGCCCTGGCGGGGCGCGACGGCCCCTTTGATTTCCGTCGCGGGGCGCGAGGGACTCACTGAGCAGCCCTATAAATTGGATCGATCGGATTCATTTGGAATTCGTTCAATATTCAAATTTCTCTCTCAACTTCTGATAGTATAAGTAATTCCCGGGTATAATACCCCCCTAATTAGCGAAGCTCTGCCTTGTTGTAAGTATGTTAACCCCTGGTTACGTATTAGATACGATGCACGATTGATCTAGTGCTCCGTAACGACTGTTGAGGCTCTGCCTGACGTAGTCGTTGGAGTTCTGTCTCGGGAAAGGTATAACTAATGTAAAAAAATTGGGTTATCATACTAACGCGTGTGCATTATTTTAAATTTTTAGATTATAACCAGGAAGCCACAGGAAATTACCTAAGATAGCAATGTGAGTAATCTCCTTTTTGTAAACCTTTTTGTAAACTGTTTTTACAAAACCTCAATTGTTTTAAATTATAATTAACAGTGATTGAGTATTTATATTCTACAATTATCGTCAGTATGTTGGGGTTTTGTATACAAAATTTGTTACTACACTGTGAGTAGTAACATGACCACAAGTCGGGTTGACAGTACTGTGGGTGGTAATTAAGGTAGAAAAATAAACAAATGTAATTGCAAGATCGCCCTCAATGCTGTAAATTGATAAAATATGTTTTGATTAAACTAGGATTCATTCACCAGTATTTCTTGCTGATAAAATATTTTAAACACGTGTTTCAGGTAACTTAGTGTGAAGCCAATAAAAGACAGCTGGAGAGCACTGAAGACTTAGAAAAGTGACTATAAAAGTTACCTAATTAAAAAGGAGAATTGTTTTCAATAATTAGGGTTATTCCCTATCAATGTACTAAAATGAAAAATTGGGTTTCGTCCCACTTGTCTATTATAAATATATTATCAATAAAACTTGGGTTTTATCCCAGTATTCTATTTTAAAGATTTTTGGTGTTTAACTCTGATAAAAATATTTCTTAGCTACGGTCCTGATGAAAATTTCCGCAGCCAAATTAATAAACACCGATACCATCTGACTAGCTCACGGCTCCCGCTCCCAGGGAGGGGTCGGGGGTTGTGACAGAATGTGGTATCAGAGTTATGCCACTGGTTTAAGCCCTTTAGGTGTTCTTCCAATACCTAAACCTTAAACATTTGTGTTAGGAAATTAATATCTTATGTGTTATTCTGTAAACATAAAATTTTCATATATATCCATCATGATTTTTATACCATATCTGTATCTTACAATGATGCTATGTCTACATATATATATATAAGATATATATCAATAATATTGTGTCTTAGAAAAATTTGTGATATATACCATATATATATATATATATATATATATATCATATCCATGTATATGTGTAGGAACATAATGCGATATGAATTTTTCAACAGTATAATAATATTACGATATTAATATTTATATCTTAATATTAATGTAAAGTAATACAACTCAGGTATACTACTTTAAAAATGTCATAATTTAAATATTAAGATAATATGTAATATACCTAAATGATTTTATGTCATTTGAATTCTCAGTATGTGTAACCCTATTCGTATCTTGTAGTATGTTATGCTATAAATATATAAAGAGGATATATTTATAATATAATATAATATTAAATTTTGTGATATATATCATACCCACATAATTATGTGAATACAATTCAAAATAAATTATAATAGTATTATGATATTGATATTAATATCTTAATTAAAAATATAAGATAACACCCTTAGGTATGATGTCACTAAAATATCATAATATAAAATATTATTCGATGAAAGCAGTATATCTTATGATTATGATATAACCCAAAATTTTACTCGATCTAGAGGTATATGTTTGTCAAAAGTTTTGACAAAACATATAATTATATTAATTTTGTTAAAATATAATGTTTCAGCATTATTTAGATACAATAATTAAAATACTTTGTAATTCTTTATTGCTTCTTATCGTATTATTAAATATTAAATATGTAGATTATTCATCAATATTTGATAAGTTACGTAATATTCAGAAATTATAGTCAATATTAATGATAATTAACATGCTAGAGAAATTTTTAATACACAAACGCTCTCTAAGAAAAGTCTTTAATATATACTGTTATTATATCATCATTATTATTAATATAATACACTAAGCTAAAATATTATTAAAATTTCGTAATAACAAAATAAAATTTTTCTGGCTCTTGAATAAAGTTATGTTAAAAAGGGTTTTATAAAACATAATTCTTAATTTAATTAATAATGAACAAGAATTATTACAGTTCGTAATTCATAGTTTGACGATTCTAAAATTTAAACACATATACATATACCAAGGAAGATATAAAATATTTTACAAAAACTGTATTTATGAAACAGGAATATGAACAACTTAGTATTGTGTAATTAAATGATTTTAATACATAATGCCTATATATCAACAGGAAATAACTTAAACCTATTTCTTAAATTATATGTAATTCAGATGTATATATATTTCATATATATAATTTGTATCAATATTATAAATGATATTTTATCCATAAAATACAAAAACATTTAGTACGGTATAACTATATGGTTTAAAATATATGTATATATATATATATATATATATATATATATATATCTTAAGAAGAAACAATTTTATCATTTGATAAGTTTAATTTTTAAACTATATGTATATGTATTCTGAGATGAAAACGATATCTAAATTATTTAGAATCAAATTTAAAAACACTAGACTTTGTATTAGCTATTTTGATTCTTTAATAAATAGATACAATAAATTAAGAATAAGAATCAAGTTCTAATATGTTATACTCAAAATGAGTCAACATGTCAGTTAAAGAATAAATTGTTCTAAAGGAATTCAAAAGATTTATATCTTTATTAAATCTATTCTTTTTGATGAATTTCCTTTTATTTCAAAATATTATGTTCACTAAATCTAATCGAAATTTATTTTGTTAATATAAAGGAATAAACAAAGTTATAAGAATAGACAGAATAATTAAACCAATTAGTTATATAATTGGATTCTTATAATTTGATATTTATGTATATATTACAGGAAATTTTTAAACTTTATATTTATACGTATATATATGCAAGACACGAATTTCTTGATATATGTACAATATGATAATGAATTATCTTCTGTAGAAAAACAAGCTTTTATATAACAGAAGAAACAAACCTACATGTTTACTCAAAAATCTATTTTGATACCCACCTTTAATTCAAAAGATACCTTAAGGATATCTGTACTAGCACCACCTCTCGAAGAACAATGATGGATCAATAACAGAGAATCTCAGAATTTCATATAAAACTCTTACCTTTATTTTCTGAATTCTTATCCAGCCATGAGCTCTGAAAAATAGTTGAACTTAAGCGATATAGAAAAAAACTTTCTTACAACAAAGGAAGAAATAACACATAATATAATATATACTTTCCTTATATTTTGACAAAATATACAGTGAAAGAAAATGTTAAAATACAATATGTATATATGTGTGTGTGTATATATATATATATCAATGCATAATACTGATAGGTATGTCTATATTTGTGCTAAACGTAATATGAGCAACAAAAGATGCCTATATAATTGCTTGGTTCTATGATAATTATGTCTGAACATGTTTATAATTCAGGCTAATAATGAAAATTCTTGGGATAAAAGCACTATAGAAAATATAATATCTCAAGGAATATTGAATGCCATACCTTCGATCATTGAGGCCATTAAGATTTCTGTGCCTATAAACGAGACTCCTACTACCCACTGTAGGCATATTTGTCACTCTAAATCTAACCCTAGTATCAATGGAGGTCATGATATTCGTATCAAAACTCCATCTTCCAAACGAAAGAAAATCACAACCTATAGTTACTCTTATAAGGAATTTCGCTCCGACAAATCATATAAGGACAAAGGAATGGAACCAGTAATCGCGCAACCTTCCAGTAGAAACTAAAACAAAAAGCATTCAAGAAGATGCCATTCTAGGAAGGCACTTCACTGTAACTTCTGCATGAAGACTGGACATACAGAGGAAGATTGTAGAAGGAAAACTAATGTATGTTAAGAATGCGGAGAACCAGGTCACATCCATCCCTACTGCCCGAAACTACCTAAGGCACCCGAAAACGAGGATAAAAACCCAGATAAAGCTAAGGAGAACGCATAAATATTTACAACACCAGAGGCAACAACAACTTTTAAAATAAGCACCCTTATGTTTTGTTTGAACTACAGTATTAGTTAACTACTGTTAGGAAACTTTATTTGTAAGTATTGAAGAAAATCACAATCAACTGGATCTATGAAGAGATAACAGTCCTGAAGATCACAACATGAAGAAGAAGATCGGATAAGACAACTGAAATGCACAGCATCTACTTCAAAGAATCACAAGTTGATCAAGAGCTGAATTGGATTATCAGAGAAGGTCATTTCTGATGGATCTGATGATATTTCTGATGAAACATCATCAGTTTCTGACGATTCTGATCATCAGGATTTTTCTGATGATTTGTTCATCAGAATTTCTGATGAAGCGGTTTATCAGAATTCTGATGAAATACCCCACTTGTCTGAAATTGGCTCTATCCTGCCACACTTACCGAAGCAAGTTGACATTATTGGATATCATGATTAAAAATGCAACTTGAACGAGGGATTCAATGAATATGTCAAATGGCTACTTTTTACAGGAATTATTGCATAAATAAACTATTGTTTATTCATGCACCCAGCCTTCTATAAATAGAAGGCTCAACTAGCAGAAGACAATTGAGTTTGAAGCTTATCATTCACACATACATCAAAACTCCATTGCCCTCTCACCCACAGAATTCAGGATTCATTTGTAATAGGTAATAATCTTACAATCACCTTGTAAACCATTTTGTTTCAAAGTGATATAAACTTGATAATTCTGTAAGTCTTGTTTCTTGAAAGTCTGATTTCCATTTCCGCACATCTACTGAAATCACTTGCCATATTACGTGAAAAGAAGTTGTTAAGGCCATACTGGGTCCAACAATTGGTATCAGAGCAGATTGAATAAATTATTTTCAAACGATCAATCGCTCATCTTCTTTTCTCTAAATATGGCTAGCTTTCAATCCTGGAATAATGCTTTTAACATTGGTTCTATGTCCAAACCTCCGACTCTGGTCAGAGAGGAATACCCCCAATGGAAAATCAAGGTGGTCAATTTCCTTAATGGTCATGACCGAGCTCTGTTTCAATCCATTGAAAGGGGTCCACATACACCAATGACTAATATACCAGCTATTCCAGCAACTGACCAATCACCTGCTATCCCTGCCTCCCGTGCTCCTAAAAGTGAAATAAACTGGAGTGCGGAAGACAAGGAACTGGTAGCTGGGGATGAAAGGGCAAAGTCACTTTTAATAATGGCCATCCCCAATGACATATTTTCACAAGTTGATGCATGTGCATCAGCTAAGGAAATATGGGATCAGTTGGAAAATCTTTGTGAAGGAGGAGAAAGGATGAGAAGAAACAAGAGAACAAACAATGTCTCATCTTATGAAAAGTTTAAAAGTTTGCCAAATGAAAGGTTAAATGATACATATCAAAGATTTACAAAACTTTTAAACGAGCTAAAGAAGTTTGGAATAACAAAGTCAAATGATGAAAGAAACATAAAATTTCTTGATGCCCTTCCTAGAGAATGGAGAAGTCTAACCATGACTTCATCCTCAACCTTAGAACTAGGAAACATGAGTCTCCATGACTTATACAGCATCTTGGTTCCCAGAGAGGAAGAAATATTTGAAGAAACCATTCAAAGAGGGGGATCTTTAGCTCTTATCTCAAACTCACAAAGACCAACACCAACCAATGATCCACAACCATCAAGCAGCCAAAGTTTTGAAATTTCTGATACTTCATCAGATTTTTCAGCTTTTGCTGAAGCAATTGCACTGCTCACCAAAACATTTGAGCAGAGGTTGAGGGGAGGAAGCCAGAGATACCAGAGAAGTGACAGAGGAAGGATGGATGGGAGATCTAAGGAAGAAGTTAGATCAAAGGATAAAGGGAAAGCCGAAGTTGTGTGTTATAAGTGCAAGCAGAGAGGTCACTATGCATCAGAATGCAAGACCAAAAAGCTCAAGGATGTTGCCTATTACGAGAAAAAGCTTGAAGAAGCAAAGAAGCAGCAACAAGTTAGCTTAATTGCAGGAACAGATACATGGTTATCTGATGATTCTTCTGATGATGAAGAAGAAGAATTGGCAAATTTCTGCCTCATGGCACTTTCTGAAGGTCTACCAGAAACTTCCGAACAAAAGGTAAATTTAGACAATCTTGATCTTGAACACAAGCTAAACAAGCTCATGTCAGATTTTCTAAATCTGCAAGAAAAACATCAATCAGATATTAGAAAATCTGATGAGTTGCAAAGGACCTTGAATAAAATCATTCTTGAAAACCAACTACTTATAGAGGAAAGTTTAGATCAAAGAGCTAAAATTGAGTTTTATGAAAATGAAAGAAAAGATCTTTACAAGAAAATCAATGACAAAGAAATCAATGTAAGAGGTTTTCAACAAGCCAAAGAATTCATAAATTTCATTGAGTCCACACCAAAGAACAAAGGAGAGGGTTTGGGATATAAAAACCCAAGAGGAAGTAAACCCACTGTCTTTGTAAAAGCAACTCATCAGATTTCTGATAAATCTCTATCAGAATCTGATTCTGAATCTTGCAAGTCAACCTGTTCTGAATACTCGTTTGAAAAACCAAACTTCAAATCAAACATAAGTGAATGCAGTCAAGAATCTGTAAAGACTCCAGAAGCAGTTCACTCATCTTTTCAAAACTATCCACTCATTCCATCACAAGAAACAGTATCAGAAAATTCTGATAAATCTTGTATGTGTGTTGACATACTGAAGCTTGTTCAACACCATCTTCAAAAGAAAAATGTAAAATCTGTTTACGGCTCAGCATATAACAGAATTTCTGATGAAAAACCAACAAGAAAAAATAATTTGATTAGGATCCCATCAGAAAAAGTACCCAAGCATGCCTGGGTACCAAAAACCCTCTAATCATTCCATTTCAGGACCATCATGTGCAGCAGATCTGGTACTGCGATTCAGGAAGCTCCAAGCACATGACTGGGGACAGGAGCTTACTTAGCAACTTTGTTTCAAAGCTGGGTAGAATGGTAAATTTTGGAAATGGAGTAAAAGGGAGGACCATGGGATACGGATGCATAAGGTATGGAAGTTTGACCATAGAGAAAGTAGCCTATGTTGAAGGCTTAAAGTATAATTTGCTGAGTTATGGTCAGTTCTGTGATAAAAATCTCTCAGATAATCTTATCACCAGAAAAATGCTTGAAAAGTTGTTTTTGTGATAATCAAATAAAAATCATATATCTGATAAGTCACCAAAAAAACTGATAAGTTATCAGAAAATCTAATGAAATCATCAGAAAATCTGATACAACATCAGAACACCTGACAAATCATCAAAAATTCTGGTGAATCATCAGAAAAATATGTTGGATAATCAAAATTATCATAGATCATTAAAACAAATTACTGCATGTCATCATCCTTATTCATATCTCTTGACAACATATTCATAATCTGCACATTGAATTTTTTTAATTGTATAACAAAAAAAAATTATTTTTTTTTCTTTCTTAGTGCTGGTAACGTCATTTAACAGAAAATTTCTGGAATTCGTTAAATGTGAAACTTTCTCTCTCCTTCATTAATTACACCCCATCATGTATTAAGGAGATTGAAGTGGCGTATTGGTAGGCAATCATGATATATTACCAGAAATTGGCCGCCTAAACCATTTAATGCAAGTGAAGTATGAAGTAGCTTATCTCTGTTACATTTTCTGTCCTCTGATAATCAATTAAATAACAGAGATTGCGGTGAAGAAAATCTACAAGTTGGTAGCTTCCATTTATGGCAAATATTAATTTTACTATAAATAATCACCACTTTGAGTTAAAACCTGTCATCTTCACACTTCTTCTTCACCTCATACTCTGTCATACACACAAAATGAATACCATCAAAGATGAATGCTTCCCACTTATTTTATATCCATATCATAATCTAAGATTGAGGACCAATCTGGAAGGTCCTCAATGGGAAGGATGTCAAGTTGTGCCTAAAATGCTCACGAGTAGTAACTTGAACCATGCTCTCACAGCTCATATAACTGTTCATCCAGAGATTCTTCAAATCTTATGGAAAAATGCAACATTATCTGAGTATGAGAACAGAGAGGAGATGGCCATCGAGAGTGTGGTGCTAGATCAAAAGATTCTATTGAATGAAGCCACCATCAGGACAGCTCTTCAACTCGGTGATAACAATGATGTCCTAACATTCACAAGAGCTTAAAAAGATGATGCCTTAAGACAAATGGGTTACCGTACAGCAACCCAACAACGAGCAATCAACAAACATGGCTTTATCAAGCCATGGCAATATCTGGTCACACAGATGGGTGCATGCTTTTCAAAGAAGGTCATCAATCATCATGAGGTATCTCTCAGATTGATGGAGCCTATACGTGCACTTGTACTCAAAGTTCTTTACAACTTCTCTTATTATCTAATGAGAGATTTTGCAAGTAACATCTGGGTTGACAAGCCATTCTTGATGTATCCTCGTTTTCTGACAAAGATAATCACGAGCCAGCTAGACTTTGCAGGCATACCTGCAAGTTATCCAAGAGCTGATATGAGGCTTCAAGAAAACATGGGTCTCAGCATGCTTGTACCCACCAACCAGAACCATGGGTTGATTACTGACCTGTTGTTGCTCTTGGAAATGGAACATGGTGAAGGCATGGATATTGATTAGGTTTTTCGTTGTTTAAATCCTGTTCGTGTAAATTTTTTGTGTTAATATGTTTATATTTTGTGTTTCCTTTATAGCTTTGATTATCCTGCTTATGGTTTATGGTTTGGGAAATGGGTGAGGTAAATGTGAAACATGTTTATCAGAAATCAAAATTTGACACAAAACTCTAAGTTTCTGATGACAGGAGATAAAATCTGGTAATTCAAAAATGGATCTAAATTTTTTTGATAAAACTTCAATAATAAAATGTTTTAGAAAATATCAGAAAAAGCCAAGAGACATGGATGCCACCAGAAAAACAAATGTGAGTCTTCTGATCTTATCTCATTCCCCCTCATCTAAAAAAAATGTTGTCAAAAAGAAAACTTCAAAATCTGTTGAAGAGGATCACAAGTTTAGGGGGGAAAACTCAACCACGAAATTCTGTTAAAAATTGTTGACTTCTGTTGACCACATCTAAAAGGTCAACAGAAGACAGAACAAAAAGAAAATACATATTTTCAACAGAATTTATGTTGACTTTCTGATGACATCATCAGAATGGGACTTTGACTTACAAAGAAAAGAGGATCCATATGAAGAAAGGTGATTGGACCTATTATCTAATGGGGTCCACAAAGATGAAAATGTGTCATAGAACCGATAGCTTTCTCCAATCAACAATCAGTGCAACACTTTCGTGAAGGAATGATTGAAGAAACTACAAATTGAAGGGTCAAGTTGAAAGAGCATAACCACGATTACATGATAAACCAATTTCATTAATGTCTTGATACCCACGATCCAACGGTTACATTTTGAACCAAAAAACTCACGATACACGATCTAACGGTTATAAAGACAATTAATGATCTCTTAACCACCATTACATGCCACGTTCTATACCCCTTCAACTCCATACACCCACAATTCTCTGCTGAAACACTCCTATATAACGCACACTTAGCAGAAATTCAAAAATCACTCACCTTCCTTACAAAAACTTCAACCTTGAAAATCCCCTGTTTCTCACTCACACTTCAAAAATCCCTAAATTTCAAACCCTAATTCACAAAGATCAACAATGGCAGAAGTAAACCTCAACATTCCAATGGTTCAAGATGAAGTACCTTTTGTTGAAGTTGCAGAATTTCTACCAATGAAGGAAAACAATCTACTAATGAATACAGAGCATTCGGAGTATGATGTAAGATGTCAACTTCTGGTAGAATATCTTACAAATTGTCCAATATCAGGAGCACTAACAAAAGGAGGAGAGGTACCAGAAAGGTTACTACAACAATTTGTTCACACTTTTAATGAAGTTGAAGAAAATCAGGTCTCTGCTCACGTATGGGGAAGTGTTTATGTAACATTAACCCCTGCAAGAGTATGAGAATAGCTTGAACTGCCTATTATTGATGGTTACACTGAAGCTCCAAGCAGAGAAGATTTAATAAACTTCATCATTGGGCTTGGCTACAAGAAAAGGGATATCAACAAAATTGGAGCAATTAGAAGAAGTGAATTGACAGCCATCTGGCAAGTGATGATGGAAGTGCTAAACAAATGTCTCACCTCAAAGATAGGAGGAACTGATCAAATCAGTCAAGCTATTCTGACAATCATGTATGGACTCATAACTGGGTACAAAATTGATTATGGGTCAGAAATTTTCAACCTACTAAAAAGATCAATCATCACCAGAAATGGAAGAATAACCTCTCATCTGCCATATCCAAGGTTAATCTCTATTTTCATCACTTAAACATTCACTGAAAGGAACATAGAAATTCCAATTTTGGAAGATGCTTGGAGTTCAAATACCATGAAGGCCTGGAGTTCCAATCATGGGTGGGAATCAAACAGATATATCCCTGTGTTGCCAGAAAGCATGTTATGCCTCATTGCACTAGACTCACAATACAGAATACAACATGAAGAACTTCTGACCAAATCAGACTCTCCAACAGAAGAGCCTAGCAGAGAAGTTGTGAACTGCTCTTCATCAACAGAAGAAGGAGATGATGAAAAGTCCTCCCCATCAGAAACAGAGGGCGCGGGAGGAGAAAGAATTCTGGAGATAGCTAACTCACCAGAAAACAAGACACAACATGCTGAAAGCCAACAGATTCATGAAGCAGGAATTCATCATGAATTTGAGATTCATCAAAAGGAAATACATGAACACCATGCAGAATCACATCATGAAGAAACTCACTTTGATGCTGCTACAATTGAAGCCACTGAAGTCATACATTATGATGAATCTCATATTGCTGATACATCTCTTTTAAACACTGTCTTAGTTGACTCTCACACAAAAGAAACAAAATCAGAGAGTTTAGTTAATGTTTCTTACAAGCTAGAATACAGAACAACTAATGTTGATGAGGAGGTTACTAGTGCCATTAATCTCAACTCTGAATCAGAAAATGAGGAAGAGGATGAGATCCCAACAGATAGAGATCAGGAAACTGATCAAGGAAATCTGGCTAAAGGTAATCTGTTTACCTCAAAAACTTTTGGAGGATCATATGTTGATATGGTTCAAGGACATAAGGAAATCCAGGATGAAAATGATTTTTCCATCACTGGTGGAGATGATTCTGGTAAACTTAAAGCTGCACCAAAATCTGGTAAAGCCAAAAGTGACCCTATCATTTCCAAAACAGCAGCAAATGTGTTTGCAGCTGGAAGGTTACAAGGAACATCTGTTGTTCCAAATATCCCTGAGAAACCTATGAACCAGGAAAGTTTAGAAACAGTGCTGGAAAATGTTTACAAAGTCTGTAAAAGAAATCCAGTGGAAGAAAAACTTGATATGTTGCTGTCAAAAATACAAGGTCAAAGGGCTGATATGAAGACTTTGTCAGAATCAGTGGAGGTAATAAAGAATCAAACTGATGAAAACACTGAAGCACTAAAGTCTCTTCAAAAGATGAAAGAAAAAGCACCAGAGTCCAACATCTCTGCATCAGAAATCCAGAAGATTCTCACAGAAATAGAAAAGATCAAGGCACAAGTTGCAAATATAGTGGAATCAAGGCAGTCAAGCAGTTCAAACAGAGTTTTGGAGGAAGTTACCATACTAAGGGCAAGCAACAACAGTATCACAGATGCCCTTGAGAAGCTGTCAAAAGAATGGGCTGCAATTCAGACGAAAGCTCAAACTGAATTCACCAAAGTTCAGAAAAATATAACCAGCAATTCAAAACAGGTAAGAGAGGTGCAACAACTAATGGAGAAGATGCAATTCAACATTGCAAGATTGGCCAAAGTGGATCCCCAAGAACTCATGAAAGCAATTCCTGTTGAAAGATCACATCAAGAAGCTCCAAAGTCAACTCCTCAACAATCATCAACCACACCAATCACCAAAGCTGGAACCACAATGATGGGTCCACCTCCAAGTGTCTCAAGAGATGAAATGCTGAAAAGGTTAGCAACTACAAAACCTCAAGCAATTACAAATTTGAAATTGCTAGCATCTGTCCCAAAGCCAACATTGTCTGATGACTCAGCCATAAGTAAATTTATGAACATGCAAACAATGAATGAATGGGAACAAGAAGGTGATTCATCAAGAAAATCAAAGATTGTTAAAAGAAAAATCTCTGAAGCTAAGTCTGTCATGGTTAAAGAGATTTCCAAGGATGTAATGATATTCCTTGAGTACAATCTGGTGAGCTACTATTTAACAAAAGAAGATGAACTACCAAGAGCACTGTCTCCTGTCAGACTGGCTTTAAGAAATGAAAGGATCAAAAGAGGTTCAGGCAGCATTCACTCCAAGAATGAGAATCCAGTAAAGAGAGTGTTAAAGGTGGATGAAGTGAAAGTTGCAACCGATGATGTTGGATGAACTCGTGTGCAAAACAGGTACACACTTCTGAGGAAAAATGGGGAAGAACAAAAGGTGACTGATGAAGAATTAGCTGACCAATTGCATCCCATAGACATTATGTTTATGAAGGACCATTATGAAAAGGAAAAGAAAAATAATCAAGAAGTCAGAAGGGCATTAAATGGCATATCAAAGGCTGGAATATTGCTATTTGAAAGAATGGCTTTTTCAGACTTTGATCTATGCATCAACTATGAACATGTGCACAACAAGAAGGTGTACGTCAGATCACCAAAGACAAAAGTCCCCTCAGATATATTGGAAGATGCAAGATCTGGAGACATCATTACACTGACAAGTAAAAATGAAGAACATAACTATGGTGTAATCTTCAGAGATCATGAGAATAACAAAGCTCTGTTCAGAAGTGTTGACATCTGTAAGTACTCAAATCAAACTCTGAAGTATATCATGAAAACTATGAACAAAAGACAAGAACATCTTCAGAAGTTAGAGAAGAACTTGGAGGGACACAGGAAGGAAATTGAGCAAATGATTGAAGAATGGATCCAAGCAAGAGAATGGTACAAAGACATGTATGTCAGCTGCAACAAGTATATCTCCTACAAAAAGCAGATAAAGATAGAAGACGTGCACAAAAGAGTGAAGCTGAATTGAAGAACTTGTTTATTTAAATTTTCATCTTTATGTAATTTGTTTTTAAAAAACATCAGTAACTAGTTTAAAATTACAAGTGTTATGTTTCCACTGTTTGGAAACTTTCTGTTCATAAGATGGTTCATTTTCTTACAATACTTAGGGAGAAACTGTTAGGAAACTTTATTTGTAAGTATTGAAGAAAATCACAATCAACTGGATCTATGAAGAGATAACAGTCCTGAAGATCACAACATGAAGAAGAAGATCGGATAAGACAACTGAAATGCACAGCATCTACTTCAAAGAATCACAAGTTGATCAAGAGCTGAATTAGATTATCAGAGAAGGTCATTTCTGATGGATCTGATGGTATTTCTGATGAAATATCATCAGTTTTTGACGATTCTGATCATCAGGATTTTTCTGATGATTTGTTCATCAGAATTTCTGATGAAGTGGTTTATCAGAATTCTGATGAAATACCCCACTTGTTAAAAATTGGCTCTATCCTGCCACACTTACCGAAGCAAGTTAACATTATTGGATATCAAGATTAAAAAGGCAACTTAAACGATGGATTCAATGAATATGTCAAATGGCTACTTTTTGCAGGAATTATTGAATGAATAAACTATTGTTTATTCATGCACCCAGCCTTCTATTAATAGAAGGCTCAACCAGCAGAAGACAATTGAGTTTGAAGCTTATCATTCACACATACATCAAAACTCCATTGCCCTCTCACCCACAGAATTCAAGATTCATTTGTAATAGATAATAATCTTACAATCACCTTGTAAACCATTTTGTTTCAAAGTGATATAAACTTGATAATTCTGTAGGTCTTGTTTCTTGAAAGTCTGAATTCCATTTCCGCACATCTTTTTCACATCTACTGAAATCACTTGCCATATTACGTGAAAAGAAGTTGTTAAGGCCATACTGGGTCCAACAGTTAACTTCTGATTCCAATTAAAAATTTATAATAAAAGGTCTTTATTTTTCTTCCAGCCAACACTCATTTGTCACATTCCCATGTCACACATACATTGCTTGTTATGCATGTAATGTTGCTTCAAAAGATCATTTATTCATAAGTTCGAATAAATAATTCGTTATACTCATTTTGACAATTCATGTGATTGCAAAAACGTTGACCCTTGATATCAAGTCAACAAACTTCCTGGAAGAATTCCTTTTCTTTTCAAAGAATACTTACCAGATTTTCATTGAAACCATTTCTTGTTAAAAACATATATCTATTGTTGGAATATGTCCAAACCAAGCTCAATTGCTTGAACTTGGTCACAATATACATTCAATTCGAAATCCCATATGATGTATTGAGATCATCATATTCAAGATAATCTCATTTTTCTGAATCATAGTAGACTTGTTTAAAGTCTTCAATTTCAATGAATCATTTGTTAAAACACGACACCTTGCGGTGGCGATTTCTTTGAAACTTGGACTCATTTCATTTTCACACCTGAGGTATGAATTTATTTATTTATTGATTCATTATCCTAAACCATTCTTAATACAATTTTGTCTTAAAATAAAGGTACCTAAATTCCAATGTACCTCCAACATATCTTTCATCTTTGAATTAATCCTACAATATTCATTTCTTCTTTCACTTGGGAATCCTATCTTTTGAATATCCAGATTCACTTCATTGAAACTTTCAGTTAATTTCAAAAACGGTGAATTCTTTCGGTTACCGTAATCATTGAATTCTTTTTAATCATTAAAACGCCTTGCGGTGTCTAAATTTGTAGCCTGAGCTAATCATAAATCCTAATCATATCAATTCATACATCTTTCGTTCGACTCATAATTTAAGTAGTCTTGATGCAGTTATGTATCAAGATAATGATACACTAAATCCTATTGTATTTTCGGTATATCCCTGCCATTCAAATGTCACTGATTCTAGTTTGGTAGTTAACAAATCATTTTTCATACTTTTATTTTGAGATTATTGATTCGGAATCTTTCTCAACTGACAAATCAAAGTAAGTTCTCTTCTGACATCAAATTCTATTGTTTCTGAAAGTCATTACATTTCGAATTTTATGCCTATCAAATCTCTCTTATGAAGCTTAGTCACCCTGATTGTATTATTTCATCTCGATCAGCTAACATCAATTCCTGAAACTAAATTTTGGGACCATTGAATTCCAATTATCCTATGATATCTTTATATTCATCTTTTGATTCTATCTCAAACACCTTGATATACTGTTTTTACTAACTTAAAGACGTGACGTAACCCAAGGAGATATCGTAGTCCAGATCTCGAGGACGAGATTTAAAATAAGGTGTGGAGGATGTAACATTCCCTAAATTTTTAAATTTAAAATAAAGTTATTACCCGAATAGATCATGGGTAGGTTGACCAATAAAAATATAAGGTATTTTGGTAAACAAAGGAACCGTTTAATAATTATAATTATAAAAATACATTATATTTGAACCTACTCCGTTTTTAATGAAACTTGGTTCCAAATGTAGATAAGATTATTCTCGTTCTAATGACATATTTATTGTTTTATAAAACGTCATACTTTAGAAGTTATACGCGACAAATAAGTGAAGCCGCTGAATTAATTATAATAATAAAATAATATTTTAAACACTAAACATTTAAATTTAAGTGTACGTGTGTTTCTGTGATATACATGAAATTATAAAAAAATAAATAAAATAAAAATCAACAACTAATGAAAGTTATCTATGTGTGTGCATGTGTAGTGTATAATTCAAAACATGAAATTAATGCCAAAGGTGTACGTGGAGGTTTTTTGGCGTGAGCCTCAAGCTCATTTTGAGTATAAATATAAGGCATCCAAGCACAGATTTAACTGCTCCTTTCTTTCTACCATCTTTGTGTGTCACCAACTTTCCATCTCCATTATTCTATTTTTTAATTTTTATTTTCAATAATAATAATAATAATAATAATAAAGCTCTGCCCCGTTTTAAGTGTTGTAACCCCTGATCACTAAATCAATACCCTGTCCGATTGACTTAGGACCCACCAACGCATGTCGAGGCTCTGCCTGACTAAGTACGTTAGGGTTCTGTCTCGTGACATATTGATAAAGTTGAATTGGGTTACTGTACTTAATACGAATACATTATTTATTTTATTAAATAATTCAGGAGTTATACCCAGGATATAATAACCCTCCTAAAATATTTTAGACAACCCTAAACGCTCCTAAATACACCCCGTATGCGAAAAATAGGCCCGAAATACATTTAGTTTAATAAAAATAAAATAAAAACAATATTTTAAGTCTGTCGCGGGGCGCGACAGACTATACCTACCCCATCGCGGGCCGCGAGAGAGTTACGGGTGGCCCGCGATGGTGACTCAGCAAACCAGCTACTGCCTTTTTGGCCCTGGCGGGGCGCGACAGCCCCTTTGATTTCCGTCGCGGGGCGCGAGAGACTCACTAAGCAGCCCTATAAATTGGATCAATCGGATTCATTTGGAATTCGTTCAATATTCAAATTTCTCTCTCAACTTCTTCTGATAGTATAAGTAATTCCCGGGTATAATACCCCCTAATTAGCGAAGCTCTGCCACGTTGTAAGTATTTTAACCCCCGGTTACGTATTAGATACGCTGCCCGATTGATCTAGTGCTCCATAACGACTGTTGAGGCTCTGCCCGACGTAATCGTTGGAGTTCTATCTCGGGAAGGGTATAACTAATGTAAAAAAATTGGGTTATCATACTAACGCGTGTGCATTATTTAAAATTTATAGATTATAACCAGGAAGCCATAGGAAATTACCTAAGATAGCAATGTGAGTAATCTCCTTTTTGTAAACCTTTTTGCAAACTGTTTTTACAAAACCTTAATTGTTTTAAATTATAATTAACAGTGATTGAGTATTTTTATTCTACAATTGTCGTCGGTATGTTAGGTTTTTGTATACAAAATTTGTTACTACACTGTGAGTAGTAACATGACCACAAGTCGGGTTGACAGTACCGTGGGTGGTAATTAAGGTAGAAAAATAAACAAATGTAATTGCGAGATCACCCTCAATGCTGTAAAATGATAAAATTTGTTTTGATTAAACTAGGATTCACTCACCAGTATTTCTTGCTGATAAAATGTTTTAAACACGTGTTTCAGGTAACTTAGTGTGAAGCCAATAAAAGCCAGCTGGAGAGCACTGAAGGCTTAGAAAAATGACTATAAAAGTTACCTAATTAAAAAGGAGAATTGTTTTCAATAATTAGGGTTATTCCCTATCAATGTACTAAAATGAAAAATCGGGTTTCGTCCCACTTGTCTATTATAAATGTATTATCAATAAAACTTGGGTTTTATCCAAGTATTCTATTTTAAAGATTTTTGGTGTTTAACTCTAATAAAAATATTTCCTAACTACGGTCCCGATGAAAATTTCCGCTGCCAAATTAATAAACACCGATGCCATCTGGCTGGCTCACGGCTCCCGCTCCCAGGGAGGGGTCGGGGTTGTGACAACTTTAACCCACAGTTTATCTTTGTCCACCTTGAAACGCCAACCCCATTTAACCAGCAAAGAAATATTTATGTTCTTAAGTTTGTTAAGACCCAATCCTCCTTTGTCCAAAGGCGTAGCCACCCGGTCCCAAGCAACCCAATGAACCTTGCTCACCGAATTACTACCACCCCACAAAAAATTCCTTATTTTTGCTTCAAGATCCTTAACAACTTGAACCGGAGCTTTATATAGAGAAAAATAATAGTTCGGAAGGCCTTCCAAAACCGACCTAATTAAAGTGATTCTTCCCCAATAGAAAGCAATGTCGCGTTCCATTTCACCAATCTCGCGTCGACTAAATCGTACACCGGCTTCCAATTAGAGACCCTGTTCATATTAGCACCCACGGTCAATCCTAGGTACTTGAATGGAAACTCATCGGCTTGACACCCAATAACCTTGGCCATGTTCTTTATATCCCCGATAGAAACTCCAATCGCGTATAAGTTAGATTTAGCAATGTTGATCTTTAAACCGGAGCATATATGAAAGACCCGAAGAATTCTAACCATATTAGCAATATTACTATTAGACCAATCCCCCAAAATAATAGCATCATCAGCAAAAAACAAATGAGAAACCATTGGTCCGTTCGAAGGAGTTTGAATACCTGAAAAAATCCCTTCACTTATTGCCTTTTCAATCATGAAGGATAAAGCCTCCATAACAATAATAAAAAGGAACGGAGAAATCGGGTCACCTTGTCTAATCCCTTTCGAGCACTGAAATTCGAACGTCGGAGAACCATTCACAAGAACCGAAGATCTAGCTGACTCCACTACACCTTTCACCCACCCTCACCATCTAGGAGGAAAACCCATTTGATTCATAATTGATAACAAAAAAAATCCAATTCACGTTATCGTAAGCCTTCTCGAAATCAATCTTAAGAAAAAACACCTTTTTCTTATATATCTTACCCCAATTATATAACTCATTGATTATAAGCGGGCCGTCAAGAATATAATTACCTTTTAGGAAGGCCAATTGAGATTTAGAAATAACCGACCCGATAACACTTTTAAGCCGATTAGCAAGGACTTTTGATACCACCTTGCTGACAATCCCAATAAGGTTAATCGGCCTATAGTTCTTTAATTCCACCGGGTCTTTCATCTTAGGGATTAACGTAATAAATGACGAGCTACACCCTTTGCTAAAAACCCCATGCTCATAAAAATGTTCAAGGACCTTCATAAAATCTGCCTCGAATAAATGCCAAAAAGTTTTTATGAACTTACAATTCAAACCATCAGGCCCGGGGGCCTTGTCATCCCCGCATTCATTTAAAGCTTTCTTTAACTCAATTAACGAAAATGGTTAACCAAACTAGCTTTATCAATATCCGTTAATTGTCTCATACCTTGGCAATCCAAGTACGGTCTAGTCCTCATATTCTCCAAAAACCTGCTTCTGAAAAACTTCATCACTTCCAGTTTTACTTTCGAAGGTCTGGTAACCCATACATCCCCAATATTTAAGCCCGGAATACAATTTACCGCTTTTCGTACATTGACATGAGCATGAAAAAACTTCGTATTTTCGTCACCATCTAAAGCCCACTTCGTTCTAGATCTTTGTTTCATCTCCAACATCTTATTTCTCTCAACTTTTAAAAGTAACTTGTTATTTTCCAAAAATGACCATTCTTCCTCTTCCGTGAGACCTCTAGATTCCATATAATTCTCCATTTCTTATATTTCTTCTAACGCCCTACTAACCAACTCTCCTTCTTTCTTTCGCATCTCATTTCTCCACTTTTTGAGCCCCTTCCTAATTAAAGCGAATTTATTTTTCAACCCACGATCCGGAGGTCCCACAAAATCAAAGCCCTCCACCGCTTTTTACACCGCTTCCTTATAACCATCCTTCTCTAACCAGGAATTAATCACTCTGAAAGGTTTCGCTCCAAAATTCCTCATCTGGGTCAACAATAAAATCGGGCCATGATCCGAGTAACTAGCGTAACTAGCTGAAAGAGCCCAAAACGTAGCATCCGGCCACCGATTAAAAACCTCCGAGCAAACCAAAAATCTATCGATTTTACTTAATTTTTTTCCATTGCTTCTAATACAAGTAAACTTTCTGCCTTTCAAATCATACTCGATAAGCCCCGAATTAAATATAAAACTGTTAAAATTATTAGAGCAAGTATTATTAAACCTGGAGTTCCTTCTTTCACTAGGATCTCTGACAGCGTTGAAATCCCCAGCCACAACCCACATCCCGGGGTTGTCTCCCATAACCTCCGAGAGCCCATTCCAAACCACTTGTTTGCCACTAACCATTTGCGGGGCATAGACATTCACCACATTCATTCTTAACCCGCTTCCTTTAATTTCCCCATGATAACCAATAAGTATCTATTCTTATTCACCGATTCAACATCAAAAACCCCTTTATCCCAAATGAAGAGAATTCCACCCGATAGACCCACAGATTCAACGAATTCCATGTTAAAATCCCTTTCCCCTAGAAATTAGCGACATTAACTCTAGCAAAATCTTCCTTATTTGTTTCCTGAATTAACAAGAAATTGATACTGTGTTTTTCTCTTAAACCCCTAATCCATCCATGTAACACCTCGAAAATTCACGTCCTATAATGTGTAGACACGTGTCATATGTTTGAACGTGTGAAAGAATGTTATAGAAGGACTAAAGTTGACAATCATGGAAAGTATGTCAATATACGTATTCTAAATGTCAACAGTGAATAAATATATTGTACATTAACCCTACATGATGTTTATAACGTCAAACGAATATATCATGGATCATGCGAAGCTAAAAGTGAGAGATTACAAACTACAGGGGTTAAATGTGTCAACATGTTTAAGTTATACCTCTGAGTGACCTTTTAATAAACCCGAAGCTTTGTAACGGTTAATTATGCTCACTAGAATACACGATATAAATTTCATAATGTTTCGTTATCGTATGAGAAAGTTATGATCGAATTCGTGTACGAGGGGTTAAAGCGTTAACGTTGAAAGTTATGACTTTTCGGGTTAACCGGAAGTGTCCAGAGACTTAGAAAAGTGGGTACAAGTCCTAAAGCCCTTGTAGGTAAATAAGAAGGGGTCAAAATGCAAAGAATAAGTCTAATTGACTCTTTGAAAGGCCAAGGGACATATGCAAAAACTTGAAAATGGAAATAACCTGATCAGAAGGCCCATGCGGCCCACTTAAGGCCTTACGCGGGCCGCGTCAGGACGTCAGATGCAGAAAATCATTTTTTGTGGCTGTTCAGCCTTGGAACCGACTTTAATCACTTGTTTCACTTCATGGGCGACCCCTAAACACCCCCTAGACACTTAGGGACACATGTTAGTGATTTGTGGTCAATGCTAGACTTGCTTGTCAACAATTTGTGGTGTTTAAAACACTATATAAAGGCCATGAGTTGCAACAAGTCCCGCACACCTTCCATATGCATATTGGAGCACTTCTGGAGCCAAGGACTTCTCTCAAGTGATCACATTTCGTGCATAGGACCTTGGTAAGTTTGCTAAACCTTCCTTAGTTAAGTTTTAGCTTAGTTTTAGCTTAAAAGTCAAACCGTCGTAATTAACAGTTGACTTTAAGATTAATCACTAATGGTCCAGTGATTAGTCGAATCAAAAGTAGTTATAAGTTTGTAATTATGTGGGTAATAAACCCTTAAAAGGGTTCCCCCTGATTACCACTCTAACTAGGTCAAAAGTCGGGTCAAACTTGTACTTAAAAAGTCAACAGGATTCTTAAATTCTAATTTATGCATAATTAGCAATATAGAACATATACAACCTGTTTGATCATTGTTATAACTTAGTAATTAGTGTAAGAACATGTCTAAACATGTTCAACCCGACAATTACATGTAAGGACCCGGTTCGGAACCGAAAGCCACATAGTTTGACTTTCACTTTGACTTTCAGTTCTGACCCGTTTAAGCATGTTTTAGAAATGCCTTAGAGCTTTATTTGGACCAGGTAACATGATAGTATAACCCTCTGTGATTATACACCATGGTTCATTAGTTAACCAATTAATATGCATGATTCCGTTAATTTCTCATATGTTGACCATTATGCCCTTATTACCTTAAAACGTGATTTTTGGAAATGTAAAAGAGTAAAAACTTTAATTACTGATATATAAACTTGTATGCAAAGTTTGACATCAGTTTGAAGTGTAGATTGAGAGTTATGCTCATTAGCGCAAATTGAAAGCTTTATGTTAATAAAATGGCGTAATTAGCGTATAGCCTAGTTAAGCCTACTTTTTGATATCCAAATATTTACCCACTGATGTAATATATTATTTTGGGAATTTTAAAGATTTTTAATTAATTTTAGGCTGAGCATAACTAGTAGTCGTAGGCTTAATCCGGTAATTGTCGGTTTTGCCCTTACGAGCCATAAAATGAGTTTTACATATCTAAACGACTCCAAACCTTTTGCTACTGATTAGATATGTTAAATAAATTATTTTAAGCCTTCTGGAAGTATAAAAATATCAGCTTTATGTATCGAACCCGTAAACGGCTCTTAATCGCCTTATTAAGCGTTTTTAACGCATAGTATGTATTAAAACTATATTAAACATACCCGGGTTGATACCTACTGATATTTTAGGCAAATCATAATATTTTAATAGTAAGCAAAATTTGTTTAACTCAGACTTCGGTTTTGAGCTTTTCGGCTTATATGAAATTACCAAAATGCCCCTACGGTGCATAGTTTGGTAATAATTGATAAATTTCACATATATAAAATATCCTACTATTATAACTTACCAAAATAAGTATTTTTGCTGATTATATCAGACCTGTAACTCAGGTAAATACTTAAACACTTTTATAACCTTTTAAATGACCAAACTACCCCTACGAGGCCTAGTTTGTGTTTAAATACGTTTCGGGCATAATGAAAGACATCTTACTGATGTCACAACATATTTGAGGCATAAATTAACTTAGGAAACCTGTATATAGCTCTCATGAATACCCGTCACGCTTATTACGCGTACGGTTCGGTTTATGTAACAAGTTTACATAAATTAGCCGAAACGGGTCAAACCTTATTGGTTTTATCTCAAAATCCAGAATGTGTATGAAATACCCACATAAGACAAGTCTCTGAACATGTCGGGTTTAAATCACATTCTATTCCGGTCTTCGCTTAATTGTGCGTACGAACCGTATCTTCCCGTAAGACTAACCGGTCTAAGCTTAGGCTTAATTAAAGGCCCGTTAGCATTCTAATTAGTTATTTATACCATCATTCCAGACTAGAGCCTTCCGGTAAATGGTACCTACGCTTACTTAAGTGAATACGGCTGAGTTATTAAATTCTTGCTATTTAAGACAGGAGCTAGCTCAGGTAAATACTCTTAACTTATTTTCCCTATACGGGCTTGGAATACGGTATTATAATACCGCTTGGTCGGGTATTGAATATTTAATCTTATTATGGTTAAATTATTGAGGTAACCCGGTTTAATCTGTATTGTTTGAAATAAAGACCTTTAGCGGTTAATGACCATGTCCCGGATATCCTTGACATCATTGTATTATAAAATGGCCACGTCTTAAGCACGGGGTGTAGGCATACACCTGACAGTTGCTTAAGTAATAACGGTATCTCACTCTCTTGTGGGCCTATACTTGTGGCGTGTCGGTTAATCTGACTCGGTTTCTACATCGAGCCCTGAACGTATAACAAACATGTAAATCTGTATACAAGGTTATAAATATAATTGTTCCAAGTTAAAAAGGTTAATTTTGCCTATGTGCATCTTAATCAAATTATAAAAGATATTTTGTGCCACGTGCATTCAAATCAATTTTCTTAAACTCTTTTCAAATGAGTCGGTTGAGTGTATTTACCTGTGAAAACTGACGTATTTTCCAAAAAGGTTAAGTGACAGGTACTGAACGTAATTGGCTGGAAGCTCAGGGCGCTAATAAGGAATCTTGCAAGTTCTAGGCGTCTAAAGTCTGTTGAACAAATGATATGTTTTAAGATCCGCCTGTGGATCCTTTACTTTCCGTTGTAATACTGGATATTACTTTATATTCGGAATGTGATAATATTTATCTTTTGCTTCCGCTGTGCATTTATATATTGTGTTGTTTGACTATTATGTTGCCAACTACGTCACGATACTCCCCACCGGTGACACGTGGAAAGTCGGGGTGTGACAGGTTGGTATCAGAGCCAACACTGAGTGAATTAAACGCTAGCCTTTTGCGTTTAATCTCAGTTACACAGTTGCACATTCTTGAGTCTAGACAAGAACATAGGACAAATTCCAATTTGTTTCATTGTCTTTTAATTACTTCCTTGATTATTTTTCTGATTAGCCTTTGCATGGGCAAGTCATTTTTATTAGAAGTCCCGTTTAGGACAACCATATACTTGTTTAAATTTTTAAAGGAACGATTATGATTAAATTATCATTCCTATATTATAAGATCTACCATTATAATAAAATGGCAAAATCTAAAAAGGACAAGACCTAGCCACGTGTCATTTTAAGACCGGGCCAAGATGGTAGTTCCATAATTAGATTCAGATCCATATTTAACACCTTAATTTAGGATTGTTCTGCGTTAAATATTAATAAGAATCTTAAGAGTGAAACCTAGCCTTCGGGTCATTTTAAGGCCGGGCCATGATGGTAAGACCTGTTTAAAAGATTTGAATCCCTGTTAACATCTGTAAATATGTTAACACTCCTGGCAGGCGTGATTCGTTAAAATCACACACGTCATTTTTATATATGGATTCTTTAAAAAGATCCCTAACCCAACTTAATGATCTCTGAATCATGGGTTTAGATCATCAATTAAGATGATCATACTTTGACCATACATTGGTAAAATAATGCCTACGGGCTATAATGTATTGTCTATTTGAGACATTGACATTTGATCTTTATGATTCCTTGTCTATTGTGGTGAGCTATGCTCAAGCCTATTAGTCTGTATGATCAATGCGATCCTGACTACTATCATCAAATGAAGATGATCATATTATAAACATCCCTTAGAAGAAAAATGCCTACGGGCTATAGTTAATGTCCTCCGAGACTAAAGATAGTGGTAGCCTACAACTCCCTGTCAAGAAAAGGTAATGAACTTTAATTCAAACCTTAATGCCTCGATTCTCTGAAATCATGGCTTGTAAATTTAAAACTGTCCATGTGACTAGGCCTTTGCGCCACTTTAATATCCTAAATGTTTTATAACTAGGATAAATTATAATAAAAATGCTAAATAAATATAACTAACAAATTAACCATTATGGTTTATATTACCATGGTTAATAAATCGTTTAAAACGATAAGACTGTATAAACTTCCGTATAAACCTTGTCCTTGTTTAATTTTTATGTAGCAATTAAAGCTACATGGCTAGGTCAGAGGAAGAGAACAGTCATCCTTTGGAAAACCGCGATGATGAGAGAATTAACATAACCAAAGGAGAGCTTCGCTCACTGATTGATACAGCTGTATCTAAAGCTGTAGAGGAGCAATTTAAGGAGTACAGTGAGACACATAGTAAAGCCTCATCTGTACCCCACTCTAAGTCTGTCCCTAAAACTCATTCAGAGCCGCATAACAAGCCGCCCTCTAAGAAAGAGGAACCAAAGAAGAATGACGATCGACATTCATCTAATGAACACAATGTTCCATCCAAGAGGATAGTGTTCGATAATGAACCGCGTACCAAGTCCTGTACCTACAAATATTTTGTTTCCTGCAAACCCCGGGATTTCACTGGGGAGAAAGGGGCAATTGATTGTATGGTCTGGTTGGACGAAATGGACACAGTTGTCGATATCAGCGGTTGTGCTGAGAGGGATGTAGTGAAGTATGTATCCCAATCATTCAAGGGAGAGGCGCTAGCGTGGTGGAAGGCTCTCATTCAAGCTGCTGGGAAGATCCCACTTTACAACATGTCATGGGAACAGTTTGTTGCTCTCATTATGGAGAATTACTGCCCTCAACACGAGGTCGAAAGAATCGAATCAGATTTCTTATCATTGGTGATGACAAACTTAGATTGTCAAGCGTACCTCACCAGTTTCAATACCCTGTCCAGACTGGTTCCTTACCTAGTAACACCAGAACCAAAGAGAATTGCTCGCTTCATCGGGGGTTTAGCCCCAGAAATCAAAGCCAGTATTAAGCTTCAAGACCTACTACATTCAGGTCAGCGGTAGATCTGTCGCTATCTCTCACACTCGATGTGGTCAGAAACAAGGCTGCCAAAGCCTCTGAAGATGGAAAGCGTAAAAGGGAGGATGAGAATTCTCATCGCTCCGATAGGAAGAGGAATTCTGAAGATAAGAAGAGTTCCGGGTTTAAGAGAGACAGCCAGCAGTCGGGAGAGAAGACCAGGTACGAAACCTCTAGGAAATACCATCTTGGGAAATGCAGATTTGAGTCTGAGCCACTACCCTGTGGAATCTGCAAGTCTAAGGAACATAAAACCTTGGATTGCAAGAAGTTGAAAGATGCAACCTGTTATGGTTGCAACGAGAAGGGGCATATCAAGACTAACTGCCCAAGGAATCAGAAGAAGCCTGAAGAGGCCAAGAAAGCAAACGCATGAGTCTTCCATACGAACGCCAAGGAGATGATGCAGAATGATAACTATATAGCAGATACCTTTCCATATCAAACAGTTTATGCATGAATTTTATTTGATACTGGCACATATGATTCTATAATGAATGATAAATGTTGAGAACTGTTGTCTCCGCCTGATTAAGACTCCGGTCATTTAATGCGAGGTAGAAATTGACCGATGATACTTTAGAAAATGCTCCAACAAATCCTATATTGATATTTAATATCTATTAGAAATCACTCTTTTCTGATACCCTTATGGCAAACTTTCAAGCTATCCAAATTCATCAGTATATTAAAGACTGATGTGACATTTTGATCCCCTGTCGAAGAGGTGATGGACTAGGTCCAACCCTTAAATGCCATTGATGGTCTTTTGTGACCTAGGCTAAGTGATATTGATATATTTTTAAAAAAAAAATTAAAAAAATTAAAAAAAAAATAATAATAATAATAACGTTCATTAAGAATGTTAGTGCCTTATTGGCCAGTATAGTTTGATGAAACCATGGTTAGTATATGTTAAGGCCATCAGGGTAATGAATAGCAGATGTTGGATTGCAACTAAGTAAATGATTCATCTGGTAATAGGAACTAAATCTCGAGTATGATAAACTCGGATAAGACAACAGTAGATCGCGCCATTGATGAGGCGACGCATGCTATTGATACTACAATAATAAACCGTAGAAAGTCCTAATGTACCCTCCCTCCAGATAAAGTACATCATCATATGAAATTGATATCTCTTTGATCTCTACTGATTTCGAATACTAAATAGTATGACAAAAGCGCTATATGAGGATTGGTGTATCTTAATATGTTCCATAGATTGCTTCCATGCCTGATCAGTATGGAGGTTTAATGCATGGGACCACAAAGATATTCCAATAATCATATGGTACTAAAGTCAACTAATAGTATTCAAAGGAGATATCCAGAATGAAATTGTCCAAGGAAATGTTCCCGATTAAGAAATTCGTGGACTAATAACATAAATGTGTCACTTATTAGACCCGAGCATTGATTAGTGAACTGGAGCCTGAGATATAGAAATCTCTGTAACCTCCTTGTATCTTGGTTATCTCCTCCTAAGACTACCCTGTTTACCTCCCGAGAGGCAGTAGCGTTAAGATATATATCCCATTTAGGGCTGCATTATTATGAAATCTCCAAGACAACTAGTACCATTATTGGTAGAATCGAAAACCCTGGTTAAGTAAGTTTTAAGATATAGATTCATATAGCCTAACTCAATTTCCTAAGAATTCGGTGTAGTTAGTTATGAAAGACGGTTCATTTTGCTTATGCATTGATTACCGCAACCCTAATTAGGCAACAATTAAGAATTGCCATCAGCTGCCCAGGATCATCGAATTATTCGACTAACTGTAAAGATTAGCTATTCCTTAAGATTAAGTTTGAGCAATGGTTGGAATGACCATCTCACCTTAAGATAAGCTTTTCTATAATAGCTGTTACATAAGTATCAAGGTGGCTCCTTTGGAGACCTTGTATTATTGAAATATCAAAACACCCGTTGGATGGACGAGACTTTAGAAAGTCCACATATTTGGATCTGAAAGTTGCATTGGAAACAACGAATAAGATCATACAAATCCCTAATCATCTATAAGTTGCCAGTATTCAACAGAAAATCAAGGATTAATAAAAGTAACAAACCTCCTGAATTCTTGTTAAGGGAGGGAGTGCCAAATTGTTAAAATTTTCAGGCTAGTTAAGCTCTGAATATATAGAATCATTCGAAGGAAATCGAATGTATCAGAATCGAGTAGCCTTTAAGCTAAAACCGATATAAAGAGCTTGGCGGAGCTCGCAATACATTGCACACTAATGTTTTCGCGACGTGTTTCGCCAATAAGTCAAGAAGCATTATCACATAATGATATGCAGATTTATAATATGATGAGCAACCTGTGTCGATTAAGGATCGACAGGATTAGAAGCTCCAAAAAGATACATGTACCTATTATAAAGGTCAATTGGAGTGCCTTAGAGGCTCAAAGGTACTGGGGAAGATTAAGCCCAATGTAAGGCAGAAATTACTTCCTTTACTTTAACAAATCTCGAGGTCGAGATTTCTTTTAAGGGGGTGAGGATGTAACACCTCGAAAATTCACGTCCTATAATGTGTAGACACGTGTCATATGTTTGAACGTGTGAAAGAATGTTATAGAAGGACTAAAGTTGACAATCATGGAAAGTATGTGAATATACGTATTCTAAATGTCAACAGTGAATAAATATATTGTACATTAACCCTACATGATGTTTATAACGTCAAACGAATAAATCATGGATCATGCGAAGCTAAAAGTGAGAGATTACAAACTACAGGGGTTAAATGTGTCAACATGTTTAAGTTATACCTCTGAGTGACCTTTTAACAAACCCGAAGCTTTGTAACGGTTAATTATGCTCACTAGAATGCACGATATAAATTTCATAAAGTTTCGTTATCGTATGAGAAAGTTATGATCGAATTCGTGTACGAGGGGTTAAAGCGTTAACGTTGAAAGTTATGACTTTTCGGGTTAACCGGAAGTGTCCAGAGACTTAGAAAAGTGGGTACAAGTCCTAAAGCCCTTGTAGGTAAATAAGAAGGGGTCAAAATGCAAAGAATAAGTCTAATTGACTCTTCGAAAGGCCAAGGGACATATGCAAAAACTTGAAAATGGAAATAACCTGATCAGAAGGCCCATGCGGCCCGCTTAAGGCCTTACACGGGCCGCGTCAGGACGTCAGATGCAGAAAATCGTTTTTTGTGGCTGTTCAGCCTTGGAACCGACTTTAATCACTTGTTTCACTTCATGGGCGACCCCTAAACACCCCCTAGACACTTAGGGACACATGTTAGTGATTTGTGATCAATGCTAGACTTGCTTGTCAACAATTTGTGGTGTTTAAAACACTATATAAAGGCCATGAGTTGCAACAAGTCCCGCACACCTTCCATATGCATATTGGAGCACTTCTGGAGCCAAGGACTTCTCTCAAGTGATCACATTTCGTGCATAGGACCTTGGTAAGTTTGCTAAACCTTCCTTAGTTAAGTTTTAGCTTAGTTTTAGCTTAAAAGTCAAACCGTCGTAATTAACGGTTGACTTTAAGATTAATCACTAATGGTCCAGTGATTAGTCGAATCAAAAGTAGTTATAAGTTTGTAATTATGTGGGTAATAAACCCTTAAAAGGGTTCCCCCTGATTACCACTCTAACTAGGTCAAAAGTCGGGTCAAACTTGTACTTAAAAAGTCAACAGGATTCTTAAATTCTAATTTATGCATAATTAGCAATATAGAACATATACAACCTGTTTGATCATTGTTATAACTTAGTAATTAGTGTAAGAACATGTCTAAACATGTTCAACCCGACAATTACCTGTAAGGACCCGGTTCGGAACCGAAAGCCACATAGTTTGACTTTCACTTTGACTTTCAGTTCTGACCCGTTTAAGCATGTTTTATAAATGCCTTAGAGCTTTATTTGGACCAGGTAACATGCTAGTATAACCCTCTGTGATTATACACCATGGTTCATTAGTTAACCAATTAATATGCATGATTCCGTTAAATGCTCATATGTTGACCATTATGCCCTTATTACCTTAAAACGTGATTTTTGGAAATGTAAAAGAGTAGAAACTTTAATTACTGATATATAAACTTGTATGCAAAGTTTGACATCAGTTTGAAGTGTAGATTGAGAGTTATGCTCATTAGCGCAAATTGAAAGCTTTATGTTAATAAAATGGCGTAATTAGCGTATAGCCTAGTTAAGCCTACTTTTTGATATCCAAATCTTTACCCACTGATGTAATATATTATTTTGGGAATTTTAAAGATTTTTAATTAATTTTAGGCTGAGCATAACTAGTAGTCGTAGGCTTAATCCGGTAATTGTCGGTTTTGCCCTTACGGGCCATAAAATGAGTTTTACATATCTAAACGACTCCAAACCTTTTGCTACTGATTAGATATTTTAAATAAATTATTTTAAGCCTTCTGGAAGTATAAAAATATCAGCTTTATGTATCGAACCCGTAAACGGCTCTTAATCGCCTTATTAAGCGTTTTTAACGCATAGTATGTATTAAAACTATATTAAACATACCCGGGTTGATACCTACTGATATTTTAGGCAAATCATAATATTTTAATAGTAAGCAAAAGTTGTTTAACTCAGACTTCGGTTTTGAGCTTTTCGGCTTATATGAAATTACCAAAATGCCCCTACGGTGCATAGTTTGGTAATAATTGATAAATTTCACATATATAAAATATCCTACTATTATAACTTACCAAAATAAGTATTTTTGCTGATTATATCAGACCTGTAACTCAGGTAAATACTTAAACACTTTTATAACCTTTTAAATGACCAAACTACCCCTACGAGGCCTAGTTTGTGTTTAAATACGTTTCGGGCATAATGAAAGACATCTTACTGATGTCACAACATATTTGAGGCATAAATTAACTTATGAAACCTGTATATAGCTCTCATGAATACCCGTCACGCTTATTACGCGTACGGTTCGGTTTATGTAACAAGTTTACATAAATTAGCCGAAACAGGTCAAACCTTATTGGTTTTATCTCAAAATCCAGAATGTGTATGAAATACCCACATAAGACAAGTCTCTGAACATGTCGGGTTTAAATCACATTCTATTCCGGTCTTCGCTTAATTGTGCGTACGAACCGTATCTTCCTGTAAGACTAACCGGTCTAAGCTTAGGCTTAATTAAAGGCCCGTTAGCATTCTAATTAGTTATTTATACCATCATTCCAGACTAGAGCCTTCCGGTAAATGGTACCTACGCTTACTTAAGTGAATACGGCTGAGTTATTAAATTCTTGCTATTTAAGACAGGAGCTAGCTCAGGTAAATACTCTTAACTTATTTTCCCTATACGGGCTTGGAATACGATATTATAATACCGCTTGGTCGGGTATTGAATATTTAATCTTATTATGGTTAAATTATTGAGGTAACCCGGTTTAATCTGTATTGTTTGAAATAAAGACCTTTAGGGGTTAATGACCATGTCCCGGATATCCTTGACATCATTGTATTATAAAATGGCCACGTCTTAAGCACGGGGTGTAGGCATACACCTGACAGTTGCTTAAGTAATAACGGTATCTCACTCTCTTGTGGGCCTATACTTGTGGCGTGTCGGTTAATCTGACTCGGTTTCTACATCGAGCCCTGAACGTATAACAAACATGTAAATCTGTATACAAGGTTATAAATATAATTGTTCCAAGTTAAAAAGGTTAATTTTGCCTCTGTGCATCTTAATCAAATTATAAAAGATATTTTGTGCCACGTGCATTCAAATCAATTTTCTTAAAACTCTTTTCAAATGAGTCGGTTAAGTGTATTTACCAGTGAAAACTGACGTATTTTCCAAAAAGGTTAAGTGACAGGTACTGAACGTAATTGGCTGGAAGCTCAGGGCGCTAATAAGGAATTTTGCAAGTTCTAGGCGTCTAAAGTCTGTTGAACAAATGATATGTTTTAAGATCCGCCTGTGGATCCTTTACTTTCCGTTGTAATACTGGATATTACTTTATATTCGGAATGTGATAATATTTATGTTTTGCTTCCGCTGTGCATTTATATATTGTGTTGTTTGACTATTATGTTACCAACTACGTCACGATACTCCCCACCGGGCCCACCGGTGACACGTGGAAAGTCGGGGTGTGACAATCCATCTTTACCCCCTCCCCCTAAACCACAAGCGTTTATAGACAGAAAATTCATGATTTAACCACATTATTACCTTCTTTGGTTATCGCCTCCATGACCAACGAGCCATGATTTCTCAAATCCACCCCAATACTGTTACCGACCGACACCGTAGCTTCAAACTCCTTCAATAATTCACTGTTTCTTTGGCTGTCACCACTCTAATGCGTCTGCAATCAGTTGTAAATATTCACTCACAAGCATGTGCTAAGAGATTCCAGGTAGCAGACTTCAGTTTCCATAATAGTTATCAAGAAAATAGATGCCACGCATGAATTCCCAGATTAACCCATGATGCATTGCATATCAGTTCCATGGAATAATGGATTTTAGTAATCTCAACTATTAGTCGTTGGTCAACAACGGCCCCAACTTAAAAAATAACCAGTGGTAGTCTCACCTTTTCACATATTGTAATTCAATGGACCTTTATTAAACCAAAAAGGATAAAAGGCCAAAAAGAAATTAAGGTTCTGTTAATAAAGATCTATTGGTTTACAATATGTAAAAAGGTGGGACTACCACTGGTTATTTTTGAAGGCTGGACCATTGCAAGCCAACGACTAATAGTTGAGATTATTAAAATCAATTATTACTTATTACATTTCCACCAGCATATGTAATTATGTCTTGATACGGATTCATTTGTTTTATATTTCTTAAAACCTGTCGACCCAACAAGCAAGGTAATTGTGAGAATCGATGCAAGGCGGACCCACTGACAACCGCTTTAATTTTGCTATCTTTTTAAATTTTGTTTAAGGTGTTGAGTGCTCCTTACCTTCATAGCAATCCAACAGCTTGGTATCAGGTGAGGACCGATAGCCTCTTTACCAGTTTCAATAGTCTTCCTTTCTCTATTTGACCCAAAGCCAATTCGGGTTATATGTACAACGGGTCAATTCAGGTTATATCCTCCGTTTCCCATAATTTTTTTTTAATTCTTTTCTAAACAAATAATGTGTTTTTTTTTGTTTAAAATGTTTGAAGATATAGGAATAAGTGTTGGAATTTAGTCAAAACGTCCATTTAATATTGAACCTATATATGATTGCAGGTATAGGAGCATGGGCTTGTCAAAATAGAACATGGTTCTGGGATCTATGTGATGCACTTGGGTTGGATCCGAATTATGTCATTGAAGATGTTGGCATTGATAGGCCCAATATCTTTCAAGTCAGATGAAATGAAGTAAGTATTTTGACCCTGTGGTTGCGTCTCTCAAATTATATGTTCCATTAAAAATAACTAACTGATTTTAGACTAATCTGAACCACTAGATCATTCTGAAACAAAATCCTGACCACTTAAAATAACAAATTGCTTCTAGAAGCAGAGGTGGTTCATGGAGGTTTTTCACAGTCAGTTTCCCCTCTCCACCCATAAAATTCACTCGCATTGTGTGTAATCATCTTCTCAACTCCAGAATTGTTTGTGCTTCTACAGGTAGGCCCATAGGTTTTCATTTGTATCAATACCAATGTTATATTCCTTAAAGGATCTTTGCCTAAACATCATGAATCTTCTCATCATATGGCATGAGTGTTTTTGTAAGAATAATAAGGGTGGATTGAGGGGCCAACCAAACTAATTAAAATATGCATCCAAACCACACTTTTATATTGATATATTTTCAAAACAAGAATACAGAGTTGGTGGATGACATCCATACCATTTGTCTATTTGTGCCATTAAGAACTTGTAAACATGTTAATTTTCACCATAAGATTTCTTATTGTTATTAAACTACTTTCATTTTGTTATCTGAATACATATTCTGAGGTTATAATTCAATACTTGTTATTATTATTATTATTATTATTATTATTATTATTATTATTATTATTATTATTATTATTATTATTATTATTATTATTATTATTATTATTATTATTATTATTATTATTATTATTATTATTATTATTATTATTATTATTATTATTATTATTATTATTATTATTATTATTATTATTATTATTATTATTATTATTATTATTATTATTATTATTATTATTATTATTATTATTATTATTATTATTATTATTATTATTATTATTATTATTATTATTATTATTATTATTATTATTATTATTATTATTATTATTATTATTATTATTATTATTAGAGTAAGCTTCCGTTTTGCTCCCTGTGGTTTGGTCGTTTTAACGGTTTTGCCCCAAACCTTTAAAAATAGCCATTTTACTCCCTGATCTATGAAGCTTATCACCATTTTGCTCCCCGCTCCTAACACCATCCAAAATGTTTGTTACAAATAAAGGTAATTTGGTAATTTTACATATAATGAGAAGGGTGTTTTAGTAACTTTACAAAAAGAATTTAATTGTTTTTAATTATAATCAATAAAAAACATTCCTACCTTCATCACCCTCCTCTCACTCTCACTATTTATCTCTTTCTCCCTTTTTTAACAATCACCAGTCCAGCACCATCAAACACCACTACCACCACCTCCAACCGTAACAAGTCCGACTGCAACCACAACCCCAAATCCAACCGACTACAACCACAACCTCAAATCCGACTGCAACCACAACCCCAAATCCAACCGTCACCATCGCAACTCCAATCCAGCCGTCATCACCTACCTCCTCCGTCGGCCGCACCAACACTGAAAAAACCGGTTCAAGACTCTACCTCTGCCAGTCGCACCGACACTGAAAAAACCGTCATCACCTACCTTTAATTAGGTTTATTCGAGATGGGTTTGGATCATGGTCGAAATATCACTCCATTAATTTTATAACCACGCGTCTGTGAGTACTTGTAAGTTATTTAGAAAAAAAGGCTTAAAAGAAGTCAATTTTATCTTCTGAAAACAACTACCATGAAGTCTTTTTCAACAAAGTAAGAACCTGTGATTTCTTCCGGTGGTATCGTCGGATTCCGGATTCAGTTGCAGTGGCCAGAGAAGGTGAACCAACGACAATATCAGACCACCCAGGTCTTTAGGAGAAATCGATTTTCAGATCTAGTTGTTTGGGGAGAAATCCCCTTTTCAGATCTGGTTGTTTTGGGGAGAACTCAAATTTCATACCGGCGAAGGGGAGGAGGTGGTGATGGGGTGGTCGGCAGGTGGTGGTGATCGGTTGGGTGGTGGTGGTTGGTGAGGTGGTGGTGGTGACTGGTTGCAGAGAAAGTATAAGGGGGCAGGGGTGAATGAGTCATGGACAGCCATTTCTACATTTAATTGATTATAGAGGGATGAGTTTTTTATTTTATATATATATAAATATCTATATTAATAAATAGATTTTAGAAATCATTTAAATACATATATATAGAATTACCATAATACCCTTACATTTAACAAATATTTTAGACAGAGATAGAGGCGGGGAGTGAAACGAAGATAAGTTAAATAGATCAGGGAGTAAACTGGCTATTTTTAAAGGTTTGGAGCAAAACCATTAAAGTGAACAAACCACAGGGAGCAAAACGGAAGTTTACTCTTAAACTAATTTTAATATAAAAATGAAATATAAAAATAAGTTAATATAAAAGTAAATTGATCTTACTCAAATTCATATTATATATATCTTAAACACAAAGGTCGGTGCACTGACCAAATTCCCATTCTACCCTCACCCAACGGTGTGGGATGGAGCCCCCTATTAATCAAAATTAAAAAAAAAAAAAATTTGATTGGTGCAAAACAAATGGGCCCCACCTGAACACCTCCTTCCTCCCGTTAACATGATGGCGGACACCTCTATAGCGCCCCTCCTTGAAGTGCTCGGTGTGGCGGTATAGCGCCGGTGGCGCCATAGTTGGTGAGCTGGCGGTGGTGGCGCCTCCCACACCCTCCGGCTTTATAGGGTCTGGTTTCTCATTTTTGAAGGATATAGGGCGGACGTGAAAAAGTTTATTAACTAGATTGAATTATAAATTGAAACAAACAGATTCACACGAACCTAACTCTTACATTTGGGCCAACTCTCAAATTTGGGCACTTTATATTTTCCTGAACATTCTTTTTCTTTTTGATGTTTTTCCCTATGTCATAGTTTACTATGATAAACTTTTCATATATGATATATCCCTATTAAAACATACATATTATGCTTACGTGGATATGAAATTCTTAGTTAAAACTAAGAAATTTATAAATTTAAAACCAATAACATTATTTAAGCCTTTTTTTAACAAAAAAAAACTATAACTTTTTTGTACAATGTATTTAATTTAATTACATAATTTACATGTATATTTGTCATAAAATTTTCTATATAAAGAATTTTTAATTTCCAACAAAACGTGTAACAATGTATTTTTATTATTCAACTAAAACTTAATAAAAAAAACTAACACTAAAGAAAGCTTTTAAAACGGTGATTTTGGTCTTTTAAAACGGTTGTACACCGTTTTAAATGTTTCGTTTTAAAAAGTATGTCACCGTTGTAAAAGAGTTTCATGAACGTTGTAAAAGAAGCAAGAACAGTTTCGAAAAATTCATTTACAACGGTTGTAAAAAAGCAAAACCGTTTTAAAAGAGTTTCAAAAATACAACGGACTACTTTTCAATTACAATTTCGTTGTGATCAAATACAACATACTACATTATAAGAATTTTCAAATACTAATTTATTTTTTTAATGATTTAATAATATTGATCAAATACAACAGACTGCTTAATACAACGGTGTTCTTGATCATTACCATTTTCTATTCAATTGAATACTAAAAAAGGTATAGTCAACATATAATCAACAAGTATAATCAACATACAAATATACAATGAGTAGCAACCATAACCTCCATATTTGATTGAAAACGTTTGGATTACAAATATAAATATGTCAACTTTATTGTTTCTACAAAACAAAACAAAACAAAAGTCATAGTTCATGTTCTATTTTGTACTTAATCCTGCAACATCAAACTTCGTAGTCCAAGAACATCCTCATCTACAAAACCAGCAACCTACCTGTAAATGATGCATAAGAATCGTTATTACAACAAAATTAAGCTTACATAAAATATTACATGGTTTCTGAAATATCCTTATGCATTTAGTGCGGTACATGAATTGCATTATCACATCTTGTCAAATATTGTCAAACAAATAGTATGCAGAAGAATTGATTGCATAGTGCAGTTCATTGAATGAAACAAAAAACATGAATATAAATTAAGATCATGGCCCAAAGCAAAGCAAAATGGAATTTCAAGACCTTTTCTTTAATTTCATTGTTAATAATAGAATAAAAGATGTACCATATCCAACAAAACCGGCGAGGTAACAAGTCAAGACCGGTCTTTCTAAAAGGCATTAGCAAGATTAACAACATATATTTTTATATCAAAAAAGATAAAGCAAATCTAACGATATAACTTCATCAACCGGAAAGCAAAGCAATCAAAATCAGCAAAAGAAAATATGGCAAAAAGTATCAAAAAAGCTTACATACCATATCAAATAGATACACAGTTAGCATAAATTATTTGGATTTCTCTGCTTAGAATACATAAACCTTAATATCAAGACTAGTTAACTACAAGGATCTTAACTATTGTATCCAAGATTGCTAGTTACTAAGAATGAGATGAAGCATCTACCATAAGGGTCTTACTTAATATGAAGACTTAAGTCTTAAAAAAACATGACTGAAGTTACCTGTAAGAACAAAAACATGATTACTCCGACTCGAACATTTCCAAGCCTCGTTCCCTTTCCATGGTTATCATAAAGTTCTTTAATGTATCTTCTACAAACCGGTCAATTTGTTGTTTAGTGAGGGGCTCTTCGGAATGGAGAATCTAAAACATATAATTAGAACAAACTTAGTTTACAATTATATATATATATATATATATATATAATATACTTCCAATTTTTTCTTGGCAACTAATCACAATATCATGCATGGCCTTCATGACATAATATCCGCATTCCCATTCGCCCTTTTGTTGAGGGCACTAAAAACATTGAATTAACAACTAATTTTTAAGATACACAATTATACAAATACAACGAGAAAAGGAAAAGAAACACTTACATTAACCATTTGCCATATAATGCTCTCTCCCGTAGCTTTTTCAAATAATTCAGTAATGATGTAACTCTTGGGAGTCTTTCCTTTTTTCTTTGAGTCGATGATGTATCCGTAGAATTTATAATTTTTGGGATTGTGAAAAATTACACTTAATGACCAATGGCCCCTGCATAAATGAATATTTTGAAAACAAATAGTTTTTATATTAAAAAATGAAATAAAAAAACATTGTAAATAGCAAAAATATTTATAATACCCGGCTAGATGTGGTGCCATAAAAAATTGTCTTTCATTGTGATGATCCATGACTTCTTTAATATGATCGATGACAAATTCTTCATACAAATCACAAATATCAAATTCCATTATACGGGGATTGAAATATGCAGTTTTATTAAGACCTTTAGAACCTCCATGTGAATATAAATACCTAAAATTAACAAAAAAGAAAAGAAATAAGATATGGTCAATAACATTCCATTATTTTAAAAAAAATGTTACAAAAGAACATTAAAAAGAATAGTCGAACTTACATGGAATACCAATGTAAAACACCAGGTTCCAATAAACCGTTGACACATAATGTCATCATCTCCTCTACTTCAACAATCTCAATAAAATCATCCTTGTACATACCACTATGTGAAGTGAACTTTATTGAGATCGTTTCGGTAGATAAAGCCGCCAATTGTTCCGCAAAACCATATATTTTTTTAGGCCTTGACTTTGCCTTTTTCAAAATTGCAGCTATTCTAATCACCTTTGGATCAGGAACACTGCCAGTTGCTTTAGGATCAGGCACAACCTTAAAAGCTTCAGGAACAACCTTGGCCTCAGAAGCTTTTTGATCAGAAAAAACCTTGGAATATTTAGGATCAGAAACATGCTTCGTAGCTTTAGGACCAGGTAAAGTCTCAAGAGCCTTAAGATCAGAAACAATCTTGGAAGCTTTGGGATCCAAAATATCATCGGTATCAGTCGGTTGTATCGTAATCGAGTTAGTCAACTACATTAACAAATAACATTATGAAACCATTTATTATACCAATTGATAATAAGTGAATGAATATATATTATAAAATAAAGTAATTACCAAATCCATAAATCTTGTGCCAGAGTTTAGTTCATCTTGAAATGCCATTAGTCCATCATCAACCTACATTGACAAAAAAAAATTATATGATATAAATTGGAGAAGCCTTACTTTCGACTCATCGCGTACGTGTGACCAAGATAGAGAGTGAGAAACATCAAAAGAGGTGAGATATAGATTTGAGAGAGAGAGAGACGCAGAGCAATGTAGAGAAAGAATGGTGGTCTACGAAGTCAGATCGTTGACTGTTGTGGTACGCTTCGACATACCACAAGAGCTAATGGATAGAATTTAGGAGCTAATGCCTATGTTGGTTTTCCTTTTGTTGTAAAACTGTGGTGGTTCCTACCGAACACCGCCTCATTGCGATGGGTTCTAATTCAAGTTTTATTTCAAATAATTACAGAATGAAATAAAAAACACTTACCGATGCTGGCATATAATACTCAGATTGTTGGGCCAATTGCTGATGTTGGGCAATGGATTGTCGCGGAGAAACAGTATTTAAAAGCTGTGTATTATCAAAAAAGTTAATATAACAATAAATAAAATAATATACAGTTATAGTTTATATTAAATATACCTTAATCGCTTTTCTAGGCCACTGAATAAATTTTCTATGTGTACTTCCCATATCAATTACGTCATCTTCAATCATTGTGTGTGGCGGGACAGGATAACCTTTAAAGTCCTGGTTTACATCATCTACACGGACTTTCACATAGTCGTCGTGTATCGGCCTTTTATCTAAAATCCTAACAGAAGTAGGATAAACCTGTCCATGTCCTAAGATCATATTCGGGAAGGAGTCATCGAATGGCCATAGAAGATCACAAGTACTTATTGACTGCAAACACATAACATTTATAGTAAACATATGCTTATTTAAAAAAATAATCAGACTTCACAATATAGTACCTTGATTTCTGGTAGTCGAATAATCGAGCTCGCTTGAGCCGCCGAAGTAACACGATACTGATCTTTTTGTATAGTGTCAATCTTTTCTCTTACTATTTGGGCCCCCTTAGACTTCTTTTTTTTCTTTTTGGAATGCAAGGTAATTGTAGCACCAAGACGCCCTCCGTGCTCATGTCCCTTACCGATCACTTCAGTAACCACATCATTTCCATGTTTATCATATGTACCATCTTTCTTCTTCCCCATCTCTTTATCATACTGTTAGAATAATATATTAACAGAAAAGAAATTGACTAACATAATAATAATAACAAATAATAATAATAAATAATTATATAAGATGAATTTACATATTTACCATGTCATGAAGTATTCCAGTCAATTCACCACTTGAAAATAGGTGTGCTGGAAGTTCATATAACTTTGTGACATAATTGTAGCACGCTCTACTAATAGCATATTGTTTAATATCTTCACCTTCCAAGTGATGTAGGTGTGGGTAGCTTTCTAAAAGTTGATTCCATCTATCTTCCTCAAACTTCTGTAAACCAACAAATCCCATTCGACCTACATGGGGACGATCAGTATTCTTTGCTACACTCTTCTTTGCTTTTTGACTTGTTTCCTTCATATAATATATAAAACCCGTTATGACAAATTAGTAATCACAAAATATAATGATGATAATAATAATAATAATAATAATAACAACAACAACAATTAATTAAGTAAAGAATACCTTAAAAGCTTTGGATTTTACTTTTAAAACAAAATCAACCCAATGACTTCTGTCCATAAAAGCATACATTTCAAAAGGAGATTTATCTTTTCGAGCGTAACCATTTGTAAGTGTACATCGGAAGTTTCTCATTGAGTCCTTTCCTTGTGTAATAACTGTCTCTTTTGCGTTATCGTTAGGTATCTTCCATGTTTCCTACGTATTTAAACCAAAGTTGATCATAGAAAGTAATAAATATAAAATTATAAATTATAAAAACAGCAATACCTTAATGTACTCCCATACATCAATGTACTTCTGTTCGTCTATGTCTTTAACTAGTTTATAATAAGGAATCCTTGTCCTAAACTCTAAACAAGCGAATGAGATAAACTTCGCTGCATTTGCTCCAATTGCTAAACCCGCCTCATTGAATTCAATTGTTTGGTTATTTGGATCAAGAAACATCTTATTGCATTTGGCAGCTCCCCTTTTCTTTTTGTCAGACATTTTTACGGTGGATTGCTAAAAAACACACTGAATTAATATACTAATTGTAATTATTGTATAATCAAATGTTGGATATTTCAATAGTGAAAGCTGCAATAACACAAATCCCCATATTGGAGAACATATTATAGTGAACAAATCACAAGATTAATCAAGAAAACAAAAAAAAGTAGCACTTTTGTGATAACAGAAACAATGTGGGCCATGGGATCAAGTAATATACATAAACACACATAACTATCACTTTCACTTTGAAGAAGTTTTCATGTGCAGAACACACCTATTGAAATTCTATACTCGGTGTTTTCATTTGAGACGTAAGCGCTGCTGCCCTTTTATTTTTCTCCTATAGTTAAATTTAATGATAAACTAATATTAATTTAATTTAATAATATATTATTTATTATAAGGATCCACAAATTATACTATCATTCAACCAACGATTTAACATATATAGGTCTCGACACTATAATATAAAGACCACAAAAACAGGCAACACAGGCAAATAACCTTGAGAAGCATATCATTGGAAAGTACTGTGAGATAAAGGTCAGTTTGGTTGAAGCATTTCATCGAGCAGGTGGTGTGCATTTTCAAACCTTTCACTTGCAACATAGCAGGAAATTGCAATGAACAAAAACTACAAAATTTTAACTAGCCACACCCAACTCCCAAAATCAACAAAAACTACAAACCCTAAAACACAAGATCCAAGCATGTGAAGATAAAAGAATAAACCTTGATTGTTGACACAGTTTAACCTTTGAGCTTCAACATATAATGATTACCTCGATTGAACACGGATTATGATAACTGCGGTTTTTGACGACGATGAAGAGAACTGCTTGGTGAAAAGGCGGGGAAGAATTTTAGGGGAAGGGAAAAGGCGGGGAAGAAGTTTTCATGTGCAGAACGTGGGCTCTGTAGTTTTTCCTAGGGGTGAGCATGGTGCGGTTTGGTGCGGTTTTAGCATAAAACCGCAACTCATACCGCGAGGTGCGGTTTTTATTTTTTTAAAACCACATGTTGCGGTTTTTTTGCGGTACGGTTTTTGCGGTTTATTTGCGGTTGCGGTTCGGTTTCGGTGCGGTTTCGGTTTTAATAGTTGAATACATCTAAAAAAAACTCTCAGCAATACTTGAATACATAAAAAAGAAACTCTCGGTTTTAATACTGGAATACATCTAATACTTGATGGTAATTAGAATATAATTTTTGCAAGAGCAATGTGAAGAGCATATGTATGGGCTAGAGGACATCAATCAAAACAAGAGTTTGTACTAGAAACATGTCTAGAATAATAGTTGCTATGTGAAACGGTGAAAGCTTAATCACATAGTCGTATCCAAATAAAAACGTAATATTGTTTCCAACTCATTCTTGTTTCCAACTTTCAATCTTTCCAACTTTCAATGTTTCCAACTATCATTTGCCATTAGTGTTTCCTAGATAGAAAAAAAAAACAAAAAATATATGTTAGTAGGTATTTGAAATATAAACTCACACATGTAAAGAAAACCTTACCAATTTTTAAACCCGCCATCCTTTTATTGGGTTGAAAGTTGGGCTGTTTGGAGTGCTAATTTAATGGGCTTGTAACTAGTAGGTTAACATCATTTTTTTTTTGAGAGGGAGCAGACGATAGTTAACTTAACAAAGTCAAGTCTGTACTTTTTTTTTTTAACAAACACAGAGTATATAATATATAGGGAATTTTATATTTAAATCTTTAAGTATATTATATATAATATATATATATATATATAATAATTTTGCGGTGCGGTTTCGGTTTTTTGGTGCGGTTTTTAAAGCTAAAACCGAACCGCACCATACCTTTGCGGTTTCGGTTTTTGCGGTTTCGGTTTTTGCGGTTTTTGTGCCGGTTGCGGTTTTGCGGTTTCGGTTTTTACGGTTTTTGGTGCGGTTTCGGTTTTCGGTTCGGTTTTTGCTCACCCCTAGTTTTTCCCCAAGACTTTAATTTGATGACAAGCTAATATTAATTTAATTTATATATACACGCCATTGGATATTAACTATTTTATTATTAATGCATATGCATCAATGTTATTATTATAAATTATATTACATTTATTGTTTGTATATTTTTTAAGTTTTAAAATGCGGAAAAGGAAATGTTATATTTATAGTAAAAGAAAACAAGTATATGGTAAAAAGTCTCAGCTTCAAATTATTTTGAAAACAGTTTGGTGATTACTATTTAGCTAGCAATATAAATGGGGATTAATTGAGTTAGCTTGATATTGTAATCACTGTATTTAAAGGAAATTGAAAAGGAAAGTTAGCTTGATATTGTAATTAGGGGTGTGAACTCCTGACACGACCCGAAAACACGACACGAACCTAATACGAAATTCGCGGGTTTATGTTTAGTCTAAACGGGTTCGGGCCAGTTTCAGGTTGAACCCGTGAACCCGTTTAGGTTAACGGGTCGGGTTCGGGTCAACCTGGTCGGGTTGGCGGGTTGACCCGTTTAACACATTTACATTATATTATATTTTTTACAACATGTTTTATGTCATAAATTAAATGGGGTATGTTTTTATTCTATAATTATTACTTAAAAAGATAAATTAATATAAGATTTTATAATTTAAATATATTTGTGTTATATACATTTGTGTTTTTTAATTAAATTTTAATTTTAATATAGTTATTTTAGAAAAAAAAAATCGGGTTGAACGGGTCGTGTTCGGGTCAACCCATGAAATTTCGGGTCGTGTTCGGGTTCATATGAATGATACGCTTTTTGGGTTCGGGTTCATGTAAAATTTTCGGGTTCGGGTCGGGTTGAACCCACCAACACGCGAACCCGACCTATTTAGCACCCCTAATTGTAATCACTCTATTTAAAGGAAGCAAGCTTATCCCAACCAATGATAAAAAATCATTAAAGTCAAGAAAAATATGAAAATGTATTCATTTTAACCAGTACCGATTCAATACCGGTTGAAATCATGTCTATCCCAGCCCGTGATGTTAAAAAGAAATCATTCAAGTTAAGAAAAAAGATGAAAATCTATTAAACTTAAAAAGTAAAAGAAATAATTATTTCTATAACATTAGAATAATAAAAGTATAAAAAAAACTATATATAATATTATAATATTAAAGTTACTATTCATTGGCTTCTATTTTTTTAATTATATTAATTATATATTATTATTATATTATTATATATTATATTTATATTTATTTAATAACTAATAGTTAATTTAAAAATTAATAATTAATAATAATTTTAATTAATAATTAATAATCAACATGTTAGGCCATTTTTTTCCATTAGTTTAGGCCTCTAATATCGATAATATAGAAGAGCTTTAGGAATGAATTTCACAAAAAAAAGAACATCTGACATGTGAGCTACATAGTTGATTTGTTACTATTTAATTAAACAATTTGTAACCGATCAAACTTTCAAAAAAAATCAAATAAACAATTCATAACTAAAATGTACCTATTTATCTTTACTCTTCATTCAATCGACACCCAAATTTCTTGAACTAGAAACCATATAATCCTCAAATCAAGAGCAAACTCCAAGCAATTAAGCAAAGTCGCAATCTATTTATTTAAACTCGCAACATGCCAAATTTTGAACTAGTAAATGTATCCGCGTACGTAGCAGGGTTTTAATCGTATCAATTCGGTTTGTTACGATACCAGCATTTGGTATTTTTACGAAAAGAAATATGCCTATGAAAATATCAACATGTGATTTACCTCGATCTTAAATCAGAAAGAAATTACATCGAACAACTATCGTATGCTTTAAATAAACATTAATTAAATAGCATTAAATAAATCTAGCAAAACTGGAATAATTAAATATTTTTAAACCAATGAGTAATTACACTCCCACGTCTTCTTCGGTCTTTATCTTTTTTTCTTGGTTTTCAATAATTCCTGGAAAAAAAGGAATTGTTGTTAATAAACTTGCTTTATAAATACACTAATAAATAAAACTATAGATATATCAACCTTAATTATTTAACATATATTCCATCGTCATGGTCGGATCGTAAGTATGTGGTGCCTTCAGTTGAAGAGTTGTTTATTGATTGAATGCCGACTGAAAATGGTGGTTGCTCGTCAAACTGGTTGTATTCTTCCTCGTCGACAACATGATCAACACCAAGAATACGTCGTTTACCTTGCAATACTATGTGATATCTTGGTTTGCTCAGGTCATTGACATAAAAAACCTGTGTGGCTTGATTTGCGAGAATGAATGGTTCTGATTTGTACGCATCCGTTGTAAGGTCGACAAGAGTAAAACCATATTCGTCAACTTTAACACCTGTACTATTGTTGACCCACTTACATTTGAACAAAGGTATAATGATATCATCATATATTAACTCCCAAATTTCTTCTATGACACCGTAATAAGAGTCTGTGGCGATTCTTCTATCATTGTTCTCTCTATCGAATTCTGTAGTTGAGGCTATCAATGTAACTCCGCTATTTTGCGTTGCACTTTTGCCATCTTGCTTTTTAGTGTGAAATGTATACCCGTTAATATCATACACTTGGTAGGATTTTACTCTAAAATCAGGCCCCTTCCCCAACTTCTCCACGGTTTTATCAGCATTTGGTTGACCGCAAGTTTCTGCCACCTTGTTCTTCATCCATTCAGAAAACTGCTCGTTATGTTTCGTTTTATACCATTTCTCTGTCTTTTTCAAATGTGTTAACCGTAATATTTCCATGTGCTCCTCAATATACGAAGCCAAGCATGTCATATGTTGTAGAACAACAAAATGTGCAAGTTCCAGATTCTCATATCCTGGAGTTATTAATTGCTCTCCAGCTACTCCTAAACCTGTAAGTCGACCCGAATGACGAGTTTTAGGAACACCAATACTTTTGACACCTTCCAAATAACCTGTGAATAAAACAATTATTATATTGTAAATTGTATTTAACAAAACTATTATATATTATTATAATATATTATAAATGCTATGATGTAATTACCTGTACAGAACTCAGCCGCCTCTGCATAAATATATCCTTCAACAATATTGCCCTCAGGTCGATTATAATTTCTTACAAAACCTTTTAAGTAACCCATATATCTTTCAAAATGGTACATGTATCGTAGGAATACAGGACCACAAGCCTTAATCTCTTGTACGATATGAGATACTAGGTGAACCATTATATCAAAAAAGGATGGTGAGATAAAGGTCAGTTTGGTTGAAGCATTTCATTGAGCAGGTGGTGTGCATTTTCAAACCTTTCACTTTAAGGCAACATAGCATGAAATTGCAATGAACAAAAACTACAAAATTTTAATTAGCCACACCAAATTCCCAGAATCAACAAAAACTACAAACCCTAAAACACAAGATCCAAGCATGTGAAGATAAAGAATAAACCTTGATTGTTGACACAGTTTAACCTTTGAGCTTCAATATATAATGATTACCTCGATTGAACACGGATTAGGATAAAGAGAACGGCTTGATGAAAAGGCGGGGAAGAATTTCAGGGGAAGGGAAAAGGCGGGGAAGATGTTTTCATGTGTAGAACACACCGATTGAAGTATCAAAAAAGACGTAGTTTATATAAGTCGGTCAAAACCAGGGTTTTATTTGAGAATTTCAAGGATGTTCTAATTTATCAAAAACAACAATTCACTTATAATTCCTTAGAACCGTTTTATTTAAGTATAAAAAAACGTTCATTTAAATAAGTACTAGGTTAGAACCCCGTGTATTACACGGGTTGATATAATATATTTTTATATAATAAAAAAGTTACATCTTTAATTACCCGTGTATAACATGAGTTGAATAAGCACGTGTATTACACGACTTGAATAAGTATAATGTAATCAGTTAACACACACAGTCATCAAAATACGTTTTTGGTAAAAAGAACTTTGATATACTATTTACATATTAGAACAATTTACTCTGTTTTTTTTTTATTTTTCTATTATTAGGTTATAAACTTGTGTATTACAAAAGTCCATTAAATTCACTTATTTCTTCTTTCCCCATTCATGACTCATTGCTTTGTACCTAAATATTAGTTTTTATTCTTCCCTACTTAATACATGTTATCTCGATCAAGTAATCAAAACTAAAGAGGAAAACAACTACAAAAAAATGATATGTACTTTTCAATTTGAATTCACATACAAAACTAACATGAGGCTATCAACATGCAAATATGGCTTGTTTGGCATTTAGTCAGCCAAACGTGGGCTGGATCTCTCCTCAAAGTGGATTTGATAGCTCGGAATGAAAAGGGCTTGCTCCATGTGAATGGCCCCATAAATTTAAGAGATCCAATTGTGTTTGGACTACATCTCCGGTGAAAACAGAGGCAATTTTGCTTGGGTTTCAGGCAGTTTTGCGTTTGCACCACGTCCCCATTCCATTTTGCGAGTCAGTTGATGTCGGTCATCAAACGAATGTGGGATCCTCACATGTTAGGCATGTGAGGGAAATAAACTGAGATAATTAACTTGGTTAGTCATAAAGGATTAAACCAGCAACAAAAATATACTTAAAGGATGTTTTTAGCAAGTTTTAAACATTAAGGCTGGAACCTGAAAGTTTGAGTAAACATAAAGGAAGTTTTGTGCAATTTACTCGCAAAATAATAAACTAAAGATAAGTATAAAGATTATATTAGAAGATAAATATAAATATAGAGATATAGTTATAGATAAACGTCGACTTAAAATATGGGATAACTTGATAAATTATTTTAAAACTTGTAATTTTTAAGATAAAAATAAATATAAATATATGACAAGAAAACTAAAAAAATAGATGTCTCTCGTATCGACACGTGTCCATTAATTGGTTTCTTTTATTATATGTATAGATACTTGAGTCGTTTTAAATAAATATTTGATCCTTTAATTATTAATCAAATAAAACGGCTTTTCATATGCCTTTTTTAAAAGGAATACTTTTTAAAACAATGAATTGTCTTTTACAACAGTTTTTTTAAAATCGTTTTAAATGAACTCTATTTAACCGTTTTAAAAGAGGGTTTTTTGTAGTAGTGTAAGAGACCAAATACATGCATGACTATATTTTTTGTGTTTATTTTAAGTAAGTTATAAATTCATTTCTAACTTTTGGTAATTGACAACTTTGACCCGTCAACATTTTCTACAAATAACTTGACACTTGACAACTTTAACCCGTCAACATTTTCTACAAATAACTTGACACCTCCTCATTTTATTTAAATTACTTTTGTGACTTTACAACCAACGTTCGACACATTATTATACTTTATTTTATCTATGCATAACCACGTTAATGTCTAAATTACTTTTACAATTTTACACCGTTTTCTAAATTATTTTTACAATTTTACATCGTTGTCTAAATTACTTTTACATCTTCCTATCGCAACGTCCGAGACATTATACTTTTTTTATCTATGTTTAATGACGATATCACGAATATTACGTGTAACAAAGTACAAAATGCATAACTTCACATGCGGATACCACACGTTAATGCCATCATCGTTATGCGTGTAACGAAGTCACAAACGCAATGTTGTCGCCGCAACGCGCGACAATGGTCAAAATCCTAGTTTATAAAAAGATAAAGGTTGGTGCACAAACAGACAAAACACTGCCTTCTTTGTCGCAATTACAGTTTTGCCCTTTCTAAAATTACCGAATTTCCTACCTTCGTTTCAGTGTTTTTTCTTTGTACGGCACATATTACATGTCCAGTAATCCACACAAACATCGTCTTCACATAGCGTTGTTTTGCCAGACAACTTTCCAGACAGCCACCGTCTTCACGCGCCGCATGGCAATAGAGTCAACAACAGCTGTGAAACCCACTTCGTCGTTGCTAACATAATCCCTAATAAAACGGGAATGTCGTTAAAGGCCGGAAAAGAAAAAAAAATGTAGCTGGAAAATCGAAAAAGAGGTCAAAAGCTTACCGAGAAACCTAGCCGACACAGACTGGGGCGAGATAACCACATGCAACGCTAGATTGGACTGCGGTGACCTTAAAATGCCAGAAATAGTCTACGCATTCGCTGATGTAAACCCAGCTGTAGTTATCATCCATCGTTTAGCTAATATTTTGGATCCCCAGAGGTCACGGTTGTAAACATGGGGATGGACTGGTGGTGGAGAAAAAGGGTAGAGATTGTAAGTGGAGTAAAACGGCTCAAAGATATGGTGCATGGTGATGGTAGCAGCGATGGGCAACTGGAAGATCTATGGGTGAAATCGAGTAAACAAGGCGGTTGAGGGTCCGGCTGCCAGAGGGGGAGGCTCGATTAGGACGACGACTGCTCTTATTTTCTTTAAAACAGAGCCAAAGGACGTTGTCAGCGGTTCGATTTGTTGAGTGAATCACCGGCGACGGGAAACGTAGGGAGAGGATTAAAAAGAAATGAATTGTTTTCCTAAAATGAGGAAATTTGAAGCATCAGGTCGGGTCAACCATACATAAATTTATTGGGACATGTGCAAGATCTCAACCCTCCTTTCTGTCGTTGATCCACATACAATATTATTTAATCAATTCATGTGGTCATGTACTTAGTTTATATAACTTGAATAATTTGAAATATTCACACCGGTGACTTGATTAGCAAATATTTGTAAAAATGAATACGTGCGGTCCAAATCGATCATACGGAGATATAATACCTTCGGTTAATTCAAGTATTGGAAATATTGGTTCGATTAATCGTGGTTATATTTTGATCAAATAAAATATAACAATCTTTTTTCATTTATTAAAGAGAATAAGCAACAACTAATCGGTTATTTATAAAAGAAAATTATAACAACTTTATCCAAAAAAATATAATACCCACATGAATTACTTAAACCCATTCATTGTTTAACATGATGGTTCCAGATTTAGTAGAATACTACTATTAAAACATGGTGTACCAACCAACTAAAATATGGAATGCAAGCCTTCTTTCGAAACCACACACGGTTTTATACTATGTTTTCTATTAATTTCCATGTAATTGTATTTTGACATGACACGCGTATATATCGTTTTGGTCATATTATAATTTACTCTTAAGGTTTTCTTTTACACTTGATATAACGAACTCAACCGATACCGCACGAACTTCTGTCACGTCCCCTCCGCAACGCGCGGGCTGAATCCCACTAGTATATGATAAAAAAGAAAGGCAATGAACAGTGATTTATTATTTATTTTTTAAATTAAAATTAGAATGGAATTAATAGTAACATCATTGATGATCAAATGGTATTGGGTATAGGTACCGGTCTCAAATTTACCAAACCGGTGTATTTTCGGTACCGGTTCTGCACAGGTATTCACCGGTTTTTACCCTCAAATACCGGTGCTGTACCAGTACCGACCGGTACCGAACCGTACCATGCTAGGTATATTCGGTACCGGTACCCAATTTTGGGGATTTCGGTAACGGCATTTTCGGTACCGGTTAGTACCGAGCTCATCAAATCCTGTAGCAACGCAGCAATGCAAGTAATTGCATCGTTTAGATTACTTTTCATACACACAGTGAATAAACTGTATTTCGTTTGAATGAGGTTTTATATACACAACAACTTATTTTGCTTTCTTTTTTATCTTTTTCTGTAATGAATGAATTGTAGCATGTAAAATTAACTTGGATATTTAGAATATTGATGAGCAAATCGTATCAAATCCTGTAAACAAACTGGTATCGTATCGGTGCCAAATTTACTATACCAAATCATTTTCGGTACCAATTTGGTACCCACCTTTTGGCGTTTTCAGAATCGTTACTTTCGATTCGACACCGGTCTAGCACCATACCTGTATTTATTGATTTTTACCTTCAAATACCATACCGTATTGTACCGAGCATTTTCGGTGCCGGTACCTAATTTCGATGATTTTCCGGATCGGTACTTTCGCTGCCATTACCGGTACCGAGCTCATCCATATTTTAACGCGTTAGCACCGTAATAACTGAACTGAAAACAACCGAATTTCCAACGTGTAGGACGTGTGGGTCCTATTATTATATATTAGGTTATTTAAAATCGCTTTTTTATGACGGAGTGACTATCCTTACCATGTCATTTTATTTATGATTTGATATTCGGTATCTGTTTGCCGTTGCTGACACGCCTTTTGTAGTCATTGGGTCCCGCCGCAACGCGCGGACGAAAAGTAACTAGTTAGTTATAAAAGTAGGTAATGACGTGGAGGTGAAATGGAAGTTTATGAAGATTTGGTGTAGTAGAAAAATGAGGTTTTTTTAGGAAGGTTTGAAATCTAATGTGACATTTGTGGAATTTAGCATTGTGCTAGGGGTGTTCATCGAATCGAATATCGAATTTTCGAATCGAATTATTCGAATATTTTTAAATTTTCCTTGAATTCGAATTCGATTCGTATTCGATTAAAATCTACCCAATTCGATTCGAATTCGTATTCGAATAAAAAACCCAATTCGTATTCGATTAAAAATTCGAATTCGAATCGAATTCGAATAAATTCGATTTGATTAAGTTTCTTTTAAAACATATAAAACCTATTAAAATGAAACGTAAATTTTAAAGCAGCCATAAAACACGATATCACATTAAAATTTCCAAATAAAGTATCATAAGTCTAACATTCAAAATGAGAATTCGAGAATAACCTCTACAAAGTAATATTTTTAGGGTTAGAAATCTATTGATAGATTTGCTACTTAGGTTTTAGTTATGGGCAATGTATTGGGTTTGGTAATGGGTAATTTTAATACATGGAATAAATTTTAAAAATAATTTATCGTATAGCCCAATAAAAGTTATATATGTATTATACATAAAAATAATAAATAAAATGTATAATTTTTATTCGAATTTCGAATCAAATCGAATTTGAAATTATAAATTCGTATTCGATTTACTTGACTCGAATTGAATCGAATTCGAATTCGAATTCTTATAATCGAAAAGAATTCTTGATAATCGAATCGAATTTAATCGAATTTCGAATTTTTCGAATTCGAAACGAATTCTGAACACCCCTAATTTGTGCATGCTCTTAGGGGTAGGGGTGGTCATCACTCATTACTCACTCACAACATCCAATCAATTTCCATCATGTCATCGAGCTTTATTCCATCACTAGTGATGGTTTTTAGTGGAAATGTCCATCACTCACCACCACACCCAACAATTTCCCTCACAACAAACAATTTCCCTCACCACCCAACACTTCTTCACGCATGATAAACATCATGCATTTTCATTTTAACGCGTTTTAAGTTTTGGTGGCGGCGGTGTTTTGTGGACAATCACGCGTGATGGCACCTCCATCACGTACCGCCCCTAGTGCCCTTACCGTTTTGATTGTGTTCAAATCAATAGTTAGTGATGAAAAATCTGTCACAAAATCTGTAGCAAGGTAAATTTTGTCTCTTACTGTTACATGGTTTTTCAAGTCGTGAAAGTCGCCATCAATATTCATTTTTTAACAGTAGTGTTTAATTTGTGTTACTAAGAAAATTGAAAATTAGCATAAAAATATTTCCTTTTTTCAGACAAAAAAACTGGATAGAGAATGAGAAGATTTAAATAGATAAGTTGTTATTAACTATCATTAAATTAAAAGCACTGCTAGAAAAAAAAACCTTTGATAACGCGCATTTCGTGTCATAAGAGGGGACGGGGCATCCATGCGGGTATCCTTACTGGGTTCGTTATGGTGCCACAACGCCACCGCAACCCATATAGCCACAAGGGTAGGGCTAGCGGGTTGTTTATGCCTTAAGGAGTACCGGTGAACATTGTGTGAATGTGGATGCACTTGTTTGACCGTTGGATTGGTGTTGGGCTTTGATTGGTTAAGGAGTTTGACATTATTAAAATAATAAAAAAAAAACTGTTTAAGGCATGGGTAAGGCGTCGTCAGTGCTTTGTGGCTTAAGGATAGTTTTTAAGATTTTTGACATGACAAGATTTGATTGGTTGGGGCAAAGGATAGTACCTTTATGTCACGCCCCGCTAAAATTCAGCCAAAAAATTCAGCAATGTAGCTTTCCGGGACCATCTACTCGCATTTAGAGCGGCCCGGAAGGTTCCGGAACAACCCATAATGCTCCAGTAACATAAGAGCAATATAAGGGCCAAGATGCAGCCAAGAAGGGCCCAAAAAATGCTGGTTAAATCTGCCATAAAAATATGCCCAAAAAACTCTCTAGAATCCAGCATAAATATTTAGTAAGAAATATCGATATTTAAGTATGATATTTTGTAAAGAGTGTTCTAGATTAAGAACACTCTAGATAGGCAACAATGCACTATAAATAGGGATCATGGGAGCTCATTTGAAGCATCCCCACATACTTGTAAACATCATTACTCTTGTAAGCTCTCTTAGCATAATACATAGACTTTCTCTTGTATACTTGTGTTCAAGTATTACAAGCAACCCACTTGCGATCCAACGTTCCCTTTAACAATTTTCACAACCAAAACCCAATGACACTAAGTCGGCTAGGCTTACTTAGACCGTGTTCTAAGGCCGCACGCGAGTTGAATAAGTAACTCCGTGACAAGTGGTATCAGAGCGACGTTTCGATCCATCCAAGATGGCTGATGATAAGACCCAACTTATAACCACGGCTACTGGAGAAGAGACCCGTGAGCGCGATGACACTCGCAAAGGAGGAAGAAAGAATCGAGACATGTCCAAGGACTTGGTCCCAAGCTTAGACAAACGTGTGGAAGACGTGGAGACATCGATAGTTGAATTCAAGTCACAGGTTGAAGAATTCAAGGCTGAAGTCGATATCTTCCAAACAAACACTAACGAGTCGCTAGAACAAGTAGGTGGCGATCTTGGTGAGTTAAGAGAAGACATCAAACTTGCTATGCAGGTCATGCAAGCTGAATTAAAAGAGATGTTTATGAAGGAGCTGGGGCAAGTACAATGCAATATAGAGAGCAAGTTTGCTGAAAAATTCAAGGAATTGCAAATGGAACTAAACATTTGCAAATAAGCACTAGCAAACCGAGGCGACACCATCATTTCTTCAAAGTCTAAAGTCCCAAATGTTGATCAGTTCTGTTTAAACATGATGGAAAACATGAAACACATACCTGTTATTGCATTCAAAGCAGTAGAGAATCCAGTCAGAGATCCAGCCATAGAGTTCGACATCTTGTCAAGGTGATCCGGTTCCTCCTTAGGGTGTAAAGTTATGATGGTGATGAAACCGAAACTAGGGTAGAATTCGGTTTAGGGAGAGAGAGAGATACGAATTGATGTTAATGAGGGTTGTAATTGTGTAATGTGTCTAACTCTTTAACTCTCTAATAAGCCCCTTATTTATACACCCAAGAGGAAACCTAATTAGTTAATAAGGGTAATATGGTCCATCAACAATTACCAACTAATTATAATAGGTTATTAATATTATTTTGATCTAATATAATATAAATGATTATAAGGCTACAAGATTAAATATTATAACATTAATATATTTAATCTCACATTCTCCCACTTAGCCAAGTAATCATTTATCATGAGTATTAGGTAAGCCTGGCCAGGTGTTAACACTCATTTTAGCCTTAAACCAAGAACGATAGCAGAGAAATACAGCCGTTGAATCATCATTCGACTCAGGACCCCCATTAGTCATACTATAGCCTCAATTTAAAACCTAATAGTTACGATCAAAATACGTATAAGCCCTTTAGCGTCTGATTTGTATTTATATTTGTCTATATGTCATTACACCGGCAGAACATATGTTAGAGACATACAAAATCAAACTGAGGAAATTTCATTAATTAAAACATAAGCTAGTACAATATGCCATTAAATAAGGTCTTTAGTAAGTCCCATATTCGATACATGTTCTTCGAAAACTTTAGGTGGGAGACCTTTAGTCATCGGATCCGCAAGCATATCTTTAGTACTAATATACTCAATACAAAGATTATTTTCCTCAACTCGTTCACGTACGAACAAGTACTTCGTATCAAGATATAAACCAGCTCCAGTCGAACTGTTACTGTTCGAGAAACTAACGGCAGCTGAATTATCACAGTAAAGCTTCAATGGTCTAGAAATGGAATTAACTATTTTGAGTCCAGTGATCAGATTTCTAAGCAACATTCCATGACAGGTTGCGTTGTAAACAGCAATGTATTCTGCCATCATTATGGAAGTTGTAGTTAACTGTTGTTTATGACTCTTCCATGAGATAGGTCCGCCTGCTAACATAAAGATGTAGCCCGAAGTGGATTTCTTGTCATCTTTGCATTTGGCAAAGTCAGAATCAGAATAACCTACCACTTCTAAGTGATCACTTCTTCTATAAGTCAGTTTATAGTCTTTCGTCCCTTGCAGATATCTAAGGACCTTCTTAGCTGCTTTCCAGTGATCTAGGCCAGGATTAGTCTGATAACGACCTAGCATTCCATCAATATAAGCGATATCTGGGCGAGTACAGACTTGAGCATACATCAGGCTCCCGACTACTGACGTGTAAGGTATCTGGCTCATTTGCTCCTTTTCAACCTCTGTTGTCGGACACTGGAATGAACCGAAAACATCTCCCTTAACTACTGGAGCGACGGAGGGTTTGCACTGTTGCATGTTGTAATGTGTAAGGACACGATCTATGTAAGTCTTTTGAGACAATCCTAAGATCCCTTTGTGTCTATCTCGGTGAATTTCGATGCCAATGACGTAAGAAGCATCTCCGAGATCCTTCATGTCGAAGTTATGCGAGAGTAACCGCTTCGACTCATGCAACATGTCTAAACTATTACTTGCCAATAGAATATCATCTACGTAAAGGACAAGTATAGTAAAATTACTCCCACTCATCTTGAGGTAGGTGCATTGATCCACTTGATTCTTCATAAAACCTTGCCTATTCATGACTTCATCAAACTTGAGGTACCATTGACGTGATGCTTGTTTTAACCCATAAATGGATTTCTTCAACTTACAGACTAGATGCTCCTGACCTTCAGGTTTAAAGCCTTCAGGTTGTTTCATGTAAACATCTTCGTCTAAGTCTCCGTTAAGGAAAGCAGTTTTAACGTCCATCTGATGCAGCTCTAAATCAAAATGAGCTACTAGGGCCATAACGATCCTTAATGAATCTTTACGAGAGACAGGTGAAAATGTCTCTTGATAATCAATTCCCTCTTTCTGAATGTAGCCCTTTGCAACCAATCTCGCTTTGTAGCGTTCAACGTTCCCATTCGGATCCAGTTTTGTTTTGAACAGCCATTTACAACCTACAGGTTTGGCACCATTGGGTAATTCGACCAAATCCCAAACGTCATTTTTCTTCATGGATTCAAGCTCATCAATCATTGCTTTGTTCCATTCAGAAGACTGATCACTGCTAATGGCTTCATTATAAGAGATAGGATCATTGAGCTTTCCAGCATCCATTTCAGTCAGGTAGGTAACATAATCATCAAAATTAGTAGGCCTTCTTTGCCTAGATGACCTCCTGAGTTGATTATCGGGTTGAGCGTTGTCTTGGTTTTGAGCGTTTGATGTGCCTTCGTTATGAGGTATAATGGGTTCTAATTGTGGAGATGGAGGTTGTGCAGTGACTTCAGGTGCAGTTGCATGGGGTACAAGAGGAGTAAACGGAGTAATGGTAAGCGACGAGTCTCTCCCCCCCCCCGCGTCTTATACTTCTTGCAATTCTTCGTAAGGGTTAGTACTGCTCCCACTGATCTTGAAATCCTCCAGGAACGCAGCACGCTTTGTTTCAACAATACGGGTGACATGGGAAGGACAATAGAAACGATAACCCTTCGAATGATCAGGATACCCGATAAAGAAGCAGGTAACTGTTTTAGGGTCAAGTTTCCTTAGGAAAGGATTATAGAGTTTTGCTTCAGCAATGCAGCCCCATACTTTCATATATTTAAGACTCGGTTTCCTTCCTGTCCAAAGTTCATAAGGAGTTTTAGGGACAGACTTAGAAGGAACTCTATTGAGTATATGAACAGCTGCTTTTAACGCTTCAGTCCAGAGGAATAATGGTAAATTAGTGTTGGCTAACATATTGCGCACCATGTTCATAAGGGTACGATTTCTTCTTTCAGCGACACCATTCTGCTGAGGTGTACCAGGCATGGTGTATTGGTTCACAATCCCCTGGCCCTTACAAAACTCATAAAATGGACCAGGAGCTTGACCCACATCAGTATGTCTTCCATAATATTCACCGCCTCTATCTGATCTCACAACTTTAATCTGACGATCTAATTGCTTTTCAACTTCAGCTTTATAATCTTTAAAAGTTGTTAGAGATTCAGACTTTTCCTTAATAAGATACAAGTACATGTAACGAGAATAATCATCCATGAAAGTGATAAATGAAGTATGTCCTGTTATGCCAGCAATTTGATAAGGACCACTAATGTCAGTGTGAATGAGTTCTAATAAATTAGAGCTCCTAGTGGCACCTTTCTTATTTGCTAATGTCATTTTGCCTTTAAGACATTTGACACATGTTCCAAAATCGGTGAAATCGAGAGGAGGTAAGACTTCATCCTTTACGAGACGATTTAATCGTTCTCTTGAGATGTGGCCTAAACGTTGATGCCACAACATAGATGAAGTCTCTAAGTCTCGAATTTGTTTCTTTTCCATCTTTGTGAGTGATTCATTAATATTATATGACAACAAAGATTTGGAAAAATTATCATCTAGTTCTAATCTATAGAGACCACCATCCAGAATGCCAGTACCATAAACAATAGAATCATAGAGAATAGAGAGTTTGCGATGACCATGAGAAACGACAAAACCGTCCATGTCTAACTTTGGTCCTGATACAAGGTTCCGAGTTACCTCAGGAACATATAAGGTATCATAAAGTTTAATACATAAACCAGTTTTCAAAAATAATTGTAATGTTCATATGGCCTTCACTTCTAATTCCCGATCATCTCCAACTTTAAGTGTTCTTTGGTTTCTTCCCAGCTTCCGGATTGTAAGGAATCCCTGTAGTGAATTTGTTACATGAACCATAGAACCAGAATCAAACCACCAAGAATTAGCAGGAACATTTAAATTAAAGGACTTAAGTATCATGAATAAATCGTTACCTTTCTTAGCCAGCCACTCCTTGAAGTCAGGGCATTCCTTTTGCTTATGTCCTGTTTTCTTACAGAACTTGCAGTAGGGTTTGCCTAAGGAGTTCTTAGAGCTGGAAGGTGCACTTGTATTAGGATTTGGATTTGGCTTTTGAACCTTAGAAGCATCCTTTCTTTGATAGTTGTTCTTCCTCTTCTTAGAGCTGGAAGGTGCACTTGTATTAGGATTTGGATTTGGCTTTTGAACCTTAGAAGCATCCTTTCTTTGATAGTTGTTCTTCCTCTTCTTAGAGCTGGAAGTGGTGAAGTTAGCAACATCAGTAGTGCGATCCATCTTCATACGCTCTTCCTCCTGCACGCACATAGCGATCAGCTCACTCATCGTCCATTTGTCCTTCTGAGTGTTGTAATTGATCTTGAATGCTTCATAGGACGAAGGAAGCGAAGTGATGATGAAGTGAACAAGAAAACCATCACTGATCTCCATCTCTAGGCCCTTCAACTTATTGGCCATGTCATGCATCATCATGATGTGTTCGCGAATGCCGCTCCTCCCATCATACTTAGTCGTCACCAGCTTGAGGATAAGAGTACTAGCGTGTGCTTTTGATGTTCCTTTGAATTGATCCTCCACATAAGCCAAATAGGTTTTAGCATCGTCAGAATCAGGAATGGCCCCTCTGATTGAGTTATGAATGGACTGCTTCATGAACATGAGAGACATGCGGTTACACCTAGTCCACTTTTCATGAAGTAACTGCTCAGCAGCAGTACTAGTAGCAGTAAGGTCCACTGGCTTATTCTCTCTTAGAGCATAGTCAAAGTCCAAGAGTCCAAGTGTAAGCATGAGGGCATCCTTCCATGCAGCAAAGTTATCACCAGTCAAAGGTGGAATCCCTTGATTGGGTGCTGATAGTGGAAATAAGATGAGCAAGTTATGATACTAAGAAAGAAGTCCTAATGTGATCTAAGGGCAAGTTATACTAAGGCAGGCATAAGTAATGACCATTTTAATTATGAAGCTGTGATAATGTCTATTACTAACATCAAAATAATAGACTTAGTAAAATTCTATTTAAATGAAGACAAATCAGCTTTGGCCAGAAGTGTAATCATTTAAATATGTGTGCAAAGTAATAGTGACAAATCAACTTTGGCCAGAAATGAGACAATCACTTTAGTTATGCACTTGTCAAGTCATGCTAAACATAAATGAATTAAATCAGCTTTGGCCAGAATTAAGACATTTCACGTTTGTAATGCATACTTAACATAGCTTTTTATAATACTTGAACAATAAATAGATGTATTAAATCAGCTTTGGCCAGAATTAATACATCAGAAGCTCATTCAAGTTAAGCTATTTTGGTTTTGTAAAAATTATCTGATTCTGATTAATTAATTAATTAAGTATAAACAAAACCAAGTATTTAATAGCAAACCACCAGTTAGCGCGGATCGAGTCTTGTGCGATCAGTAATGCTTTGTGCGATAGGTAATGCCTTGTGCGATCTTTAAGGCCCAAAACTTGTGCAATGTAAATAAAGCCCAAGTCTTGTGCGATCAGTTAGGCCCAATAACTTGTGCGATCATGTAAGGCCCAAAACTTGTGCGATGTGTGTAAGGCCCAAGTCTTGTGCGATCCATAAGTTATTGTGCGATTATGCAGTCTTGTGCATTTTCCCTTGTATGATCAGTCTTGTGCGATCAGATCCTTTTTTTTTGTGTGACCTGATCTTGTGCGACTGTTATAGGGAACTTGTGCGACTTGAACATTGATGATTTCGAATCCTCTCTTTAAGGCTGTTTATTGTGATAGTTAACTAAAACCCGAAATTTAAGGGATCTTGGGATATTATTTCCTATTTTATTTTTGATCTAAATTTATCAAATGATTTCGAAATTAATAACTGATATCCATTAACAGTTTTTTTCGAAAATTTAATAGATAAAATAAAGATCAAAACATGAAAAAACACCCATTAATCCGAATTATATTCCAAATCTTATGGAATTTTCGAGTTTTCTTATAACATAATGATGAACCCTAAAAAATAAAAATATAATCTGGAAATCCGAAACCTGATTTTAATGGTTTTGTAATGGATTTCGTGACAATAAGTTCAATCCTTTATAATTTCGAGTCGATTTATCAATTAACAGTTTTCGAAAACAGGGATTTCGGCCACAATGAAACCCGAAAACAGTTTTGATTTTAAAGGCTTTAAAAACTTCCGTTTTCCAGATTATGATCCCAGAATGATGGATACGAAAAACAGAACTGATTTATCAACATATGCTCTGATACCACATGTTGATCAGTTCTGTTTAAACATGATGGAAAACATGAAACACATACCTGTTATTACATTCAAAGCAGTAGAGAATCCAGTCAGAGATCCAGCCATAGAGTTCGACATCTTGTCAAGGTGACCCGGTTCCTCCTTAGGGTGTAAAGTTATGATGGTGATGAAACCGAAATTAGGGTAGAATTCGGTTTAGGGAGAGAGATACGAATTGATGTTAATGAGGGTTGTAATTGTGTAATGTGTCTAACTCTTTAACTCTCTAATAAGCCCCTTATTTATACACCCAAGAGGAAACCTAATTAGTTAATAAGGGTAATATGGTCCATCAATAATTACCAACTAATTATAATAGGTTATTAATATTATTTTGATCTAATATAATATAAATGATTATAAGGCTACAAGATTAAATATTATAACATTAATATATTTAGTCTCACAAGTCTAAAGTCCCAAAGCCATCTCCGTTTGTTGGAAAAAGGGAGGCACGAGCCGTTGACGACTTCATTTGGGAGATCGAGCAGTACTTTGAAGATGTAGACATCGTTGACGATGGCAAGAAAATCAAGACGGTGACCTTATACTTAAAGGAAACCACAGCTCTATGGTGGCGCCGAAAGCACATGGACATCGAAAAAGGTATATGTACCATCAACACTTGGGCTGAGTTTGTAAAAGAAATTAAGACGTAATTTTATCCGGAAAACGCCGAACACGACGCAAAGATTCGGCTACGAAACCTTAGGCAAAAGGGTAGCATCAAAGATTATATCAATGAATTCACTACCCTTGTGCTTGAGATTCCGGACTTGTCGCCCAAGGATGTGACAATCCGAGATTTCAAGACCTTTCCTTTTCGCGTCACTTGTTTTATATTTCGTTGTACGTTGTATCACGTATATTAGAATATATTTTTTTAATATAAGTTATTTGGTGGTTAAATGTTGGAACATTTAATGAAAACCATTAATGACAAAACCTCTTTTCTCACAAAGACTGCTCAACGAAAGACTGCTCGACGAAGAATGAATTTCGTCGTCAGTGGGTTTTTCGTCGGCCCAGTTGTCATCGGAGCCCAGGAGAGGCCCAACCCAAGTCCGGGATTCCTTAATGGAGGCCCATTTTAATTGACGGTTTGTTTAGTACTAGGTTATGCATTACACAAGTTTCTCAACCCTAATTCACCCCACATGGACGACAACCTCATCTTCTGTGAAGCTCTTCTTGTCATCGATCTTAACATCTTCAATAATCTGCACCTTGTGGTTAGTGTGGCAATCTTACTTGATTCATATTCTCTTAATATGTGTTGCTTTGAATTGATGATCAACAACTAGAGGTTCAAGGGTTTTGTGAATTCTAAACTAATCTGTGTATTATGTGAATTATCCAAACTATGAATTGATGATTTTGGCTTACACGAATATTAGGGTTTTGGCTATGTCTGCATGATGACTGTATTACGAATCTTATCATGTTATGTGAATCTAAGTTTAGTGTGATAACTAGAACCACGATTCTGTACTGGTGTGATTTGGGATTGAAGGAGTCATGCGTTAATTAACTGTGAGAGTTTGATGGTAATACATAATGATCTATGTTATAAACTGGATTGCTGAGTGGTATAATAGGGTTATTGAGGAAATCGTAATTAATATTTTGTCAGCGATTCATGTGACTTTCTTATTGATTCGGCCCAATGAATTGAATATTAGTTGTTCAAATATCAAGAATTAAAACAACAGTTCAATTAATATTTTGGTCCAATAAAAGTTCATTGAGTAATGCTGTTTGTCGGTCATTAAAAAGCCCACTAGATTCCACAGACCGTTTAATACAAAATATCATCGGTCCAATTACATTGTGTGGTAAATCAAATTTGTCGGCCATTGATAAACTGCGAAGTCAACGAAGAACTTCCCATGATGAAACCCAGTCGACGAAGTATGGGACTTCATCGGCTGACCTCATTGACGAAAAATGGTGGCTTGTGGACGACGAACAACCCCCGACGAATAACACTAGGCGACGAAAAATGTCAATCTTTGGTCGACGTGTCCCTGACGAACAATGGGGATGTTTCGTCATGCATGGTCTTGACGAAGAATGTTCTTTGTCGTGGGATATAAATAGATGAGAACAGTAGACAGTTAAATGTATGTTTGGTAGTGCATGATAACCAGAAACTAGGGTTTTGACTTAACTGTTGTGAGTAGTCAACTTATCTGTAAAACGTTGTTATGCATGTAGACTTGTTGTGATCTGAATACTTGTTATATGATACACTGTGGTGTTAGCAGCTATTGCAGTCTATGAAAAATACGTGATTTAGTTGTTATGAAACGGGTATTTTGGTAACAATTGTTGGAACATGAACTTGTGTTGCAAACGTGTATGAAATCTAAACGCTTGCTATGTGATACGTGATTGTGAAACTGACTATTCTTGGTAACCACGTGATTTGGATACGTGATTGAAATGTTTTATACTTATATCTGGTAACTAAAACGTGTTAACAAACTTTGAACTCACCAGCATTGTCTGACACACTTGTCTGCATGCTTGCAGGTCATTAGATTCATGGTTGGAACTTGCTATCTGGGAGTGCTGGAGTGGTCATGGGTCGAGATTCTTGGATACACGTTTCATTGGTTGTGAACACTTGTTTTGAAAAGATGATTAATGATTTACAATATGCTTCCGCTGAACGTTTACTTTGGTTTTAACTTATGTATTGGAATTATATTACGAAATGAATGAAATGTTTTACTTAAATATTTATTATAGTTCAATGTGATTGGTGGCTGGATCCTGGTACGTCACACGTCCTGCGGTGTTTCCACATGTGGTATTTTGGGGGGTGTGACAAAGGATACTCCCATATACTTTGTCGATGGCTTGCAACAATGGGCCAAAACCTAATTTGAACGAAGAAATGTTCTAGACTTATCATCGGCAATCTCTGTTGCTGAAAACTTGCATGATCGTAATGAAAATCGTTTGACAAGATCAGCAACTAAAGAGACTGGCGATGCAAAAGGTGGGGGAGCAAAACCCACCAACCAAAATCAATACCGGAAGAATGACGGCCGGGCATTAACATTGTATAACAAAGGAAAATCCGTAAACAAAGGTTGTTTCCTTTGCGATGGGCCTCATGATGCACGAGAATGCCCAAAGAAAGCCAGACTAACGGCCCTTATAAGGACCGGCGATGATGAACCTGAGGAAACCGAATAGGTTCGCCTAGGTGCAATGCAACTTCAAGTTTTAAATGCTATGATCGAAATGGAAGGAAAACCATTGGCGATGGCAAATCAAGCTAACCCGACAACAGTCGTGGGCAATTCAAAGGGAAAAGGTCTTCGTTTTGTCAATCTAGAAATCAAAGGAGAAACCTTATAAGCATTGGTCGGTACCGGTGCTAGCCACAACTTTATGTCAACAAACGAGGCGAGAAGACTCGGCTTAAGAATCACAACTCAAGAAGGCTGGATTAAAGCCGCTAACGGAGATCCCATACTGATCGAAGGTGTCGCTTGGGGCGTAAAAACTAAAATCGGGACATGGGCAGGCAAGTTACACTTCTAGATTGTTCCAATCGGAGACTACAATATTATGCTCGGGGTGGATTTCTTTCGACAACATCAAATCATTGAAATGTTTTATACTTATATCTGGTAACCAAAACGTGTTAACAAACTTTGAACTCACCAACATCGTCTGACACACTTGTCTGCATGCTTGCAGGTCATTAGATTCATGGTTGGAACTTGCTATTTGGGAGTGCTGGAGTGGTCATGGGTCAAGATTCTTGGATACACGTTTCATTGGTTGTGAACACTTGTTTTGAAAAGATGATTAATAATTTACAATATGCTTCCGCTGAACGTTTACTTTGGTTTTAACTTATGTATTGGAATTATATTACGAAATGAATGAAATGTTTTACTTAAATATTTATTATAGTTCAATGTGATTGGTGGCTGGATCCTGGTACGTCACACGTCCTGCGGTGTTTCCGCATGTGGTATTTTGGGGGTGTGACAGTTTGGTATCAGAGCCACTGGTTATAGTGAACTTGGTTTTAAAAACGTTTATATAAAACCAGACTATAACCGAACAGTTCTGAAAATGAGAATACGACCATGATACTCAGCTCCAGATTGCAAGGTTCGTCTCTTTCATCTGTTGTATACATTGCATGGCTAGTGTACACTTGTTTATGATGTAGCATACGAACACACACTCGTCACCACAGCATAATTTCATGAATTGCTCGTTTACTTTATGATGCGTAATTGGTATGTCGTGGCCCTTAGATTCTTGTGATCTTATCGTTTGATAACCTCTGTTTGGCATTCGAGTTTGAGGAACCATTTGACATGAGTTAGGAGGAACTGAGATGAGCATGCAAATCACAATATTATTGTGGGTGCACACATAATAATAATGTGGGGTGCATGCGAGTCCCAGTGCGGCTTAACAAGTGAAAAAAGGGGGTTCTGTTCCGTATTTCGATCAATGAGAAACATAACAAACCTATAGGGGTCGTAGCAGTGATTATCTCCTACTCGAACGTGATCTTTCCACTCCTATCTGAATCCTTACGAATCTCGATGCTATCGAGTATCACCTGAACACTCATTTGGATGTCTAGCGAACTGTGTGGAATGTTAGGTGCTAGTACGAACGTCTCTGAGTTGGATGTCGCAGCATCGAATGATTAGTCTATACCTTTCTAACTCCTCATCGTTTGCTGGAACTCAATGTATTGACGTCTTATATCCCGAAGTGCGATCACTTCTTCAACACTCTATCAACATACTGTGTACTACTCGATCAATTTGCACGATCGAGGGGCAAGAGGATGAGCGTAGTATCTCACCGACCTCGGTAGTAGGACGACCCTGATTACTGGCAACGAACATCAGCAAAATTGACTTCGATCACATCCTAAGCGACTCATGAGAGTCAACTCTTACGCATCAATTGGGACATAAGCGATGACGATTGAGTATAGGGTGGAATGTGTAACTGCCAGCACAGTGAGTAGCACCTTAGGACGTGACACGGAATGAGAAAAGATGGACCCTGCTGGTGAAAGATCGTAGGACTCCGTTACAAGCAACGACATTAGAGGCAACAATCACGGAGACATTAAGGTACTCGTAGTCATAGCCTACAGTATGGAAATGAAGGTGCCTACAACAAGGATTGGCCGTTGTTAAAATAAGACGACAACAACTAAGGGAACGTCGGTAGTACTTGAAATTCTTGTAACGGAAACAGCAACACCGGAAATGAAACTCATGGAAGGGCATTTAGGATTGGCGTGGGCGACGCCAGGATGATAACAACATGGTGTTCTCTACGTTCTTGGTAACTAATCGCTTCGTCTCTGTTCTGTTTAACCCTGATGCTTCTTGAAACCGAACCCGTGGTGGAATCGGCTGATGGCAAGTCAATTGAAACCTCATATGTTCGTTGGGATGCAAACTCGACCTTGTGGGACAAGTGCTCGACACCGACTGTCACACCCCAAACGACGGCGGAAACATCGGAGTGAGACGAAATAGATTGCTCGAGACATCATAACACTAATAATCGTGACAAGTATTTAAATAGTAAATTTCATTTCATTTATAAAGAATTAATTACAAGAATTTGAAGTAAATACAACATCATGAATAATGAAATACAATACAATATGAATACAAATTAAAGTGTGTATCTAAGCATCCTACTAGATTCCATGCATCACCAACATCATCGCTAAACCTACAACATGTTTTAAAAGTGTAGTTCAATACAAAAAGTATTGGCGAGCATACAAGTTTGGTGCGTAGTATATAAGTATAAAATAAGGAACAATCCACATGGCAAACCTAGTTATCAAGATTAACGTATGAACTGGCATGCGATTTACAAGTCAACCCTCTGTTTACGCAAGTATGTATGAATAAACCTAACATGACCACTAGTTTACGGGCGGTGCGTTACTCCTATAGTGCTATACATGTTAAGTGGAGGCTTGTACGAAGCCAATGACAAGTTCATCACATAAGTATGGTCCAGGAAACACGAATCAAGCATAACAAATAGTAAGCATGTATTGGATTGTTTGTTTATGTATTTGCATAAGAATATGTATACTAAGTGTGTTTTGTATATAAAAACATGTTACACCCAAAAGTGTGAAAACGGTAAAATGGGTCAAGTATACTCACATAATTGGCTAAGTCTTCCGATTATCCAAGTATTGACGAGTTAATGAGATTTAGTGTATGAACGGGTTTGAATTGAAGATTAAGGGATGCGTAAATTTGGAATTTAAACGACATGAAAATAACATATAAAAATAATCACCTAGTACATATGATACTTGTTCTTGACACTAGGAAACTCTAAGAAGTTTAAATGTTTTCATGGAACAAAGTTCCATTAGAATCGTGACAAGTTATCAAAGTTTAGGGTGATATAATCTAGTACCTTGACGTATGAACACTAGTTCATCATCAATGGTTTGATTACTCGGATAATATGTTTATGTATTATATAGGTTATATAGATATATTAATATGTCAAATAGTTTAATAGTTCAAGCATGAGGTAGAAGATTAAAATCTTCATTTAGGTACCTCTAAATGTCATAGAAATCATGTAGGAGGTAGGAAGAACAAGTCTTCCATTTAGGCACCTCTAAGTGTTCACCACTACACTTGATGTAAAAACATTCAAGGAGGGTCATGAACTACAAGTAATACAAGAATATTAAATACTAATCTATAAGAAATCATCAAGCAATGTGTGGATTTTATGTAGGATAACCTAAGTTAATCCTATATCACACATACATCAAGTCTTGAACTTGAACATCACTTGTGGGTTAAACCCTTGACAAAACAGAAAGTTTGTGAGGATTAATCCTCTGATTTTGAATGTCTCAACCTTGTTTTTAAGCCTAACTAACCATAGAAGTGGTTATAAGCATAAGGACATAGGTTTGAGATGAGTTAGACTCAAGTTTGAACAACTTTAGTAAAGATTTAATCAAAATAAAAATGAACAGTGAACTTTGGAGCCTTTTTGGTGACGTTCCAAGGACTGGTTTACTGTGAAAAACCCATGGAATCGAAGCTAAGGTTAATCCAAGCACATAGGAAAAATAATGAGGTAAAACGGACAAGAATTGAGTGAGTTATGCTCACTTTAGTGAAGAGGTAACAATCTGTCCGAACTTCAGAACTCAGCTGCGTTTTTGAGTGATTTGGGAGTGATTAGAGAGTGTTTAGAAAAGTGAAAATGGCTTGGAGATGGTTTGGTATTTATAGGGGATGGATTAGGTTTTAAATGGTTGGCATTTAATAGGATTAGTTGAGGTTTAAAAAAAAGGAAAATTCTAAAAGGTGTTGCTGTCTTCGAGACTGGTGGCCGAAATGGCTGTTAAATGCCATAAACATCATGTTTCTTTTGTTTGTGACATATCATATTATTTTTTTTAATGGCAAAACACTTTATATATATATATATATATATATATATATATATATATATATATAGGGTAGGGTTCCAGCGTGAACAACCTCCCAAGCGTGAACTGCGTGAACTGATCTGGACCATTGATTAACTTTTTAGTTGTTAAGGGTATGATTGTAATTATATAAAAAATTAGATTTAAATCATTATTTTAATAATTGAATTAAGTTACATCTTTCCTATTTTAAATTCATTATCCACAATATCTTTTATTTCATTTTTATTTTTTCAGATTTCACCACCAGAATTCGGATTATGATTTTTAAGATCCACGTAACCTTCATATTTCAACGGTGTACACATGTGTACTTGGATATGAATTGAACAGTACACATGTGTACTCAGCATGGTACATATGTGTAATTAGCTACATAATACATACATATAAACAAAACCTGTAAAACTAGTTTATATTAAGCAAATAACAAGTTACATAATGTTTGCCAAACAAAAAAAAAACATACAATTACAAGTTCCAGTTTCGTGAAAACAATAAACGCAACATAATTGGAAAAATAAAAAAGACATAGTCTTTTACAACTATTCGCCGCGTTGTATGCTGAATCATCCTTATCGACCAAGCAAACAAACATACGTGAATCATCCTTATCGACCTCATATGTGAATCATCCTTATCGACCTTCCATCTCCACTTTTCTCGTTTACGACGTCTCCTATAATAACACAAAAAACTCAGCAATTAGTACTTTGAATAATTCACAAGGGTGCATCAACAACTTTACACATTCAATACACAAAAAAATACGAGATATCACAAAAACAGACGCCTTACACATGTGTACATCGCATTAAAAACAGAGCAAAATCAGAATACACATGTGTACAGCGCCTTAAAACCAGAGCAAAATCAGAATACACATGTGTATAGCGCCTTAAGAACAGAGCAAAATAAAAAAATACACGTGTGTACATTGCATTAACAACCTTCAGAACCTCATAACAATCTTCAAATTCTCAATCAAACAATAATAATTTTCAACATCAAAACAATGAAAAATTGCAACCTTTTTTTCTCAATAATCAAACTCATAAAAAATCTTCACCACATTAAGAAACAAGGGAATCAATAATGATGCAAGAACTCAATAATAAACTTAAAATTAGGTTGCACAAATTTTGTCGAGATAACATAACATTAAATTATGTTATGATGTCTACACTGATGTTAACTTTTTCTTAAACGTGTTTAATACCTAAACAGTGTATATGTTATTGAATTAAAACTTATGAATAGTTAAATAGAAAATAATTGTACTTCACAATCATATATACAAACAAGATGAAGAAGCAATATTCCATTACTGATGGTAATGATTAAGCTTTGTTTGGTTGTGTTTGGTATTGATTTGGCGTACCTGCATGTGAGTTACTATTCCTTCATACAATTCTTTTAAAATATATATATATTGCAATGATAACATCAAAAACAATAAAAATTTACAAACTTCATACCTGGTCGGTAGCGATAAACATCAGATCGGCTGGCGATAAACATCAGATCAATCGGTGATAAACATCAGATCAACCGGTGATAAACATCACATCGCCGACGATAAACATCAGATGCGACGGCCATTAATGAAGAGCGCGTGTGATGGCGGCAGAGAAGTGACGATGGTGGTTCAGATAGCATGCCACGGTGGCTGTGGTTGCCGGAGAAGAGCAGGGGAAGAGGAGGGACGCTGTTTCGCCCCATCTGGGATTTTTTTGAAACGATCCGGCTGTGGTTGCCGGAGAAGAGAAACGATCCATCTGGGAGTTTTTTGAAAACGACGGCCATTGATGAGAGAGAAAATTAGATCTTCAAAAAAGTTTGAATATTGAATTATGAGCTTGAACGTGATTTATGGAATAATTTAAAATGGAAATTACAGTTATACCCTTTTTCCTTTAATTAAATGAAAACAATTAACCACATATTTACTATCATGCCCCTCACTTTAATCTAAAGATCATAAAAATCAATGGCCCAGATCAGTTCACGCAGTTCACGCTTGGGATTTTGTTCACGTTTGAACCTAATCCTATATATATATATAAAGAGCTAGCAAGAAGCTGGAGAAACAAGCTACAAACCAACTGAAAAAAACGAAAACAAACGAACAGGAACTAAACATTACAGGGAGGCCAAAATATCAAAATCTAACCAATTCCTCCATAGCAGCGGCTTGATGTTCGATCGGTTAACAAGCCAAGAATAAGCGTCTTCTTTGATTTTTTCCACTGAATCCGAGACCGGGACAAACTTATCTTCAAAGGCTTTCAAGTTTCTCGCATTCAAGATCCTCCAAATCGTAGCCAAAACAATGGTGTAAATAGACTTCTTCCATTTCACATCTCCCGGTTGATTCTTGATGTAATCAATAAACTCAGCAAGGCTGTGGATATTTGTAGGAAAACTAATTCGCATCCAGGTGAGAATATTCCACCAAATAAACTTAGCCCAAAGATAATTCACAAATATATGTGCCGGGTCTTCGTCGCCTATACCACACCGAGGACATAAAACATCCGAAATCTGGATTCCTTTATGCATCAGGCCTGATCTAGACGCAATTTTCCCGAGAAGGGCCCGCCAAAGCAGAAAGTTGGCCTTCGAAGGGACCCAAGAATTCCATTTATAAACAGTCGGCTCGATGACACCCATATTGCAAGCCTCCTCAAGATCCATTCTGACTTGTTTGATGGAGAACGACCCATTAGGATCGTTAAGCCATTTCCAAGAGTCCCCCTGTTGTATCAACTTTTCTTTTATGCGGATACCAGCTTGAGCTAGATCAGATTCAACCGAGATAATATCCTTCCATACCCCCGAGACAGACTTTTTAATGGGAATGAAAGGAGGAGGTTGAATCGGAATGATAGGACTGTGTATAGCACGAATAACTTCAGCCCACAATTGGTTCGGTTTCTCTTTAATCCTCCACCACCACTTCGATAACATTGATTTATTAAACCCATATATGCCGCCAAGCCCCATACCACCCGCTTTTTTAGACTTAATCAGAAAATCCCATCGTAACCATCTCATCTTGTGGCCCGTATCCATTTTGCCCCATATAAAGTCTCTCCTTATCTTCTCTAATTTATTTAAAATGCATTTCGGAGCAGCAAACAGGGAAAGGTAGTAGGAGGGAAGGCTACCTAAAACCGCCTTAGCTAGAGTCATACGACCAGCAAACGAGAGATACCTAGCTTTCCATTTTGACAATTTAGATGAGAATTTGTCTAACATCGGTTTCCAAAATCTAGCCCTTTTCATATTAACTCCAACAAGAATCCCTAAATAAGTGAAAGGAAAAGCCCCGACATCGCACTTAACCAACGCCGCAAAATCAGCCACTTCATCGACATAAGTCCCGATCCCATAAATCTTGCTTTTTTGGCTGTTAATTTTGAGACCAGAGACTAGATTGAGCAAACTTAATAACCGATTCAGAGCCAGGACGTTATCTTCAGTCCAATCACCGATAAAGACCACATCGATTAGCAAAACACAGGTGAGAGATCAATGGGCCATTGTTCGGGAGCTTGCATCCCTGAAAAAGGCCCAACTCACAGGCTCTGTTCATCAACAAGCTTATAATCTCCATAGCGATGACAAACAAAAATGGAGAGATAGGGTCGCCTTGTCTGAGACCTCTCTTAAACTTGAATTCTTTAGTTGGGGAGCCGTTCACAAGAACAGAACCCCAAGCGGAGTGGAGACAGCCCTTGATCCACGAGATCCAAATTGGAGGGAAATCCATTTTTTCCATCATACGTAATAAGAACTTCCAATTGATAGATTCGTAGGCCTTTTGAAAGTCCACTTTAAATACAAGAAGTTTCCTTTTTGACCTTTTAGCCCAAGCAACGATTTCATTAAGAATAAGAGGACTATCAAGGATGTTTCTACTGCCCACAAAGGCCGATTGGGTAGGAGCGGAAATTTCATTCATAATTGGTTTAATTCTGTTGGCCAACACTTTAGCTAGAATTTTATATAAAGAGCCCACAAGGGAGATCGGACGGAAATTGGCTAGCACCTGTGGATCTTTCATTTTCGGAATTAAAGCTATAAAAGAAGAGTTGCACCCGCCATTTATCGACCCCTTCGAGAAGAATTCATTGACAAAATCCATAAAAAGGGGTTTGAAATTATTCCAAAACACCTTAAAAAATTTCAAAGAAAACCCGTCTGGACCCGGAGCTTTCCCTCCATCACAACTCTTAATCGCCGCTAAAACTTCATGTTCCGAGAATCTCTCGCAGAGACTGGCTTTAAAATGGTCGGGAATAGACGGAAGCCCATCTTTGGAGAAATCCGGCCGTCTTCTTATAGGTTCGGAGAACTGAACTTTGAACCACTTCATTATTGCTTCTTTTAAAGAGGGAGGATCCGTAACATAACTACCATCAAATTGCAGCCCATTAATTCTGTTTCTAGAAGCGTTAATAGCAACCATCTTATGGAAAAACACCGTGTTTTCATCCCCAAATCTCGTCCATTTGACTCTGGATTTTTGTTGAATATCGGAGGCCAGCAAAGATTTTAATTTATCGACCTTAACACGAAGCTCAGCTCTAGCTATTTTTTCTTCATCTGATAGGGGATTATAAATAGCTTTCTGTTCAATTTTTTCTATCGACTCCTCCATCAAAGAAATATACTTGTTGCTATCTGCCGATACCTGTTTTCTCCGGTTCTTAATATTGGACTTGATGATTTTAAGAGTGTTAAGCAGGAGCACATCCATAGCAACCCCACCACCCCCAACCCGACTTCAACGTCCACTGAATTAACAGCTCTATCCACAATATCTATCAAGTTCTGGTCACCAATCCACGAGTTGAAAAACTTGAATGGAATGGGACTAAAATCCAAAGACGAACAAGACAGGGAGATTGGACAATGGTCCGAAAAGCCCCGTTTGTGAACTTCAGCTAAAGCGTTAGGCCACGAGCATAGAAACAAATCATTAACTAAGAAACGATCAAGTTTACTTAGTTTCACCTCTTTGTGACCGGAGATATAAGTGAACTTACCTCCACACAACGTATATTCCAGAAGCCCAGAGCTCGAGATAAAATCGTTGAAAGCAGCTGAGGACCCAAGATCGAACCTGGAGTTGACACGTTCATCTTCAGACCTGACTTCATTGAAGTCACCCATCAGCAACCAAAATCCTTCAAGCTGATTAATAAGAGACCCCAACTCGGACCAAAGCGATCTTCTTAGAGACGGGTCATTGGGAGCATGCAGGTTAATTACATTAAAGGAACCATTCACACCCACCAGCTTACCCGAAACACAAAGGAATTTAGGATTCTTAACAACCTGTTCAACCTGAAAAACATCAGAATTCCAGATAGAGATCAAGCCCCCAGATCTTCCATTGGAATCGACCGTCTCAACACTCATAGGAGAAGAATCCCAAAACCGGCGAATCACCATCTCCGACAGCCCCGATTGGTGCGTTTCCAGGATCCTGATGAAGTCAGCTCGAACCTTCCTCTTCAAATTACGGATCCACAAACCCTTCCGATGGTCCGACACTCCATTCAAGTTGACCGAAATAAAATTCATTAATTCCTATTGGCATCCAACTCCCCACAAATCATCTTTTTCACATGGTTATCAAACCCATCAACTTGAATCCCTAAAGAAGCCTCAAATTCCATGGTGCGGGCCGCTTCTTCGTCTACATATTCTCGGAGCAGCTCTTCTTCCGTCACCGGCGCCGGAGGATCGACAAGAGCCTCATCACACTTACGATGAATATTTTCCCTATTTTCTTCATTCTCCATTCTGAATATCTCTTCCAAGTTGAAGGGATCCGAACCAAGTTCTTGATCCAAATTCTGGTTCAGATCTGGAATATTCACAGAATGGGCCTTATCTTTGGGCTTCTTAGTACGTTTTGGACTCGTGGTTATGTAACTGGGCCTATTTCCATCCCAAGGAGCCCCACCTGACTCCCCAACTGGGTCTGGGATAGAGTCCAACCCCACATCTTCTCTCTCCTCTTGATTGCAAGATTGCGGCTGCTTGTGGGTCCCCATGTATTGCATGTTTCTAAAGGCATTGGGAGGGGAGGCGTCATCCTGATTTCCCATGCAAGAGTTTGGAGTTCCAATAGAGAAACCATTCGATTTCCCTTCTGATGAGATAGGGGACTTTTCGAAAACTGATGACCTTGCCGGAGAATCTGAGGCTGACTCCGATTCCGGCGATCTTAGAAAATCCGGTACCCATTGCCCCGGGATTTCCTCAACCCACATACTGATCTTGTGATCGTTCCATGACAATGAAACCTCAGCAGAGAATCTCCTACCCGAATTAACCAAGATAGCCAATCTATCTTCCGCCATGTTCCCATCCATAGCCTCCACCTCAGATTGCACCAGCAGCCTACCACACCATTCACTGATCTTATTAAAAACATGACGATCCCACAGGGTTACAGGAACACCTGTGATCTTAATCCATGCAACCCTTTCAAACAACAGAGGTATCCCATCCCATAAGTATAATCTTGAGAACCACTTTTCCCATTCTTTAGCTTTGTTTAAACGGAATTCTTCAGCATCCTTTGAGTGATTAAAGCTTAACAACACTTTTAAACCACCTAAGTATCTGAGTTCCAACCCTTTTTCCATAATACCCGAAAGATGAGCTTTCAGGTCGTTGAGGATCGTAATGTTTTTAGATTCACCAATAAGAGATCTGCCTTGCCATTTCTTCTTTGTATCCGTAATCATAGGAGGAAGGTCAAGCTTAATATCCGATTTGTCATGGATGTTAGGACACACAGCAGAACTATAAGATTTCTTTCGCACTTGAATACCCACGAATGTTGTGACAACTCGAAATTCAGAACCTTTCATGTATGCTTAAACGTGTGGCTAGATAACTTATGTGATTAATGACAAATGAACCTTTATGTGATTGTGTGTTATTTATGTGAACTTACATGGCTATGTTTGTGATCGTATGTATGTGAGTATGTCTAGGAACCGAAACAACAAGGACCCGACTCGAGACCATGTGGTCTCGAGTAAACATCACACCACTCATGGGCCGGTTGGGCCACACATACACACCTAGCCTATTTCGAAACCCATTAGGGTGCACTAAGTGAATCAAGTATAAAACCCTTAGTGATGCTAGTCTTGACATTCTTTGGGCAATAGCACACATACCCTCCAACACACACTCTCCACTCTCTCACACTAAAACCCTAAACACTAAACATCACCTCTCCTCCTTCATCTCGGATCCAAACCGGGGACACTAGGACTAGCGGATCGGCTCTCACACACACACTCGGAAGCTTCACACTCATCTTCTTTACCAACTCGGCACCACCTCACAATCGGTTAGTGATTTCCATTGTGTGTGCATATTTCGGTTGTTAGTGATGATGAATGATAAAGTTGTTTGATAATATGTTCACTTGTTAAGTTTCATACATGATAAACACATCCTTCTCGAATAAACGGTATTAAGATTGTTGTTACATGATGATAATGTGTTTGCTTGCTAAAGATTCATGTATGATTAAGTGTTTGTTTGATTGATGAGCTCTTGTTTGAGTAAATGATACATGTTTAGTTACAACCCTTGTTATGAACATGACCCCTTTAATAAAGGTATAGATTTTTGTATGATAAAAGAATAATGATAATCATCCGATTTTTATGTATGAGACTATGGAACAAATGTTTTGTTACAAGATAAGCTTGTTGTCTAGTTTAGGATTTATGATGCTTGTCCGAAAATGCAAGAACTTATAAACAAATGTTGAATGAAGATATGAATATCCGAATATGTGTTGAATATTTGATGAACATGAAGAACTTGTTGAATATCATAAGAACATGGTTGAATATTTGAATTCTGATGTGTTTGATCCAAAATGGTAAATTGCTAGGCAAGAAACATGTTTAAGGATTTTGGTTGGATAGTACAAACTGCATGAAATCAGAATGTTAGTGGATAGTACACTGTTCCGAATCAGCTCCTGTCCACTCGTAACCACCAGTTGCGACTCGAAACCAAGCACAACGAGTCGAAATCTCCCGGTTGCGACATCAGTTGCGAGTCGCAAACACCCGGTTGCGACTCGAAACCACACCGGATCAGCACACCAACCTTGTGACTCGAAACCACCGTTGCGAGTCCAGTTGCGACTCGTAACCAAAACAGCATGGACCGAAACCATGGTTGCGACTCCGGTTGCGAGTCGCAAACGCCTAATTGCGACTCGAGACAATACGCAGATATAACTGTTTGGGCTTGCAATTCATTTCGGACTTAATTGCTTGGGCCGGACTCTTGGGCCCAATGTACAGACCTCATATGTTACTGTTGAACGTGAACTGCTATGATTAAACGTGTAACCCATACGTGCACTACTTGAATACGAACCTGATTGTATGATACAACTATGATAGGACGTGAGTAGCCTCAACGTTGCTTGTTTGACTTTTCTGTGTTTCTACCGAGCAAACCAAGGTGAGTTCACACCCTCTACAAAGCATGGGATTCCCAGGGGTCGGGAATTGGGGTTAAGGAACAGGGTTCCTCGTCCTCCTTGGGTAGGACAGCAAAGGTTCAGGAATGCAATTCCTCGTCCTCACGGACAGATATCTCGTACTAGACCAAAACTCTATCACGAAGTCCCTCATTTTTATATCGACTTAATCGTCGGGCCAATGGCGAGCGGGTCATTAGTTAGATAGCGCTATTTAGGTCTGACAAACCTCACACCGTGCCGCAGAGGACGGGCGTGAACTAATGGATCTGGGGCACGTCAATGATGATAGACATTGACAGTTTCAGGGCACTTAGACATGACTACAGTCAGCAGTCGATATGGAAACGAGTCTAGTGTATACATGGGGTAGCCCCCACGGCCGAAATGCCAGATAACTAACACGGGGTAGCCCCCACGGCAGGATTGCCAGAGTAACCGGGAATAAACAAGCCACGTTTTTAACTATGGGGTAACCCCCACGGCAGGATGCCAGCTAAAGGAAACTGTTTTCAAAACAACTTAAAACGAACACCCAACCGTGAACTCACTCAACTTGTTGTTGACTCGTTACTACATGCTTTGCAGGTCTTTAGGTTTCTTAGCTGGAGCTTGCATGGAGGAGGATCGTTGTGGGACATGGACGGCTGTGTGCCATGTTAAACTTTGAAACTATTAAACTTATGTTTTGACTTTAAGACTTATGCTTCCGCTTGCAACTTAACTATGTGTTTGTTTGGGCACCAATTATCTTGGTTAAACTTTTATATCTTTTAACTCGCATGTTCAATATGATTGGTGGCTGGATCCTGGTCAGTCACGCCTCCAAGCGGTAGTACTCCGCAGGTGGATTTGGGGGTGTGACAGATTGGTATCAGAGCCATTGGTTATAGAGAACTTGGTTTTAATAAAAAAAAAGGGGGAAAACGTTTTTGTTAAAACCAGACTATAACCTGTACAGTGCTCAACGGTCCACAACGATGCTTCACTCCACATGCAAGGCTCGACATTCTAGGTGATATGATCTGTGTATATATTGCCTACTTGTTAGTTACATAGTACATTGCTCATGGTATGCTTGGTTAGTATAACTATTGTTGCTTGAACACGTGTGCACTTGCTCACTACTGACATCGTACTTTCGCGAACCCCTCTCACTCACGTTCTTCTTGATGTGAAGATCATGTCTGGACGCGTTAACATGACACAAGCCCAGTTGACGGCTCTGATTAACGAACGAGTTGCCGCAGCACTTGCAGCTGCACACGCAGGAGGTATATCCTGCAGTCCGAACTCATTCTAGGATCTTTAGGATCCTACTCTCGTGAACCAACCTTTGTGTTAAACTCTGTCTTTTCTTTCACCCACGATAGGTCAACATGTTCAGCCACCCGTGTGCACTTTTAAGACTTTCATGGACTGCCGACCAACTACTTTTAGCGGCACTGAAGGAGCAGTAGGTCTCCTACACTGGTTTGAGAAGCTGGAATCTGTGTTCGAAATGTGCGAATGCCCTGAGGCGCGCAGGGTGAAGTACGCTACTGGTACTCTCGAGGGTTTAGCCCTCACATGGTGGAACGCTCAAGTTCAAATGCTAGGGTTGGTTGCTGCCAACGCCACCCCATGGGAAACTTTTAAGGAAATGATCAAAGCGGAATACTGTAGTCGTGATGAGATTCACAAACTGGAAGTGGAGTTCTTCAACCTCAAGATGACGGGGTCGGAAATTGAAGCTTATGTGAAAAGGTCGAACGAATTGGCAATTCTGTGCCCTACTATGGTGGATCCTCCCATCAAACGCATCGAACTGTTTCTTCAGGGCTTAGTGCCAGAAATCCAAAGTCATGTGACTTCAGCGAACCTCGCTACCTACCAGCAAACTGTCCAGTTGGCTCACCGTCTCACGGATCAAGCGGTGGAGCAGAATAAGTTACCAAAACGCATTGGCGCTGCAACTACTACTGGTACCTCTAGTGACAACAAACGGAAGTGGGATGGAACTTCAAGTAAGGGTTCGACTTCTGTTCAGTCCCAGTCCCAGCAGAGAAAGACTGAGGACTACAAGAGCCCTAGTCAGCAATCGTCTGGTGGTGGATACAAAGGAAATCATCCCAAATGCAATCGCTGCAGCCTGCACCACAGCGGGCCATGCACCAGGGGCAACTGTCATCGGTGCAACAAGCCTGGTCACGCTGCAAAGGATTGCAGGAGCTTATACCCCGCCAATCAGAATCGTCAGCAAGCTCAACAGAACCAGCGCCAGCAGCAGCAGCAAGGTGACAACAAAGGGTGCTTTCAGTGTGGAGCTGAGGGCCACTTCAAAAGAGACTGTCCCCAACTGAACAGGAACCAGAACAACAACAACAACAACAATAACAACAATCAGGGGAATGGTAACAATGGGAACAACAACAACAATGGCGCCAGGGGGCGGATGTTTGTGATCGGCCAAGGTGAAGCAAGGAATGACCCCAATGTTGTGGCGGGTAAGTTCCTTCTCGACGACTTTTATGTTTCAGTTTTATTTGATTCGGGTGCCGATACTAGCTACGTGTCACTAGAAGTTAGTCGAATGCTTAAGCGTATTCCAACACCTTTGAACAACAAGCACACCGTAGAGCTAGCAAATGGTAAGAGTTTAGAAGCCACACACGTAGTCAAGGGTTGTAAACTTCTTCTCGCTGACCAGACCTTCTCTATCGACCTCATTCCTATTGTCTTGGGTAGTTTCGACGTTGTCATTGGAATGGATTGGTTATCCCAACACCGAGCAGAGATTCTTTGCAACGAGAAGGTTGTCCGTATTCCAGGTCCCGATGGTGAACCTCTCATGATTCATGGCGACAAGAGGAGTGCTGTCGTCATTTCTCTCCTTAAGGCCCAAAAGTACTTGCGAAAGGGCCACACTGCTATTTTGGCTCTTATTACTGACACCACGGAGAAAGAGAAGAAGATAGAAGATTTCCCAGTTGTACGCGATTACCCAGAGGTATTTCCTGAGGAATTACCTGGTCTTCCGCCTCATCGCCAAGTCGAGTTTCAGATCGAATTAGCTCCTGGAGCTGCGCCTATAGCTCGTGCACCTTATCGTTTAGCCCCATCAGAGTTGAAGGAACTCTCTACGCAACTACAAGAGCTCCTGGATAAAGGTTTTATTCGTCCTAGCTCGTCGCCCTGGGGAGCTCCAGTACTATTTGTAAAGAAGAAAGACGGTACTTTCAGAATGTGCATCGACTACCGAGAACTCAACAAGGTGACGGTGAAGAATCGTTATCCTTTACCGCGTATCGACGACTTGTTCGACCAGCTGCAAGGGTCGAGCTACTATTCGAAGATTGATTTGAGATCGGGTTATCACCAACTGAGAGTCCGGGAAGAGGACGTCTCCAAAACAGCTTTCAGAACTCGATACGGGCACTATGAGTTTTTGGTCATGCCTTTTGGGATGACAAACGCACCCGCGGTTTTCATGGACTTGATGAACCGAGTGTGCAAGCCTTACCTGGACAAGTTCGTTATAGTCTTCATCGACGACATCCTGATCTATTCCAAGAGTTGAGAAGAACATGAGCAGCACCTGCGACTTATTCTGGAACTCCTTCGAACAGAACAGCTTTATGCAAAGTTCCCGAAATGCGACTTCTGGCTCCGAGAAGTCCATTTCCTAGGCCACGTGGTGAACAAGGATGGGATTCATGTTGATCCATCCAAGGTAGACTCAATAAAGAACTGGCCTGCACCTCGTACACCAAAGGAAATTCACCAATTCTTGGGTTTGGCGGGATACTACCGGAGATTCATAAAGGATTTTTCTAAGATTGCACAGCCTCTCACGTCACTAACGCAGAAGGGCGTTGTTTATCGCTGGGGAAACGCACAGGAGTTGGCATTTCAGCATCTAAAGGATAGACTTTGTAGCGCTCCTATCCTTTCCTTGCCGGAAGGCACAGACGACTTTATGGTTTACTGCGACGCATCAATCCAAGGTCTTGGTTGCGTATTGATGCAACGAGATAAAGTTATAGCCTACGCCTCACGTCAACTCAAGGTTCATGAAAAGAACTACACTACGCACGATTTAGAGCTGGGAGCTGTTGTTTTTGCACTTAAGTTATGGCGGCATTACCTGTATGGTACCAAGTGCGCCATCTACACTGACCACAGGAGCCTCGAGCATATCTTCAAGCAGAAGGAACTGAATATGCGGCAACGACGATGGGTCGAGTTGCTAAGTGACTACGAGTGCGCAATCAGATATCACCCGGGCAAAGCCAATGTTGTGGCTGACGCCCTCAGTCGGAAGGACACTGTACCTAAACGCGTACGAGCTCTACAACTCATGATCCATTCTAGTCTTCCCTCCCAAATACGAGCTGCTCAGACAGAAGCACTGAAACCGGAAAACGTCAGGGCTGAAGCCCTACGCGGATCAAGGCAACGATTAGAACAGAAGGAAGACGGTGCTTACTACGTAACGGGACGCGTTTGGGTCCCACTCTATGGCAACCTACGAGAACTTGTGATGGACGAAGCACACAAGTCTCGCTACTCGGTACATCCGGGGTCGGATAAAATGTACCACGACATCAAAACTACGTACTGGTGGCCTAGCATGAAGGCCCACATAGCAACCTACGTCAGCAAGTGTTTGACTTGTGCGAGAGTCAAGTCGGAATACCAGAAACCATCAGGCCTACTCCAACAACCAGAGATACCTCAATGGAAATGGGAGCAAATTTCTATGGATTTTGTCACTGGCCTACCTAGATCCCAGCGCGGGAACGATACTATTTGGGTGATCGTGGATCGACTCACGAAATCTGCACACTTCTTGGCTATCAAGGAGACGGATAAGTTCTCCACTCTTGCAGAAATATACATCAAGGAAATTGTTTCGAGGCACGGGGTGCCCACCTCTATCATCTCGGATCGGGATGCACGATTTACTTCAGAGCTGTGGCAAGCCATGCACAAATCCTTTGGCTCACGACTAGACATGAGCACAGCGTACCATCCTCAGACGGACGGGCAGTCCGAGCGCACGATTCAAACCTTAGAAGACATGCTTCGTGCATGTGTAATCGACTTTGGCAACCGCTGGGAAAAGCATCTGCCACTTGTGGAATTCTCATACAATAACAGCTACCACACCAGCATCGGAGCTGCTCCGTTTGAGGCATTGTACGGACGTAAATGCCGGTCTCCCCTTTGCTGGGCAGAGGTGGGAGACAGCCAGATCACTGGTCCAGAATATGTGGTAGATACAACCGAGCAGATCGCTCAGATACGAAAACGCATGACAGCCGCTCGTGAACGTCAGAAAGTTTACGCCGACATGGGCAGGAAACCACTCGAGCTCCAGGTTGGGGAGCGGGTACTACTCAAAGTTTCACCCTGGAAGGGTGTGGTTCGTTTTGGTAAACGCGGTAAACTTAACCCACGATACGTTGGACCTTTCGAGGTCATTGAGAAAATAGGCAGGGTGGCCTACAGACTTAACCTACCAGCAGAACTCGGTGCAGTTCACAACGTTTTTCACGTGTCAAATCTGAAGAAGTGTCCGTCAGATGAGACCCACGTAGTTCCTTTGAAGGAACTCACTATCGACGAACAGTTACGATTCGTCGAGGAACCAGTCGAGATCACGGACCGGGATGTTAAGGTCCTCAAGAGCACTAGAATACCTCTCGTTCGAGTTCGTTGGAACTCACGTCGCGGCCCAGAGTTCACCTGGGAGCGCGAAGATCAGATGAAACAAAAGTATCCCCAGCTGTTCGCAAACAGTACACCCACTACTGAGGCCGAAGCTACGGAATTTCGGGACGAAATTCCAGATCAACGGGGGGTGGATGTGACACCCCAGGAAAACCGGGAAAACCATACAACTTAACTAGCTTCCTCAGTGAGTGCCTACCAAATTTCGGGACGAAATTTCTTTCAACTTGGGGATGATGTGACAACTCGAAATTCAGAACCTTTCATGTATGCTTAAACGTGTGGCTAGATAACTTATGTGATTAATGACAAATGAACCTTTATGTGATTGTGTGTTATTTATGTGAACTTACATGGCTATGTTTGTGATCGTATGTATGTGAGTATGTCTAGGAACCGAAACAACAAGGACCCGACTCGAGACCATGTGGTCTCGAGTAAACATCACACCACTCATGGGCCGGTTGGGCCACACATACACACCTAGCCTATTTCGAAACCCATTAGGGTGCACTAAGTGAATCAAGTATAAAACCCTTAGTGATGCTAGTCTTGACATTCTTTGGGCAATAGCACACATACCCTCCAACACACACTCTCCACTCTCTCACACTAAAACCCTAAACACTAAACATCACCTCTCCTCCTTCATCTCGGATCCAAACCGGGGACACTAGGACTAGCGGATCGGCTCTCACACACACACTCGGAAGCTTCACACTCATCTTCTTTACCAACTCGGCACCACCTCACAATCGGTTAGTGATTTCCATTGTGTGTGCATATTTCGGTTGTTAGTGATGATGAATGATAAAGTTGTTTGATAATATGTTCACTTGTTAAGTTTCATACATGATAAACACATCCTTCTCGAATAAACGGTATTAAGATTGTTGTTACATGATGATAATGTGTTTGCTTGCTAAAGATTCATGTATGATTAAGTGTTTGTTTGATTGATGAGCTCTTGTTTGAGTAAATGATACATGTTTAGTTACAACCCTTGTTATGAACATGACCCCTTTAATAAAGGTATAGATTTTTGTATGATAAAAGAATAATGATAATCATCCGATTTTTATGTATGAGACTATGGAACAAATGTTTTGTTACAAGATAAGCTTGTTGTCTAGTTTAGGATTTATGATGCTTGTCCGAAAATGCAAGAACTTATAAACAAATGTTGAATGAAGATATGAATATCCGAATATGTGTTGAATGTGTTTTGAATATTTGATGAACATGAAGAACTTGTTGAATATCATAAGAACATGGTTGAATATTTGAATTCTGATGTGTTTGATCCAAAATGGTAAATTGCTAGGCAAGAAACATGTTTAAGGATTTTGGTTGGATAGTACAAACTGCATGAAATCAGAATGTTAGTGGATAGTACACTGTTCCGAATCAGCTCCTGTCCACTCGTAACCACCAGTTGCGACTCGAAACCAAGCACAACGAGTCGAAATCTCCCGGTTGCGACATCAGTTGCGAGTCGCAAACACCCGGTTGCGACTCGAAACCACACCGGATCAGCACACCAACCTTGTGACTCGAAACCACCGTTGCGAGTCCAGTTGCGACTCGTAACCAAAACAGCATGGACCGAAACCATGGTTGCGACTCCGGTTGCGAGTCGCAAACGCCTAATTGCGACTCGAGACAATACGCAGATATAACTGTTTGGGCTTGCAATTCATTTCGGACTTAATTGCTTGGGCCGGACTCTTGGGCCCAATGTACAGACCTCATATGTTACTGTTGAACGTGAACTGCTATGATTAAACGTGTAACCCATACGTGCACTACTTGAATACGAACCTGATTGTATGATACAACTATGATAGGACGTGAGTAGCCTCAACGTTGCTTGTTTGACTTTTCTGTGTTTCTACCGAGCAAACCAAGGTGAGTTCACACCCTCTACAAAGCATGGGATTCCCAGGGGTCGGGAATTGGGGTTAAGGAACAGGGTTCCTCGTCCTCCTTGGGTAGGAAAGCAAAGGTTCAGGAATGCAATTCCTCGTCCTCACGGACAGATATCTCGTACTAGACCAAAACTCTATCACGAAGTCCCTCATTTTTATATCGACTTAATCGTCGGGCCAATGGCGAGCGGGTCATTAGTTAGATAGCGCTATTTAGGTCTGACAAACCTCACACCGTGCCGCAGAGGACGGGCGTGAACTAATGGATCTGGGGCACGTCAATGATGATAGACATTGACAGTTTCAGGGCACTTAGACATGACTACAGTCAGCAGTCGATATGGTAACGAGTCTAGTGTATACATGGGGTAGCCCCCACGGCCGAAATGCCAGATAACTAACACGGGGTAGCCCCCACGGCAGGATTGCCAGAGTAACCGGGAATAAACAAGCCACGTTTTTAACTATGGGGTAACCCCCACGGCAGGATGCCAGCTAAAGGAAACTGTTTTCAAAACAACTTAAAACGAACACCCAACCGTGAACTCACTCAACTTGTTGTTGACTCGTTACTACATGCTTTGCAGGTCTTTAGGTTTCTTAGCTGGAGCTTGCATGGAGGAGGATCGTTGTGGGACATGGACGGCTGTGTGCCACGTTAAACTTTGAAACTATTAAACTTATGTTTTGACTTTAAGACTTATGCTTCCGCTTGCAACTTAACTATGTGTTTGTTTGGGCACCAATTATCTTGGTTAAACTTTTATATCTTTTAACTCGCATGTTCAATATGATTGGTGGCTGGATCCTGGTCAGTCACGCCTCCAAGCGGTAGTACTCCGCAGGTGGATTTGGGGGTGTGACAAATGTTCCCTGGGACCTCCCGTTATTCATGGCTTGCACCGGAGGGTGAAGCCTAGAAAAGACCGAGGCTCTTTCTTCCACCTTCTTAGACTCAATCTTGGCACCAAATCTATCAAATTTAGCCAAACTCACCTCCAATACTGCACCAACAATACGGACATCTCTAAGCAAATCAATCCATTCAACCGGATCTCTGACATTAGACAGTTTAAGAAATCCAAATTTATTCCCTGCTCGGTCCTTCTTATGGGGAACAAACACATCCTCCAGGTTATCCAAATGCTCAAAAGCTTGCCACAAAACAGCCCGAGTGCACAAATCTGGGAGATTCGAAATAAAGAATGACGTAGTGTTTCGTAGTCTATGTTCCCCGTTCAAGAACAACTTTTCCTGTCTAACCTCCTTCTTGCTTAACACTGTGTACCACCTGTCATCCTTCTGATACTGATTGCCCCTATCATATTTTGCTCAACCTCTTTTCTCTTCCGTAGATCATGCAACGAAGGCAAATCTTGTCTGAAAGCTTGACCACTCCTGCCTCCACGACCCATCAAACTAGAGGAACACAAAAGCCAGCTGCCGACAAAGCTCAAATCACTGCTAACAAACTCGTTATGATCGGCGGGAAGGGGAACCGCTGGATCAATCATAGGCTGTTATACAGATCTTGAGCAAGGCGCAGCGAAGGCGGAGAGACACCACCGGAACCGACACTGCTCAAACCACTGCTAACAATCTCGTTATGATCGGCAGAAGAGTGAATCGCTGGATCAATTACAGGCTGTTATACAGATCTTGAGCAAGAATCGGCGATGGCGACATATCATATTATTAGTGAAATATGAAATGCTTTATGATATTAATTATTTGGAGGTTGGTCATAAAAAAAACAAAACAATTACATTACTAAGTATGTTGCGGCCGGAAGGCTGCCTTTGTTTTTATTTTTTTATTTTTTTTGTTTGAACATTAGTATTGAACATTAGAACATGCACTTTACGTTGATGTTGATATAGGTATTGTTATATTATTATTATTATTATTATTATTATATTGTTAGAATTATTATTATTACTATTTAGAATTAATCACGTATTTATTAGTTAACAAGCATGTATAAGTTATGAGTACCAGTATGTCGAGTATTGGTTACGCGTATGCATTCGAGATTGGTAACGTATAACTTGAGTATTGCAACACGTATAAGCATGTATAAAAAAATAGTATTCCATATAAAAGATTCATTTCATTACGATCAAAGTCTCGGATTTACAATGGTTTGAAACGAAATATGAAATACAAAAGAAACAAGCTTCAAAAAATAGAAATACAAGACACGTTTTCTAATTAAGGAAAGTTACGAAAAAGCAGAGCGTTACACCGACCTTCCTTCTATTATCTTTGATGGTTTCAACGTAGTAGTTAGTGTGGATTGGTTGTCCAGATATCGCGCAAAGACACCCAGTGAGGAGAGAATTTTGCGCATCCCTCTCCCTAGTGGAGAATTGTCGTCTGACCTAAGGTGTCAGAGTGGTGTAAAGGTTAGCATCGTTTCAGCAATGAAGGCCCAGAAGTGTCTGCGGAGAGATTACCCCGCTACGCTAATAACCGTTACTGACGTTAAGAATGAGAAAGAGAGGATCGAGGATCCACCAATTGTTCGTGATCCCTTCGGTGTGCTACTTGAGGAACTTTCAGGTTTACTTCCACAGCTGTTAGACAGACTCTCTGTTTGATCTCACGCCAGAGTCAGCCCTGATTCTACGTACTCCTTACCGTCTTGCACCAGGAGGGTTGCAAGAATTGTCAAATCAACTACAGGAACTGTTGGACAGGAGTTTTGTCGGACCTAGTGTAGGATCGTTTTGGCGACCTAACGAGTCGTTCAGAAGAGTTTTCAGACTAAATCAGAGGCGGAATTCATTGATTTAGTCTTCGTTCAGCTTGTTATACACTTTAACAGTCTCTTGTATTGATTATACAACTTTACAATGGCTGGAGACAATTTGGCAGCACCTCGGCTCCAAAATCACAATGTTACAAATGAAATGATCAGACCTAGTATTTATAGCCAAGCTATTTCTCACGAAACAGTCATTTGCTATTTTGTACGAAACTGCTATTTCGCATGAAACGGCTATATCGTGTGAAATGACTTTTTCAGCCTATTTCCCAGTTTCCTCGTACTCCGTGACCTAGATCTATCATTTCTATTACAAAACTCGATACAAGACGAAGTCAACAGACATATGCACCAACAGTCTCCCCCTTGGATGTTGACGGAGTCTTCAGTACGAGACTTTAGTACGTCAAAACTTCAGTCTTGATCAGTCTTCACACTTTTTTTAAAAAAAAATTGACTCTGATGAATCCTTCAAACTCTCTCTTTCTCTTCAATCACCATCATCAGCTATTCTTCAGACTCTGAGTCTGGCTCTTTCACTCTTCAAACTCCCTATTGCTAACAGACCCCCCTTAAGTTGTGTCGGGATCGTAATCTGATATAGCACTCTCTATCTTCTCAGCATTAGCAGCTTTCACAGATTCAGGACCATCTCTTGGCTCTTCGTAGCAACAAGATCAGGAACCTGGCTTTTACGTCTTCAGACTCCCCCTTTCGACAAGCTGGGATCGCGGTCTGGAATTCACTAGCTGCATACCTGCATATACTCTAACCAACAGTAAGATTTGACTTTATGCTTACCACTTGTATTTAAAATGATTAAATTGGTTTCAAATTAATGAGCCATTTAGTCATTTAAAAAACCTTTCTCATTTCAACAAACTTTCCCAATCCTGTTATTTATCATGTTTAGAACTTGGAATTTTGAAAATCAGCTTTTCAATATCAGTTGTCGAAAATAAGCTGAAATAAAATCTTTTTGAATTTTCAAAACTTTATGCTAAAACACATTAAACTCTTTTTGAATTTAAGAAAATAAACTATATACAAACATATTTTTGTGAGTTTGCGTTAGACGATCATATCAGTTTTATGAGACATATCAGCTGCACCGTTGATCTAAAATTTACCACTTAAAGCTTTTAAACAATTCACCCTAGATCATCGATATTGTGATCCACTTAAACTCCTCTAAGATGTTCGTAATGCTTACTGATACGATTAGGGTACATTAGATAGCACTAAAGTCTTATGCGCCCCACGATCTTAGCATATCCCCTCATCATGCAATACACTAACTCACGTAATGCCTTTAAACTTTCATCAACTGTGATTTCTGTAAAAACAACGCAGAAAGTTTAAACATTAACAATCAGGTCGATACTTCCGTATACGCAGAGAAAGTCCAATGTTTAAACAAAATAAGAAATAAAAAGAAGTTGAAGTTGTTTAGGCTTTAACCACCAGGTCGATACTCCCGTATACGCAGAGGTGATCCAAAGCTTAAACGAAACACCAAAGAAAATAAAGCAGAACGTTTAGGCAATAACATCCAGTTCGATACTTTCGTATACGCAGAGGATCTCCAATGCTTAAACAAAATAAAGAAATAAAACAAGTTTAAATCTTTTGAAAAAGAAAACACAGAATCACAGTGACTGTTCAGCAAAGTTGTGAAAGCTCACAAACTTAACCGGTTTTATGTCCTAAGACAATCAGCAATTACCGAGCAGGCACACAGTCAAGAAGGACAAAACTAAGTACTATGCGTTCGACCGTGTTTCCCACCAGACTTAGGCATTTTTGCTTTATGTTTGTATCATTTTCGCAAAACTACTAGTCTTAGCTGAGCCTATCGACACATCCCTAGTGAGACTGTTTAAAACTTTATAAAACTTTTCATTTCTCTATCGTGCACTGATAGTCCACTGATGTACTATCATTTCCTCTTTTTACACAAAACTCTTTTTGATTTTTTCAATGTTTTTGGCCTTTTAGATTTTATCATGTTTTTGTATTTTTCAAATTTTCAAAATTTCTAAAATTTTCTACTCCCCCTAAAATCAAAATATGTTTCAATTTTGATTTTCTGGGAAAATTTGAAAACAATAGACTGTACAAATAAAATGAAAAACTGATGAAAATTGCCTCAATTCGCCATCCACTTGGCATAAACAATCAGAACTCCCCCTGACAACAAACTATTTTCCCATTATGATTTCAAAACACTTAAGTTTGTTTTAATCAAAATGGTTTTTTCCGGAAAATTAGTTTTGTTGATTTTACAAACCACTTGTAGGTTAGGGGATTAATTCCTCATTTTGTTCTTTCAACCACATGTAGGAAAGTTAAATCAAGTACAAATTAATGTCCCTGATTAAACTTTTTCAAGAAAGTTGCCGATTCATGCTCCACGATTACCAACTTGGGGGCTCCGGCAAGTCAGGATTTTAAGCAAAGAATACAGGCACCCAAGCCTGACCAGCCTTGGGTGTATCTAAGGTATTTTCACTCGGGGTTTGAACATTTTTTTTTTCTTCATAATTTCTTTCACCCCTTTGGCCTTACCATCGACCATCTTACCAAATATATGTTTTACCTTGCTATTGAAAGTCTTTTCGACATCAAATTCTTTCTTTTCAGAAGATAATTGATTCGAAATATCCATTTTACCAACATTTTGTTTAAAATTTTCAGTCCGCAATGGTGGAAAGTTGACATCATCAAATGGCGGAACTGAATTTTCTCCTTTTTGCCTCACTGGTGGCTCCTCTGACTTTGACGAGTCAGGATCATCGCCAGAACATACCTTCTTTGTTTTCGAAGAAACAAATTTATCATCAGAAGGTGGCTCCTTTGTTTTCAACACAACAGATTCATCGCCGACCTTTATTGGAACTGTTTGATCAACAAATTTTACCTTTACTCTACCTTTTGTCCTCAGATTTGTATTTGATGGATTCATTTTACTTGACTGATTTTTTGTTGAGCAAAGCGATTCATCAGAACTTTTATCTGAATTAACCGTTGTTCCCGAGGACAAAATCTTTTCCAGATACTCTCTTGCTTTCTTTCTTTTCTTTCTCAGTCGATCTTTCTGCCCTTGTGAAAGTTTCACTTTCTGTTCTTTGGGCTTTTCTTCGACTTTGACTGATTTTTTCACCGTTCCATGAGATTCAGCCCTCAATCTTCTCTTAGATTTCATTGGGCATTCTCTAACAATGTGACCTATAATTTGACATTGATAACATCTTCTCTTCTCAAGCCTCTGACTCTGGCAGTTAACAGCAATGTGTCCTTGATAACCACATTTGTAACACACATTGTTATCATACCATTCTCCACTATCAATCCAAACATTTAGATCATAACATTGTTTGGCCTTGTAGTAATCATGACTTATCCTGTAAGCTTGATTTGACGCTTGAGCACTGTGGTCAAACCTGCACCACTTATTACCAACTTTTTGTGAGTTTTGATTTTCAACTTTTTGTGGTTTTTTATAATGATTGGATGATTGAACTGATGATCTTTTATTGTTGTTTTGAATTTTTTTTGAATTTTTAACATTTTGTTTTTGTTTTACATTCTTCTTAAAAGGTTTTTGCGTTGAGCATTCACATCTTTCAGTATATTGTAAAACAGTTTCTTGAAATTTTTCTTTTAATTTCAAAAATATTTTCTTTTTATCATTTTCATCATCAGATTTATCATCACAATCTTCAATTATGACTTTGTCATAATTTGTGACATTGTCACTTATTGGAATTTCATTGATCGGTTTTGGACATATATGATCTAGCAATGCAGACGAGGTCACAAAACCTTTCAATGTCTTTTCTAACTCAGCAATTTTATTTCTAGCATTCTCAACTTCTTTTTCAAGTTGAGAGATTTTTTCATGATGAGAATTTATTGCTTTTTCATTTTCAATCTTATTCTTTTCAAAAACAGATTTTTCATTTTCTAAAACTTTTATTTGACTTTGAAATTCTGTTTCTTTTTCTTTTAAATTTTTGTTTTCTAATTTTATCCAAAAATCTTCATTTTCTGAAGATTTTATTTATTTTCAAAAACTTTTTCAATTTTCAATTTTTCATTTTCTAAAAATGTTATTTTATTTTGAAATTCTTTTTCATTTTCTTTTAACCTTTTGTTTTCCAATGTCAAACTCTCCACATCTTTCAAGAGTTTGACATTGTCTGCGTTTAAGCACTTCTCGGACATCATTTCAGCTTCAGCTTTCTTCTCAACCTTGATAGCTGAAATTTCTTCAACCTGCTTCTCTACCACTTGAACATTTTCTTCAGATTTGACTTTTTCTTCAGTAGTTGTTGCTTCATGATTCTTCTCTCCTGAATCAGACTTCAATTTTCTAATCTTTTGGAGTTCAAGTTCTTGAGCTTCAATCTTCTCAATGAACGTGCTCAAATTAAAGCCAAAATATTCAAAGCTACTCTTCCAAGCCAACAAATATGTGCCCCATTCTTCACGTGGTAAAGCATTTGCCAACTTGTCTACCCACTCATCATCTCTTTTGGTAATGTTCAAATTTCTCATCTCTACATACAACTGACAATACCTTTCGATCAACTCTTTAGTTGATTCCCCCTGATAGCTGTAAAACTATTAAACTTCTGTTCAATACTTGTTGGGGCCTGAGCTGGCACACCATTTCCGAAAACCGCGTTATAAAATTCAGAATCCATGTTTCGATATCGAAAGTTTTCTCAAACAAGCTTTCAAACAAACTGGTTCACTTCGTGAAACACCTGGAAATACAAAAACAAGTGATCAGTTTAAACGAACTGAATATGTGAACGTGTGTAACAGTTGAACCGATCTAGGACTCGTGTCGTAGATTCGCAGACTCGTTCAATGTATTTTGGGTACAATCACTGAATGAATGGACTGGTCAAAAAGATATGGATTCAATTGGGCCGATTAACTTGATATTGAACAATTTCTGATTGGGCCGATTAAAAGGATTCACAACATATGGGCCGACAAACTTGATTTAGTACATTTATTCACGTGGTTTATTAAATGAGATTTAATTTGGGCGAACAAACTTGATATTACTCAATTGCTAATTGGGCCGATGAATATTGTTCACATGCAATCTGGATATTAACAAATGTATTGGGCCGATAAACTTTATTCACAACTCAATTGGACCAAAGACTCATTTAACCAACAACTTCAAGTGTTGAAAGAACTCTGATTGGACCGCTAAATATCACCATATCCAAACAAATCACATGCAGCATTGCAGCCAGATTACTTCAATTAAAGCTTTTAAAATCTATTGGGCCGAACAATCTTTATCTGTTATCACATGCAAACCTCAATCAGTTAGAATTTTTTGCATAAATAGGTGCTTGAGACTAAAGGGAGTGAGACATCCTTTTGAGAGGGCGTCTTGCGACACGTGGCGCCACGTCAGATTAGAGGATTTTGAGCAAAAAAGGGGGAGTGGGGCAACTTTGCTGGGTAGGGCGTCTTGCGACACGTGGCACCCATTTAATTTTGATTTTTTTTATGTTAAAAATATAAAGTGTTATTTTTTTATAAAATTATTGATACTCATTAAATAAAATAACCAACATACAACTTATTCATTAAAAAACATACAAGAATACACATCTACTACTCATCGTCACTAACGTACTCGTTTAGGTCGAGGTCGACTACATCGTTATTATCTTCATCCTCGTTATCTCCTTCATCCTCGTTAACGAGTTCCGCCTCGTATCCTGGTTGTTTGTTGTCCCGTTGTTGTCCTGCGGCACGATCCCGCATAATCTGAGTTCTTCTTCTAATCGGTTGGTCATCCGTTTCATTTTCCTCGCTAGCAACTTGAACCATTAAATTGATCGTTGTCATTACCGCCTCGTTGATGGCTTCTTCAAATTCAAAAGAACTAGATGAAGTTGTATCGTCGTCGAACGAGGATGACGAAGGGACGTTGAACTCCATTTGTGGTTCCAAAAAAACAAAATGGTTGTGTTGAAAGAATGTATTTTATAAAAATGGTGTTGTATATTTTTAGAGTGTGTTAATGAAAATGGTGTTGTATGGTGGATGTATATATATATAGGTGATTTGGTTAAAAAATACAATAATTGGTCAAAGTAGCCATTGGAGGGGGGAATTCTTGAAATTTTGTGCATGCTCAACGGTCAAAAATTGATTTGTGTGAGGAGCTTGGCGACGAGAAGAGGATGCCCACAGGGGGGACGCCCCATGGAACGCCTAATGGGGGTGGTGTGCGGGGCGGCCTTAGGCGTCTTGGAGGGGGAGAACGCCCCACTCCCCTAGTCTGAGCAACAAAATAGTGCTTCTAGGTGGGCACTGATTACGTGATTGTTTTTAGGTATGTAGCTGATTGAATCAGCGACTTTAATGTCCAAAACCTGCAAACCAGTAAGTTTTCTGCATACATTCAGTTGGTCCCTTAAAGTCGCTGTTTGAAACCACATTTTTTTTAGAAAGTCGCTGTTTGATTATAAGACGTACATAACATCGCTGTTTGATTAGAAGACTTACATAAAGTCGCTGAATTAACTATTAAGACCGGTGGGTATGGGGAGGATAGTCTCTTTAGAGACTACCCGCCACGTAGGCGCCACGTAATCACGGGAGGAGGATGCTCCTCTTGGGGACTACCCAAGGGTGTGGGGAGACTACCCACTTTAATAAAAAAAACATTATATATTCAAGGAGAGATAGAGAGAAACAATGAAGGGGGCCCACCAATTTTGAAACTCAGCCTCGTCTCCACCGTCTGAAATCCGACGGAAGTGCCGCGACGGGCCCCTAGGGGGCGGTGTGCGACGGTCCTGGATGGGGGGACGGCCCGGGGACAAGCCCCATACCGGGCAGTCTAACTAGTGATATTATAAAGTATCTGAACAACTCCGTGAAGGATTCAATTTACTTTTTTAAGGGGAGTGGGGGTGGTCACTAGTGATAGAATTCCATCACTCACAAACATTCAATCAAGTTCCGCCATGTCATCAACCACTATTCTATCACTCACAAGCCTTTTTTAATGGCGGTGGTCATCACTAGTGATGAAATTCCATCACTCACAACTTTTTTTTTTATTTTTGAAATTATAAATTAACAATAAAACACTAAATTATAAATTTCATTAAAATTAAAAAATAAATTACATAGCAAAATAAAAAACAACTAAACATTGGGAAAAAAACTTAAATTAAACGGGTGACATCTCCCAACCACACCTTTCGCAAATCTCGCGCTTTTGTTGAATTACAACCGACTTAAACGGTTTGTCGAGATTGGCAATTAAAATTTATATAAAGATGAGGGACCTGAATTGCAATTAAAGGAAAGCTATTTAAAAATAGCTAACAAAAGTTGAGGGGCTAATTTGCACTTTTCATCAAAGTTGCTATTAATTCAATTTCATAAGACGACAAAACAATCTAAAAGTGAATTGTTTTCAACACGTGATGATTTTAACGCGTTAAATAAGTCACGCATTATATTTGTGGCGGCAGCGGTGTGCTATTTTGTTCCACGCGTGATGGGGTGGCCATCACGGACCACCCAGTGGCGAAGCTTGAGATTTCCGATCTGGGGGTCGAAAATGTATATACCTAAAAAAATTATAAAACCGGGGGGTCGAAAACATATATACCTAAAAAATTATATACGAAAACTACATACCGGACAAAACTGAGCGAAAAGTTCGGGGGGTCGGGCGCCCCACCCGGCCATAAAGCTACGCCCCTGGGACCACCCCACTCCCCTAAGGCACAATGCAAAACCATTTAACTGTCACAAAGAAATTTAAAAAAGAAATAAAAAATATATCTATAAATAACAACTCTCACTTTTAAATGGGTTTTCACAATATACTGTCATGGTTACCTTCAACGTTTAAAATTATCATGACGGGTCTTCTGCAATTGTTTTATAATTAAAATAATTAAATCAAGACGGTTCTTTTGTATTGTATCAGATTAGTGACTATGTAAAGTGGAAATTCAAAACAGCGACTTTTATTTAATGTTGCGCATTAGATCAGGGATGTCATGAAAGTCGCTTGATTAAACAGCAATGTTCCGGAAAGAGTTGGTTTCAAACAGAGACTTTCTGCAATAATGTGGAATCAAACAGCGATGTTTCAAGGACAATCTGAACTATGCAGAATACTTGTAGGTTTGCAGCTTTTGGCCTCTAAAGTCGTTGATTGAATCAGCGACATACCTATAAACATTCGCATAATCAATGCTCACCTAGAAGCACTCGTAGTTACATAATCGATCTATTTCTCTCTCCCAAAAAATCGCCGGACATACCTAACGAACGGTCGCCGGAGGCTCGACGAGGTTGAGACACACTGTTTTAGCTTGCGAGGATTGAAGTGATCAGCAAATCGCCGCTGATCTGCATCTACCTTTCATTCTAAACCGGTTTTGTCGATTCTTCCGTTCGCCTTTCGGGACTTGGTTCTCTAATCCGGGATTATTTCCTGAGAATATCATCGCTCCGATTCCAGATCTTGATAGCTTAGTAGGTCTGTTATTGGTCGCGGCTATATTTATAGTTCAGCTAGATTGATACGAATCCTATTAACATATTAAAGATCTGTGTCTGTGGCTGCGAAGATCTTTCATCAGGAATGGAGAGGGGTTTCGGGAATGGGAGATGGTACGATGATAACTATGGTAGAAGACATGAAGATAACTCGAGACGGGATGACTGCATCGAAGAAGAACCTTGGCGGACTGCAAGATACAAAGGAAGAAGACTGATCCAGGAAAACAAACAACAAAAGAAACCATACGTGAAAGAAACGACGTATTTCATTGGTAACCTACCATATGACTGCTCAATGTCACGGAGTAAATTCCCAACTCTCGTGCGGCACTTAGAATTCGTCTAAGTTAAGCCTTTTGATCGTCTTTGGATATGTATGGCAGCGGAAGACTTGTTTTTGTGTGAACACAAGTAAGGTTTGTAGTGCAATACTACAACAAAGATGGGTTTTTATTACTAGAGCAAAGTTTACAAGTAGCTTTCTTACAAGGAAGTTGGGTGCCTTCAAATGAGGCCCCTTGAAGGCTATTTATACTAGTTCATAAGTGTCTAGAGTATTCTATCTCTAGATTCTTCTATACATAATATCTAGTGGCTGATTTCTAGAGTTTTCTTGCTGAAATATCCAGCAATATGGGCATATTCTTGGCTGATCTAGAGAGTTCCATGGGTGCACTTATAACCAGCCTTTTCTAGATGATTCTTTGGTAATATCTTGGTCTTGTCATGATCTTTCAAGGCTATTCTAGAGCCTTCTTGGCTGGGACTTTTGGTGCTGAATTTCCAGCCCTTTCTAGTGTATTCCGTACCCTTGTATGATGGTTTAAAGGGCCTGAACGTTGTAGTATTTTCCGGGGACTTCCAGCAGCCCCTAATGATTCTGGAACAGCCCGGAATATTCCGGAAACGCGGAGAAATGACTTGGTTTCTAGGCGGGACGTGACATCCTCCCCCACCTAAATTCGCAACGTCCTCGTTGCGATTCTTTGTGTGGTTACTTTTCGACCCCCGTGTGGCGTCCCCGGGGACAAGCCAATCCATCCCGCTTCTTTGTGTGGGTCACTGGTTTCGTCCTGCCTTGGACTCATCAGGAGAGCGGCGCCAGCTCTCGACCAGTGGTGCGTTCGTCGTTTGCACAACTAGGCACGTACACCTCTTCATTGACACTGACTCCGTCCCCCGATAAAGTCCAGGACTAGCCAGTAACCTAAACGTTCAAGCACAGCCCATAGCATTGCGATCTTCAAATATTTGGCCCGTGACACTCTCCCACCACCATTTCATGCACGTCCTCGTGCATGCTCGCCGTCCCATACCAGCTCGCATACTTGACAATGCATGATCCCCTTATGTTGAGCATGATTCACTTTGGGAGGGTAGGACACCCGAAAGCACAGCAACAATGTTCTTCTGTCGTGCATGTTCAATATAGTACGTCAGTTTTGGTTATAAGTGGCGCTGACGTCCGCCGCATCGGATTAGGTGCCGATGATTCACCTTGTTTCAGGAATACGGGGACCTGAATAGTTGTAGCAGCTTTCACAAAACTTCCTTTTTACGGCGCTGCTTGAACCGTAGATTTTTGAACATAACACGGAGGGCTTCACTGCAACTATACTTGAGCGGCTCTCACGATCCCATACTCGCGGAGTACAAAGACCTTTGCCGAAGCAAACCCATATTTGATCTTCTCCCACCACCATTGCGCAACCATACTCTAAATGTTAAGCTCATTTGGTTAAGAGTCACGTTCCAACGTATCCGAGAATCGTTCTGCTCTGATACCAAGTTGTCACAGAGTAAATTCCCAACTCTCGTGCGGCACTTAGAATTCGTCTAAGTTAAGCCTTTTGATCGTCTTTGGATATGTATGGCAGCGGAAGACTTGTTTTTGTGTGAACACAAGTAAGGTTTGTAGTGCAATACTACAACAAAGATGGGTTTTTATTACTAGAGCAAAGTTTACAAGTAGCTTTCTTACAAGGAAGTTGGGTGCCTTCAAATGAGGCCCCTTGAAGGCTATTTATACTAGTTCATAAGTGTCTAGAGTATTCTATCTCTAGATTCTTCTATACATAATATCTAGTGGCTGATTTCTAGAGTTTTCTTGCTGAAATATCCAGCAATATGGGCATATTCTTGGCTGATCTAGAGAGTTCCATGGCTGCACTTATAACCAGCCTTTTCTAGATGATTCTTTGGTAATATCTTGGTCTTGTCATGATCTTTCAAGGCTATTCTAGAGCCTTCTTGGCTGGGACTTTTGGTGCTGAATTTCCAGCCCTTTCTAGTGTATTCCGTACCCTTGTATGATGGTTTAAAGGGCCTGAACGTTGTAGTATTTTCCGGGGACTTCCAGCAGCCCCTAATGAGTCTGGAACAGCCCGGAATATTCCGGAAACGCGGAGAAATGACTTGGTTTCTAGGCGGGACGTGACATCAAGCTATCTTTTATGGGATATATTTCAGAACTTCCATAACATGACAGATGCATACATTCCTAGAAAGAAAGACAAGAAAGGAAACACCTTTGGATTTATCAGATTTGCAGGGGTAAGAGATGTACATGCTCTTGGAGAGAATCTGGGCTCGATTAAAATCGACAAAGTGAGGGTGTCGGTTAACTTGGCTAAATTTGAAAAAGATAAAAATGTGGGCAGCAATAAACACATGAGCTGGTTCGGAGACGATGAAACAGTCAGAAACAATCAAAAACACCCGGTGAAAGCAAGCGCAAGTGTTCCTCAAGTTGAACCCGCTAATGTGAGAAAAATATACGGACATAATAATCAATCTCATCAGTATAATGCCTGGTTTCCAAAAAATACAACTGGCAGGCACAGGTGAAGGCAGTAACGGAGCCTAAGGATTCAAACATCGCTACTGGGATACGGGATCTCAAGATACCGGAAGAGTCACTTGAGATTAAGCTACAGGAGAGTGACTACTCAAAACATTGGAGAAGCAGGTCTCTCATTGGTGAAATTAAAAACCCTTATGATTTGAAAGACATACAAACTTTGTTAGACCTTGATGGTATCTCTGGTTTTTCGATCAAATATCTGGGTGGCCTACGGGTTCTACTCATTTTCAACACGGTGAATGACGCGGCGGATTTTGTTAAAGTGAAGGATAATTGGACTACATGGTTCTCGTCGATGCATACATGGGAGGGGCAAAAATTGTCGTTTCAAAGGATTGCATGGATCAACAACAGAGGTGTTCCTTTACAGTTCTGGGGGTCCGATATTTTTAACCAAATAGGCAACTTGGTTGGGAAGGTGGTTAGTCCTTCAAAGGCATCCGAAGACGATGAAGATTTATCGGTGAACACGGTGGGTATCTTGTCAGAAAAGGTTGGTCGGATCAACAGCATGTTGACGTTAATATGGGATGAAGAGCCTCTTCAAATTTGGATATCGGAAATGGAGGCAAATATACCAGTGAGAGATGAAGACTGCCGGAAAAATGAATGGTCGCCGGTATGGTTGAAAGGAAGTCCAGAGATCGTGCATGTGGAAGATGGAACATCTTCATCGGGTTGTGATAAGTCTGGAAGTAATGATGAGGTTCGGGAAAAGACAAAAAACAATATTAATATGGCGGCTGAAAAATTGGCTGAAGATAATGGTTTGGCTAAGGATAATGGTCCCGAGGACATAGGTGATTGTGACAGTGGTAATTTTTCTATTCCCCATAATGATCCAACTGACTTAAATAATGGGTCTCCACATGCAACCAATTCGGGTAACCCATGTAATACCCCACCACCTCCACCCAGGCGTCATATGGGGCCTAACTGTGAGCCCAACTCTGATATGGGCCTATGTGACATGTTTAATGAGGAAGAAATTGTGGAGGATACTCCACCAGCTGGGCCCAGCATGGAAAACACTAATATTAATAATGGTACCGATTCTTCTGACCCATTCAACATAATGGATTTATTAAATCAGGAAGCCCAACAAAAGAAGGACTTTGACTTGAACAATGAACCAAGCTCCTCTCATCAGAGTGTCAACGAGAATAGAGATAGCGTACACGTCTCTCCACCTCTACAGAAATTAGTCAGAAGAAGAAAAAACCTATCTTTCCTTCCATGAAAATGAAAGATTCTCTGTGGTATGGGAGGAATTCTGAAGCATTAAAGTACAAAGGTAGGTCAGCAACATGCTCTGGTAACTCATCGACGAGACGTTTGGAGGAAGATGAAGATAGTGCGGTCAACAACAATAATAGCGCACAGGAAGTGGCGGCGACCATACGGGTTGGGGAAATGGTGGGCTTTCAGGTCTCTGGTTTTGAAGATAGGGTATTGAGACAGGTTGTAGATCAGGAGACAAACATTGCCCAATGAATTTCTTAACATCAAATGTCAGGGGGCTGGTGACTCCAGTAAAGCGGAGCACATCAGGAAGCTTAAAAGGAACAATAAACTAAGTTTCATTGTCATTCAAGAAACACAGATGTCGATTCCCTCGAACCTACAGGTGAGTAATTTCTGGGATAACACTATGTTTGATTTTGAATCGATTGATGCTACGGCTAGATCTGGGGGTTTACTAAGTATTTGGGATCCTAGTGTTTTTACTAAAAAGGCAACTGTGAAGAATCGTCATTTTCTAGCAATAATTGGAGAGCTTTGTAATGTGGGGGGGGGGGGTGTGATTGCGGTGGTGAATGTCTATGCACCTCATGATCAAAGTCAGAAAAAACAACTTTGGGATGATTTACTTGTTCTCATGGGCTCCTTCTCGGGTTCTTGGATATTTCTGGGCGACTTTAACAGTGTTAGAGAACCGACTGAAAGAAAAAATTCAATATTTAATAAACAGGAGGCGGATGATTTCAATTCTTTTATTAATGAAGCTGGCCTTATAAAGTAAAATATGTTGGGATGTGCTTTCACATATGTGACGGATGATGGGGTTAAATTCAGCAAAATGGATCGAGTATTGGTCTGCCATTCTTTTTTATCCGTTTGGCCTTCAGCGAAATTATGGGGGTTACCGAGATACAAATCCGATCATAGGCCACTTCTCCTGCTTTGTTCCGATGTGTTTTTTGGTAAACCTCCATTCCGATTCTTCAACTCTTGGTTAAAGGAAGAGGGTCTGGCTGAGATAGTTAAAAAAGCGTATGAAGGGGTAGCTTGTTCGGATCTACCAGACAAAGTCTTAGCAGCAAAATTGAAAGCCGTAAAAACTGCGTTGAAACCATGGTGTGAGAAAATAAAAAAACAGGGACAATAAGATGTTAAAAGAACTTCAAAAAAAGGTGGATGAGATGGACATTAAAGCTGAAAACGGGGCTTTAAGCGAGCAGGAAGTATGTGAAAGAGACTTATGGCTGAAAAAGATTAATGAACTAGATGATAACAGATTGGAGGACCTTAAACAACGAGCGAAAGTCAAATGGGCGGTAGACGGAGATGAAAATACTGCATTCTTTCATGGGATTATTAATGGGCATAGAAGGAATAACAGAATCAACGGGCTGAACTTTGATGGAGTATGAATCTCGCAACCGGAAGAACTCAAGGAGAGTATAAAAAAGTATTATGAAGCGATCTTTAAAGAACAGGAGCACAACAGACCGAGATTCATTAACAACCGTTTTAAACTTTTATCTTTGTCTCAGTCGGCACTGCTTGTAAAAAGATTCTCAGAGGAAATAAAACAGGCTGTATGGGATTGTGGGGGAGAAAAGACACCGGGTCCGGATGTCTTCACGTTTAGATTCATAAAAGACTTCTGGGATATTTTTGAGAAAGATTTCGGTCTAGCACTCGAGTACTTTTATGTTCATGGTAAGCTGAATCGGGGATGTAATTCGAGCTTCATTTCACTAATTCCCAAAGCAAGCAATCCTCAAACAATCAACAACTATCGTCCAATCAATTTGATTGGCTGCATTTCAAAAGTTGTCACCAAGATTCTTTCGAGCAGATTAAAGAAAGTCATGGATTTTTTGGTTAGCGAAGTACAAACAGCCTATATAGAAGGGCGGAGCATTCTTGAGGGTCCATTAATCATCAACGAACTCATCTCATGGGCAAAAAGTAGTAAACGGAAAGTTATGCTATTTAAGGTGGACTTCGAAAAAGCATTTGATTCAATTAGTTGGCATTTCCTAGATTCGGTTCTAACTCAAATGGGTTTTCCGGCTCTTTGGAGAAAATGGGTTAGGGGCTTATTAAAGACGGCCAGAACATCAATTTTAGTAAATGGATCACCAACCACGGAATTTGAAATTCAAAGAGGAGTTAGACAAGGTGACCCATTATCCCCACTTCTATTTATCTTGGCTATGGAAGCTTTACATATAGCTACGGAAAGTGCGGTTGACGTGGGAATTTTCAAAGGCATTACAACACCAGGTGCGGGTCCAAAAATCTCGCATCTTCTGTACGCGGACGATGCATTATTTGTGGGTGAATGGTCAAAAGATAACTTTCATAATCTGGCAAGGCTCCTATGATGTTTTCACTTATCCTCGGGTCTTAAAGTGAATTTTTCAAAAAGTAAAGTGTTTGGTGTGGGAGTTGGGAATGATGACATATCGGAAATGGCCTCGGTCCTGGGGTGTGAAAGAGGATTGCTACCGTTCACATATTTGGGATTACTGGTGGGCTCCAACATGGGTTTGGTAAAAAATTGGAAACCCGTTATTGATTGCTTTGAAAGCAAACTCTTTTTATGGAAGGCAAGGACACTATCTTTTGGAGGCAGGACGACACTTGTGAAAGCTGTCCTAGGTAATCTCCCTACTTATTATTTCTCGTTATTTAGTGCACCAGTACATGTGATTAAATACTTAGAGAAATTAAGGCGTAGATTTCTGTGGGGTAGTAGTCCTGATAAAAACAAGATGAATTGGGTTCCATGGTTTAAAGTTGTGGCTCCTAAGCAACAGGGAGGTTTGGGTATTGGCAGCCTGGCATCTATGAATAATGCCATGATGGTAAAATGGATTGTTAAATTTAGAAATGAAACAACACATCTTTGGACGAAGGTTATATCGGCAATACATGGTAGGAGACGTACATACCCTACTATTCCCATGAAGAATTCGGTAACAGGAGTGTGGAAAAACATAGTACACCTGGGAAAGGGATCAAATCTTAAACTGGCAGATGTAGAAAAAAGGTTGGAGGTGCAATTAGGCTGTGGAAATAAGAGCTTTTTTTGGTTAGACAAATGGGCTGGTGACTTCGTTTTAAAGGATCGGTTTCCTAATCTCTTTGCCTTACAATCGGACAAAACCATTCTGGTTCAGCATAGTTACAATCTTATAAACAGCCATGTCTCTTGGATATGGGGTGGCGAGGCAGCGGCTACATCACTAAATACGGCGAGACTTTGGGAAGAGTGTAAAAAATTGTTAGAACATGTGGTACTAAATGAGAAATCAGACAGGTGGCTCTGGAAACAGGAGGTTGGATGAGAAGAATTCACTGTTTGTAACCTGAGATCAGAACTGGATAGCATTACTTTGATCCCAGTAACACAGGTACTTAAATGGATTAGCTGGATTCCGAAGAAAATAAATTGCTTTTTTATGGCGGGCGGTGTTGGATCGAATCTCGACAAGAAAAGCACTGGCGATCAGGAACATACACATCCCTACGGCTATGTGTGTGTTATGTAATATACGCATAGAAACGGTTGATCATCTGCTAATTTCCTGTCAATATGCTCAACTAATTTGGACGGCTATCTCGACGTGGGTTAAGGTTCCTCTTCCGAGATATATACTCAGCCTGGTGGGTCTAATGGAACATATTGAATCACACAGCTCCACACAAGATAAAAAGAAGGCGATTTACTTGATTATTGCGGCAACATGCCGGACAATATGGCGGATCAGAAACAATGCTATTTTCAACTGCAAGACAACACAAGTTTCTAGGGCGGTTGGCGATATTAAGGTACTCTCATTCCTATGGGTTAGTGCAAGGGCTGGAATAAAGGATTTAGAATGGACAGCTTGGGGAGACTTCAGTTGTTTCAAATGAAGTGTTTTGTATAACTCTACTGTTGGTTTTTCTTTTCTTTCTGTCTTTGCTGTATATGTACTTCATGCCTTAGCATCTTGCTAAGGTTTGTTTCTTTTACCTTTTCCTTTATAAAATCGCCTTCTTTCAAAAAAAAAAAAAAACCTAGAAGCACTCTTTTGTTGTTCAAAGCACCTATTTATGCAAAAAATTCAATCAGTTATAAGTGGCTGACAATTTCAAGTATCAAAAACATATGATTGGGCCAATTCTATAATGCAATAAATGGATTTATGAGTTCACGTGATGTGTCCGACAACCTTTTAATCTGATCTACAATTCTATTGGACCTCTCAACTTTATTCAGTCAACGTACATGGTTCGATGATATGTTTCACGCGAAATGTCTGTTTCACACGATATGACAAACTTTCAAACGAAATAAGCACTTTCAAACGAAATAGACAACCTTCATACGAAATAGAGTATTTCGTGCTAAATGAATTTCTATTTCGTACGAAATGAACGAAATTTTCATGCGAAATAGGACACTTTCAAACGAAATAGTCAACCTTCATACGAAACAGAGTATTTCGTGCGAAATGAATTTCTATTTCGTACAAAATAAAAGATGACGTCACACTATTTCACATGATCGGACATGATTTTTGACAAATTGACCAACTTTTACTTTGAATTTCGGTCTGAAACTTTGTAGGGTTATAGATCAGGTGTTTTCACACAACATATCCAAAAATCAGTTAATTTGGACCGTAAAAACCCGTTTAATTTTACAAAATTCAGTTAAAAACGTGAAAGAATGAGTAGAAGTCAGAATTTTCAGTGAAAACAAGCTAAATCGGTAAGAACTCTTCCTCCTGAGCTCTGATACCACTTGTAGGATCGTTTTGGCGACCTAACGAGTCATTCAGAAGAGTTCTCAGACTAAATCAGAGGCGGAATTCATTGATTTAGTCTTCGTTCAGCTTGTTATACACTTTAACAGTCTCTTGTATTGATTATACAACTTTACAATGGCTGAAGACAATTTGGCAGCACCTCGGCTCCAAAATCACAAGGTTACAAATGAAATGATCAAACCTAGTATTTATAGCCAAGCTATTTCGCACGAAATAGTCATTTGCTATTTCGCACGAAACAGTCATTTCGCACGAAACAGTCATTTCGCACGAAACTGCTATTTCGCACGAAATGGCTATTTCGTGTGAAATGACTTTTTCAGCCTATTTTCCAGTTTCCTCGTACTCCATGACCTAGATCTATCATTTCTATTACAAAACTCGATACAAGACGAAGTCAACAAACATATGCACCAACACCTAGTTTTCGCTTTGGGGAACCCCAGTTATATCCATGAAGATAAGCTGTATCGTTGGACATGTGTACTGATTATCAAAAACTCATCAAGGTGACAGTCAAGAACCGTTTGTCTCGACCATGTATTGACAACCTGTTTACTAGTTGCGAGGGTCGAACTTCTATTTCGAGGGTTAACTAACGAACGAACCATCATCAGATGGAAGTCCAAGGGGAGGATGTTCCTAAAGCGGCATATCAAACGCAGTACGGCCATACGACCTTGTATTCTATGACCTTTGGGGTAATCAACACATTAGCAGCTTTACGGATCACATGAATCGACCGTGTTTCTGATGACGTTTGAATCATTTCCAGGAGAAAGGAACACCATGGGCGGTATTTGTATCTTATCTTAAAGCTCCTGAGGGAGGAGCCACTCCACGTGAAGTCTTGTTAAGTGTAACTTCTGGAATCGAGGGGTACATTTTTCTTGGTCACGTAGTCAGCGAAGTAGGGATGCACGTGGATCTCGTTAAGGTCCATTTAATTAGAATTGGTCGGCACCAAGGAGTCCTTCGGGGATATAACAATTACTTGGCCTCGCTAGATACTATCGCAGATTCATCACGGGATTTTGAAGATTGAGCAGCTTTAATCTCTTTAGCACAGCAGGGTGCTGTGTATTCGTGAGGGACAGAACAGGAAGGCATCTTTTCAGCTTTTGGAAACCCAACTCAACAATGCACTGAGCATCGTCTTTACCTGGGGGTACGAGTGATTTAGTGGTATACCATGATGGTTCGAATCAGAGTCCCAGTTACACGCCGATGCATCACGAGAAGGTGATAGCTTACGTAGTAGGCTTACAAGAATAATTGTACGAGTCATAACCTGCGGTGGAAGCCATAGTCTTTGGATTTAAATTGGAGGCCTTACTTGGACGATACCAAATGCACTACTTATATCAATCACAAGAGCCTCCCGTGTACCCTGGTTTTGAAAAGAGCTAAACATGTGATGGCATCGCTGGATGGAACCTTTGAATGACTTCGACTACGGAACCTAAACACGTAAGAGCTTGCAGCTCACCATCGACTCTAGCCTACCCGATCAGATTTGCCTTGTTCAACCCGAAGCACTGAAGGAAGAGTAATTCTTAGCAAGTTGGAGGATATTCGCTACTTCATGGAACGAGTATGGATCCCATGAATACGGCAACCGTAGGGAAACTTGCGTTGAGCGAAGCCCGCCAGCCTCGATATTCTAGTAGTCTGGATTTTGATAGGAGATGTTAGGATTTTCAAGCCTTGTATTGATGACCGGGTAGAAAGGCCCACATGGCACGAGGTCCACTTTATGTGAACGATGTTGACTTGAGCGAAAGTCAAGATGGGATATCATAAACCTTCTGCTTTGCGTCAGCAACCAGAAACACCCACTTGGAAATGAGAATAGACTGCCACGGATTTTGTCACTGGACTACCTAAAACTCAGAACGGAAACTTTATGTGAATGATGTTGACTTGTGCGAAAGTCAAGATGGGATATCATAAACCTTCTGCTTTATGTCAGCAACCAGAAACACCCACTTGGAAATGAGAATAGACTGCCACGGATTTTGTCACTGGACTACCTAAAACTCAGAACGGAAACAATATCACCTGGGTGATCGTTGATTGTCTCATGTAACCAGTACACTCTCTTGCAATCAAGGAAACTGACGAGTCATCACAGCTTGTGAATATTCCTCTAAGAGAGGCCGCTTTTAGGCATGAGGTGCCAACTCCTGTTACCTCTGATTTTGAACTATACTTGATTTATGACAGGTAACACACAACACCCTTGGCTCACGTCTAGGCATGAGCATTACTTGTCACCATAGGATAGATGGTCAGGGTAAACGAACCATCCAGACACTCAAGGTGTCACGGCCCCAACCCCGTTTTTACCCGGTCAGAAGCCGCGGGACAGGAACCCGTGGTATTTAATTGATGCGACAGCGGAAGATTTTGACAGGATCTTTTAAAACTTGAAAATGCCCGATTATTTTATTTCATAATTTGGGATAAACCCCATGATTTACAATAGAGGAATTTTACTAGGAAATTCCCTGTTTTACAAAACATGTTTATTTATTTTAACTGAGCCACTACTTCAAGCTTGTTGGTGCTCCGTAGCACCGTTCCTTGGTTCACAGTAGTTACCTGAAACATGTTTTGAAAAGTATTTTGTCAGCGGGGAAATACTGGTGAATCATTCATTTTGATAAAACGAAGCATAGTTATTAATTACAGCATAAGAGCGATTACAATGGCTTTTATCTTATTTTTATCTGGCGCCGTGTCACCTGGTGACGATGGTCATACCACTATTGGGTCTTTCCCCAAGTAGTGATGTTTATCACTGTTAGGATTTATTAGCCTAACCCGTGAGAAATTAGTAATATGCACAATACCCCACTAGCCAGTGATTAAGATAACCATGACTTAATCCCTGTAATTATAACCTTTTGAAAATAATGGAGTATTGTAAAATACTTTTGATAAAAGAGAATGACTCACATTGCAGATTTATACGGGCAGAGTTTAGCCTACTGATAAGCCTGATAACCTAGTTTAAATAATAATGCACACGAACTAGGTCAGTAACTAATACAACTTTTACGATAACTCACGAGATTAAAACCCTCACGACAAATGACAAAGTGCGATACTTAAACATCCATCGAATTCACGACGAATGACAAAGTATAACCCAAATTTTGAGCAACACTTAAACATTCATCGAATAGTTTCAATCGATCGGACATTGAATCGTAGCAGTGATCGAGTTAATACCCGGTATCGTAGCAGTGCCTCGCTAATTTTGAAAGTAAATTCGACTTTTGGACAGTATACTTTCGTTTTTGAAAGTTGGTTTCGACACAGAATGAAAGCTCCTGATCCAAGCTATTTATAGCTGAAATTTGGGGCTCTCGCGCCCGCGTGAGCCAAGGCTCACCCTTACGCGGCCCGCGTGGGCAACCTACTCTACGAATAGGCTTGGTGTATCACGGGTAGGTGTGCCAGGTGGTCAACGCGTGGCCCGGATGCTTATCTGGTCAAATGTTAAGTTGACGCGGCCCGCGTAAGGCTAAGCTATCCTTTACGCGACCCGCCTGAAGACCCAAAAATCTTAATTTCTTGATTTTTCATGCACAGTAGGGTTTCAGGGGTCCGGGTTTCGACTTGTGGGTCATTTTGGGACATTTTTTAGAGTCCTTACATCCTCCCCACCTTATTTAGAATCTCGTCCTCGAGATTTACTGGAATAAGTGAGGATACTTTCACTTCATTTCCGATTCTAGCTCCCAAGTGTATTCGAGTCCTCTTTTTGAATTCCACTTGACTTTGACTAATACTAGTCTTTTGTGCTTGAGAAACTTGATATTTCTGTCTTCTATTTGAAGTGCTTTCTCTAAGAATTTCAACTTTTCATTTACCTCTATATCTTGAAGAGGTACTATCAAAGATTCGTCTGATAGACATTTCTTGAGATTGGATACATGAAATATGTCATGTACCCCAACTAATTCATATGGTAGTTGTAAACGATAGGCAACAGGTCCTATATGTTGGATTATTGGAAATGGTCCTACATATCTTGGACTCAGCTTTCCTTTCTTACCGAACCGAACTATTCCTTTCTAAGGAGAAACTTTCAAGAGTACCTTGTCTCCAATTTGGAATTCTAGTGGCTTGCGTCGATTGTCGGCATAACTCTTCTGGCGATCTCTAGCCGTTTTTAGTCTTTCCTTGATTTGAGTGATCTTGTCGGTAGTTTCTTGCACTATTTCAGGACCTGATAATTGACTTTCTCCTATTTCTGCCCAACAAACCGGAGTTTTGCATTTTCGTCCGTACAATGCTTCGAATGGGGCAGCTTCAATGCTTGAATGATAACTATTATTATAGGAGAATTCGATTAAAGATAGGTGGTCATCCCAGTTTCCACCAAAATCTATCACACATGCTCGGAGCATGTCTTCCAAGTTTGTATCGTCCTTTCACTTTGTCCATCGGTTTGAGGATGATATGCAGTACTTAAATTTAGTCGGGTTCCCATTGCTTTTTGGAAACTTGTCCAGAAGTAAGAAGTAAAACGACTATCCATATCCGATACAATAGAGAGTGGAACTCCATGTAAAGATACTACTTCATCTACATACAGCTTGGCTAACCTTTCCATGCTAAAGGTTTCTTTCATGGGTAGAAAATGAGCTGATTTGGTTAATCGATCCACAATTACCCAAATCGCGTCATTACCTTTTCTGGTTTTGGGCAACTTAGTGACAAAGTCCATTGTTATGAGTTCCCATTTCCATACAGGCATTTCTAATTGTTGAAGTAGACCCGAGGGTTTCTGGTGTTCTGCCTTAACTTGTGAACAAGTAAGACACTTAGAAACATATCTAGCTATGTCCTTTTTCATTCCTATCCACCAGAAATTATTTCTTAAGTCTTGGTACATTTTATTGTTACCAGGATGCATGGTATACCTAGATTTATGAGCTTCTTCTAAAATCTTATATCTTAAATCTCCTTGCTTAGGTACCCAAATCCTTTTCTTGTGGAATCTCCAAATTCCATCACTTCCTTGCTCTAGTTCCTTTATTCGTCCTTTCATTCCTTCAGCATCATCCTTGATTGCTGTTTCTTGAATTTGCTTTAATTGTTCCGTTAAATCTAATTGTAGATTTAACCTAAGAGCACGAACTCGTCGTTGTTTCTCATGATACTTATGACTTAAGGCATCTGCAACTACATTTGCTTTTCCTTCGTGATATTGGATATCACAGTCGTAGTCACTTAGAATTTCCATCCACCTTCTTTGCCTCATGTTTAATTCTTTTTGCCCAAATATATACCTTAAACTCTTATGATCCGTATAGACAGTAAACTTACTTCCATACAGATAATGTCTCCAAATTTTAAGGGCAAAAATTATGGCTCTTAACTCTAAGTCATGAGTTGTATAATTTTCCTCATGCTTATTCAATTGCCTTGATGCATACGCAATTACCTTCTTGCGTTGCATAAGTACACATCCTAATCCTAGCTTTGAAGCATCACATTATACTTCAAAACCTTCAGTTCCTTCTGGTAATGCTAGAATTGGGGCATTTGTTAACTTTTGCTTTAAAATTCTAAAGGCCTCTTCTTGCCTGGGTCCCCATTCAAACTTAACTGCTTTACAAGTTAGCTTAGTTAATGGTACAACTATTTTAGAAAAATCTTTAATAAAATGCCTATAGTACCCAGCTAATCCTAGAAAGCTTCTAATTTCCATAGCTGTTTGTGGAACATTCCATTGGGTGATTGCTTCTATCTTGGAGGGATCCACGTGAATACCTTCGTGATTCACCATGTGCCCTAAAAATTGCACCTCCTGTAGCCAAAATTCACATTTCGAGAATTTGGCGTAAAGCTACTCCTTTCTTAACAAAGTTAAGAGTGAATGCAGGTGCTGACAATGTTCATCCTGGCTTTTGGAATAAATAAGTATATCGTCGATGAAGACAATTACAAATTTATCCAAGTACGGTTTACATATTCTATTCATCATGTCCATGAATGTTGCAGGTGCATTCGTTAGTCCGAAGGGCATGGCTGTAAACTCATAATGACCATACCTAGTTCTGAAAGCAGTTTTAGGTATGTCTTATTCTTGTACCTTCAACTGATGGTATCCGGAGCGTAAGTCGATCTCAGAAAAGTATCTAGCTCTTTGAAGTTGATCGAAAAGATCATCAATCCTAGGTAATGGGTATCGATTCTTAATTGTAACCTTATTCAGTTCTCTATAATCGATACACATTCGCATTGAACCATCCTTTTTCTTTACAAACAACACTGGCGCTCCCCACAGGGATGAACTAGGTTGTATGAATCATTTGCTTAATAATTCATCTAACTGCTTTTTCAGTTCTAGCATTTCGGTGGGTGCTAACCGATAAGGTGCTTTAGCTATTGGTGTAGTTCCAGGAATTAGATGAATTCTAAATTCGACTTCCCTATTGGGTGGTAATCCCGATAATTCTTCTGGGAATACATCTGGGTATTCTGCTACTACTGGAATTTCCTTAAGTTCCTTATTTTTAGTGTTAATGATTACTGAAATCATATACACTACTTCTTGTTTTCTTGAATAACTGGCCAACTTCATTACTGAAACGAATTTCATTGGCTTTCGTGGTTTATCTCCTGTAATGGAGATTACATCTCCTATAGGTGTATGTATTTCTATGGCATTTTTATCACAAAGAATTCGAGCATGGTTGGCTACTAGCCAATCCATTCCTAACACAACATCGAATCCGGCTAAATTCATAGGTAACAGGTTTGCAGAAAATTTATGGCCTAAGAGTTCTATCTTTCCTTCTTGCAAAACCTTATCTATGTTAACAGAATTCCCATCTGCCGTTTCAACTGTAAAAATCTGCCTAAGGTTGGTTAAGGGTAATTTAAGAGCTTGGCAGAATGAAGTATTTATAAAACTTTGGTTTGCACCAGAGTCAAATAATACTTTTGCATAAAGGTTGTGAACTAGGAACGTACCAGCTATCACGTCAGGAATCAGTTCTGCTTCCTGAGTAGTCAACTGGAAGGCTCTCGCGTTCCTCTTGGTAGTTCCGTCTGCAGGTTTGGCTTTATTGTCAGCTGGTTTGACCAATTTCGGGCAGTCTGGCCTAAAATGTCCAGCTTCTCCACAATTGTAGCAAATCGTTGATTTCTTTTTCCTGCAATCCTCTTCTTGATGACCTGGAATTTTGCAGGAGTTGCAATACCCTTTGCATCTTCCAAAATGCTTTCTTTTACAGGCATTGCAAAATGGAGCAGTAGGAGATTGCCTAGTCCCCCTTTTCTTGAAGTTACTACTATTACCCACACGGAATCCTTGGGTAATCTTTTGGGCCACTTCCTTCTTCCGGTTTTCTTCTCTTGTGCGTACCAGTTCATCAGTTAGGGTGTTAGCTAATTCTACCGCATCGTCAATAGTGCGAGGTCTCGCAGCTTTAACGATATTACGGATTTCGCCAATCAATCCCCAAATGTAGCGGGAAATAAGTACCGGTTCTGGTGAAGCCAGGGTAGGTACAACTCTAGCATACTCGAAGAATGTCGAAGTATACCCTCGACAGTCTACTCCCGCCATCCGGTGGTTCAGAAATTTATTCGCCATTTGTTCCTTCTCATATTCGGGACAGAATTTTCTTTCCATAAGATGTTTAAATTCTTCCCAACTCATGGCATAGGCCACATTTCTTCCTTTGGCCTGAAGTACTGTATTCCACCATTCTAGCGCCCCTTCTTTAAAAAGATGCGATGCGTACATGACCTTGTCTTCCTCGGCACATTTACTTATCATAATTACTGCTTCGGTTTTCTCCAACCAACGCAGTGCAGCAGTTGCCCCTTCTTTGCCAGCGAACTCAACAGGTTTACAGGCAAGAAACTCCTTGTAAGTGCAATCAGGCGTTGCAGCTTTCATTCTTTTGAGAATTGGGGCTTGCCGTATTTCATTGTCGTTGTTAGTATGATTACCGCCTCCATTTACACTATTACTGAAGTTATCTTCATGAGTACGTTTGCTAGGAATAATTTGTTGAGGTTCAACTAGATTTCGAGCAGCAGCCAGGATTGCTGGAATAGCATTGGCTATTCCTTGAGCAACGATATTCTCGATATCTTGCCTAGTCATGAATTGATCTTCCTGGTTTTGCTCAGATTGGTTAATTTCATTAACCGGTTCATTATTAGCGTGTTCCATCTGATAATTAATATATATATAATTATTAGTATAAAAAATAATAGCTATATGAAAATAATCACACAAATTTTATAACACACGTATAGCCAAAATTGTCGATTTCTTCGACTTCAATTTATATATATATTATATTATGCCTCCGTACACACTGTTATCTTACAAAAGTTTTATTCTTAGGTTATTTCACAAGATTATATTTTTACTACTAATATTATTATACAACCACAGTTTCATTATCCCTCGTCAGTTGGCGCCTTAGAAACGGCGTTCCCTCTCGTCACACTTCCAGGAGATCTGTTCTCCCACCTCCCGGATTCTATTCCCGACATCCACCAGCTCCTCGACAAAATGGCGGAATTCAGCTAAGTTTTCATTGCTCATTGGTGGGTTTGGTATAGGTTCTGGGTCGAACTGAGGGAAAAAGGTATCAAAGTTATTCAGGAGATTTTGAAACTGCCAATCGTTGGTCCACCATTCGTCCATTTCTCCTAGAGGTTGAGTGTGGATCAAGGGGTCTGGAATAGCTGGTTCCAAGTTTATTGGAAGTTGGGTTTCAGCATGATAAGGAAAAAGATTGTTATTGATAGGCCTAATGATATCACAGCTTGCTAGGATGCGATCCAATTCTTCCTGCAATGGCAATTCCTCAGCTTGTCTTGAACTCTCTCCAATTTCCATTTCTACTTGCCTAGAACCTTCCCCAATCTCGATCCCTTTTCCTTTATCTATGGGATTCTCTATTTTGGGAATTTTCCAAGTTGCTGGTTTCCTTCTGCGCACACGCCTCCATCCTACAAATCTTCTTCTTTTCTTAGGCTTTGGTTTCTCCGGTGGTGGAGCTTGGAATTCCATAGGTTCTTCAACATCAGCCAAGTAACCAGTAATGTCTCTGGAAACTTCCACTTTCACAGGATAGAGATTGAGATTCTGAAGAGCTTCAGATAACTCATTCATGCTGTTTAGCATATATGTAAAATGCACACAAAATGCTAAGTTAAAAATTTCACAGACAAATATGTAATATAACTATTTATTGCACACTGGCGATTTGTCTATTACAAAGTATAATTAAAATTCAAAACATACTAGGGTTTGCATATTCCTAATTTATTTATTTCACTAAGTGGTTTATCTAAAGGGTAACTTTTCTTAAAAAGTTCTGGCTTGTAGATGATATGGGTGCTTGTACTGGGTCAAGGTATTTTAGCATTTACTACTATAGTGGCTAACATATAAAGATCTGCCCATTTTTTTTATCTAATTCGTCTTCCCATGGTGGATTATTTCCTATTTCCTGCGTTTCTTTAGGAATCATTATTTCCTTTGGTTGTGATTTCCTTATTTTCTCTTGACTTTTTCTAATAATCCGACTCCTTTTCTTAGGAGTGAGTGGTTTTTCAAATTGAGCCTTGCGAACAAATATCCCATCCTCAGTATTTGCTGAGTATCCTGAGGATGATATTCCTTTATCTTTTGGTGAATTATCTAATTGACGATAGATGTCCACAATTCTTTGTTTACCCATACTGTAACTAACAAGTAGTCAGTTAAAAACACATAATCACAGAATGGCAATCAGTGAGATTAAGTATTTTCTAAATACTTAATTGGCTTAAATCAGTGGCTCTGATACCACCTTTTCCTGTCACGGCCCCAGCCCCGTTTTTACCCGGTCAGAAGCCGCGGGACAGGAACCCGTGGTATTTAATTGATGCGACAGCGGAAGATTTTAACAGGATTTTTTAAAACTTGAAAATGCCCGATTATTTTATTTCATAATTCGGGATAAACCCCGTGATTTACAATAGAGGAATTTTACTAGGAAATTCCCTGTTTTACAAAACATGTTTATTTATTTTAACTGAGCCACTACTTCAAGCTTGTTGGTGCTCCGTAGCACCGTTCCTTGGTTCACAGTAGTTACCTGAAACATGTTTTGAAAAGTATTTTGTCAGCGGGGAAATACTGGTGAATCATTCATTTTGATAAAACGAAGCATAGTTATTAATTACAGCATAAGAGCGATTACAATGGCTTTTATCTTATTTTTATCTGGCGCCGTGTCACCTGGTGACGATGGTCATACCACTATTGGGTCTTTCCCCAAGTAGTGATGTTTATCACTGTTAGGATTTATTAGCCTAACCCGTGAGAAATTAGTAATGTGCACAATACCCCACTAGCCAGTGATTAAGATAACCATGACTTAATCCCTGTAATTATAACCTTTTGAAAATAATGGAGTATTGTAAAATACTTTTGATAAAAGAGAATGACTCACATTGCAGATTTATACGGGCAGAGTTTAGCCTACTGATAAGCCTGATAACCTAGTTTAAATAACAATGCACACGAACTAGGTCAGTAACTAATACAGCTTTTATGATAACTCACGAGATTAAAACCCTCACGACAAATGACAAACTGCGATACTTAAACATCCATCGAATTCACGACGAATGACAAAGTATAACCCAAATTTTGAACAGCACTTAAACATTCATCGGATAGTTTCAATCGATCGGACATTGAATCGTAGCAGCGATCGAGTTAATACCCGGTATCGTAGCAGCGCCTCGCTAATTTTGAAAGTAAATTCGACTTTTGGACAGTATACTTTCGTTTTTGAAAGTTGGTTTCGACACAGAATGAAAGCTCTTGATCCAAGCTATTTATAACTGAAATTTGGGGCTCTCGCGGCCCGCGTGAGCCAAGCTCACCCTTACACGGCCCGCGTGGGCAACCTAGTCTACGAATAGGCTTGGTGTATCACGGGTAGGTGTGCCAGGTGGTCAACGCGTGGCCCGGATGCTTATCCGGTCAAATGTTAAGTTGACGCGGCCCGCATAAGGCTAAACTATCCTTTACGCGGCCCGCCTGAAGACCCAAAAATCTTAATTTTTGATTTTTCATGCACAGTAGGGTTTCAGGGGTCTGGGTTTCTACTTGTGGGTCGTTTTGGGACATTTTTTAGAGTCCTTACACAAGGACATGCTACGAGCATGTGTGTGATCAACTTTAGTAAGAATTGGAAGGATACTCACCTTTGGTTAAGTTCTACAACAGCAGTTACCATTCTAGTGATCAGATAGCTCTGTTTGAGGCATTGTATGGACGATAATGCCGATCTTCTTGTTGGACTAAGGTGGGTGATGACCTAATCACAGTTCCAGGACTTGTACATGAAACCTTTGAGAAGATTGTTTAGATTGGGAATCGTTCGGCGGCAACGCGTGGCCGCCAGCGAAGCTGATAGTTCGCTGCAGGCGAACGCGTCATGAATGGAAATCTCACCCTAGGAGGGTGCGGTACGCTTTTGGGAAGCGTGGCAAGCTTCATTTACGATATGTTGGGACAGTCAGAATTCTGGATAGAATCGGTGACGTGACTCACAAACTCGAGTTACCTAGCGAATTGGATAACGTATGCGATGACATTTATGCCTCGAATCCAAGGAAGTGTTTGGCTGATTTGCAAGAACCATAGATTGATTATAAGTTGCAATTTGTTGAGGAACCAACTGGGATCATGGACTAGGAGGATAAGGTCCTTAAGCACAGTGGAATCCTAATCGCAAAAGTTGTTGGAACTCAAGACGTGGACTGGAGTTCATGTGGGAACGCAAAGATCAGGCAAAGTTCTAGAGTCCTCGATTGTTCAACGGTTGAGACAACTCCTGATGTCACTAGCGAATTTCGGGACGAAATTCCCTTTCAAGTTGGGGATGATGTGGTATCCGCGGAAAATAAACAGTCATCCTGATCTAGCACCTCGCCACTTTTGGATTGCTTATCAAATTTCGGGACGAAATTTCTTTCAAGTTGGGGATGATGTGACAATCCGAGATTTCAAGACCTTTCCTTTTCGCGTCACTTGTTTTATATTTCGTTGTACGTTGTATCACGTATATCATTTTAGAATATTTTTTAATATAAGTTATTTGGTGGTTAAATGTTGGAACGTTTAATGAAAACCTTTAATGACAAAACCTCTTTTCTCAAAAAGACTGCTCGACGAAAGACTGCTCGACGAAGAATGAATTTCGTCGTCAGTGGGTTTTTCGTCGGCCCAGTTATCATCGGATGTAAGGTCCTGTAAAAATGTCCCAAATCAACCCGTAAGTAAAAACCCGGACCCCTGAAACCCTAATGAGCATGAAAAATCAAGAAATCAAGAAAATTTGATTTCACTCGGGCCGCGTAAGCCATAAGGTAAAGCTACGCAGGCCGCGACAACTTGAAAGTCTCCGGATAAGCTTAAGGGACACGTGTCGTCCACGTGTCAAGACCACCGATGACTCAGCAAACCCTACTGCCGCCTTTATGGCCCTCGCGGGTCGCGTAAGATTCATGTTAAGGTTTACGCGGGCCGCGTAAAACCTAAAATGTTGCTATAACTAGCCTGTGCATGGGACTTGCTTCTGTGTTCGAAATCTCAGTCTCAAAACGGTCATATTTTGCTGAAAATGAGTTTTTCGGTGTCAAGACGCTGCTACGAATCCAGGGTATTAACTCGATCACTGCTACGTTTCAAACTGCTCAATTCTTTTCTTTCCTTCAGCTTTTATTATAGTAAATAGTAGCTCGGGATTATACCTTCTAAATCCCGAAACTCTGCCCGTTAATAGGGTAATAACTCTAATCACTGGTACGATACCCTATCCGATCGATTGAAACTGATCCAATGGATGTTTAAGTGCTGCCAATATTTGGCTATACTTTGTCATTCTTTGTGAGGGTTTCGATCTCGTGATTATCGTTAAAGTTGAATTAAGTTAATACACTAATACGAGTTCCATTGTATCTAGAAATTAGAACTCGTAATCAGGGAGCTACTAGGATACTTAGCAACTAAGTAAACTTAATAGCTAAGTAAACTTAATAGTTAAGTAAACTTAGTAGTTAAATAAACTTATTAAACTTACTAATTACGTACACTTAGTTGTTAAGGAAATATAGCAGTTAAGCTAGATGAATAAATTAATTAATCTGCTAATTAAGTTAAGTATGATTAATTAAGTTAAGTATGATTAATTAATCAGTTAAGCAAGATTAATTAAGCTAAGCGAGATTAATTAAGCTAAGTGAGATTAATTAAGTAAGTAAATTAAACACCTAAATAGATATACATGGAAATAAATATATATGAGATAGATAATATCAAAGGAAGGTGCAAGGAAGGTATAAGAAGATATATATGGGTAGGAAGCTTCCTAGAAAATGTATAGGTAACTTCCTAGAAAAGCTATATGAAACTTCCTAGAAATTTCATACTTCTTACCTATAAATAGGGAGCCTAGGAATTCATTTCCTTTGCTCATTTCTTCTATTATTTTCTCTATACGTTGGTGTTCTAACCAATAATCACTGATGCGATGTTCTGTCCGATCGATTCATGAACCAACTAACGAATGCCAAAGTGCTATACTTTGTGAATTTCGTTAAACGGATGCCAAAGTGCTATACTTTGTGAGATGCCAAAGTTCTATACTTTGTGAATTTCGTTAAACGGATGCCAAAGTGCTATACTTTGTGAATTTCGTTAAACAAATACCAAAGTGCTGTCTAAACAAGACTATACTTTGTGAATTTCGTTAAGGTTCGGATCTCGTGACCATCGTTAGGTTTGATGTGGTTTTACACTAATACGTATTCCACTCTGTTAAACTAAATGTTTAACTACCCGAAAATCTACACCATACTCCTACAATTAAAATGGATGCTGAATCATCAGAAGGTTCAAAACAATAAAGTATATGCTTAATTATCAGAAGGAGTAGAATCAAGAAGCTTGTTAAATTAATACTGCATGCTTATAATGTGAGTCATTCTCTTTTTATCAAAAATGTTTTACAATACTCCAACCATTTTCAAAAGTTATAATTACACGGATTAAGTCGTGGTTATCTTGAATCACTGTCTAGTGGGGTGTTGTGCACATTACTAATTTCTCACGGTTAGGTTCATTAACCTAACAGTGATAATCATCACTACTTGTGTGAAAGGACCCAATAGTGGTATGACCATCGTCACCAGGAGGTGACACGGCGCCAGATAAAAATAAGATAGTAGCCATTGTAATCGCTCTTATGCTGTAATTTATAACAAAGTGTCGTTTTGTACAAAAATGAATGAACTCACCAGTATTTCCTGCTGACCAAATGTTTTTAAAACGCATTTCAGGTAATTACAGTAGATCGGAATAAGAGTTGGATATGGCACCAAAAAGGCTTACAGAAGTGGCTTAATTTATCAATTAAATTAAATTAAGAAAAGTTTTTTTCAGGTTTATCCCATATTAAAGCTACCTTTCAAAACATGGTTTTATCCCATCTATTTAATAAATAAAATCCGGTGTTTTCTAAACTCTGATATTTTTCCTAACTCACGGTCCAGATGAAATTTTCGCTGCACTACTTTTCAAAATAACCACCGGTACCACTGAACTGGTTCGCGGCTCTCGATTCCGTCCAGGGTGGGGTCGAGGGACGTGACAGAAGTGGTATCAGAGCCACTTGTTTAAGCAATTAGGTGTTGTAATAAAATACCTAAGTTTAAACAAAGAGTTAGGAACTTGATATTTTCTGGTAGCACTCAGGATAATATTTAGACTTGAACTTAGGAAAGATGCCTTAATATGAGCTTCAAGATGAGCTAATTACTTGTATAAGTATAATGTGATAGATATTGGTATGCCGTAAGAATAATGATTAGAACATTTCAAAGTACGATAAATAAGCAATAACACTTAATTGCTGTTAATTCATGCTTATTGATACTAATTGGTCTAGAATAAGATATGTTATGGGAATACAAATTTCCTTGATTCTAGATGAAAGCCTTAATAAAAGAAGCACTTTTAAAATCTTGAAAAAAATACTATTTATGGGAAATACAAATTTCTTCTCTGGCAAGACTGGGTATGGTGTAGCAGACTCTCCAGCTTGTCCGGATATAATGGGGTTACCTCTCCGGCGAAAACCGGATAAGACGGGGTATATAATATGTCAAACAAGTGACAAGATTTCCCTAAATAGTATCATGACCTGATATCTGACTTGTTTTTGGAAATATGAACGTGTTAAATACATTGACCATATGAATGGTATGTATGATTATATAGATATGTATATCTATAAGGAATTCCAAAAGCCATAACGATTGACAATTTAAAATAAATCACGAACATAAGTGTCAATAATAATTCTAGATTTCTTTATCAGGAATCTCTTGCATATATCTATAATTCCGATATCAAACATTATTTCGTTTGATCATCTATATAAACAATGGAAACCCTTTAAGTTGGGACGCCATTAAAAGTATAAGAATTTCCAATGCGTTACCTTAGACTATTAACGCAAGTAAGAAGCACGTAAAGTTGTGCTAGTGCACAAGAAAACACATGAAACTTAAATTATACGTCCACAGACGTCGAAGTATATCACACACGACTTTCAAGGCAAGACCTTTGGAAAATATAATTGGGCACGACGACACCAATGCAAATCTCTTCAGTGGAAGAACTACTAATCAAAAAGCAGCACTTGGACACGTGATCTTACAAACGACATGAATCTTGCTGAGGTACGATAGAACAAGATTTTACAATAATCGGTGCATAGTCTAATCCAATTCTTGACGCTGCAAAAGAAGTCACATACCTTTACAATCCCCCTATTTCATTTTATTTGACATTCCCTGGTAATGTCACTTAACAACGGTTATCACACAAAATTCCAGATAAAATTCTTAAATTCCTTTTGTTAAAATTCAGACCTCTGCACATAGTGAATATACTTTTACATTTCTACTCCCCTAATGGTCATCATGAGGATTTCTTTCATAATCGCGAATATTTATTTGGTTGTTTCATTTCTTGGTAAATCCACACGTTACACATGCACTGTTTGTTGCGCATGTGGTTACTTTGAATTATGAAGACCATGGGAGGGCTTCATTCCAATTTGTTGTTTTATCAAAACTCAAATATCGTTTCGCTATACTTGATCTTTGCATTGTAAACCGCGTTTTTGCAAAACGATGACTCTTTGATATCGAATCCATGAATTTCCTAAAAAACTCGATTTTCTTTTGAATGGTATACATGGTTTTTGTTGTGACCATGTCAGAACTTTCTTATTGATATATGAACTCGTAGTGTTTAAACCAAGTTCCATTGTTTGAACTTGTTCGCATTACGTATTCAATTCAAAGTCCCATATGATGAATTGAAGCCATCATCTTCGAAATAATCTCAACAAGCACTTCAATTCTCTTGAACCATAACATGCTTGGTTGGTCTTCGACTTCATTGAATCATTTCTCATGATCACCTTGTGGTGACGTTTTCACAAATTTGAAGCTTGCGCTAATCTCGTTGCACATATCATATATGGATTTATTTATTTATTTATTTATATTGAATCCGCTTTGTTGGTTTATCCTATAAAAGCAATCTTAACACAATCGTGTGCTAAGATAATAATACACAAATTCATGTCATATTTCAGTGTATCTCTTAAATGGTTCTTACAGCATCAATCGAGCCTTTCGTGATATTTATTGCTTTATCATCTTCAATCGAAAAACATTATTCAATTGTTTCATTTTCAATAAAAAATCCTACTAGATTGTTTGAAACAAACATTCGGATTTACTTTCGTTGAACTTTCATTTGGTTTCAAGCATGGTGAACTCATTCAGTCACCGTTATTATTATTTCGATCACTACGACACCTTGTGGCATCGCTATAAACTTGTAGCTTGAGCTAATCTATATATATATATATATATCTTTCGCTCTGTAAGTCCCGTAAACCGGATCTTTCAATGATATCAAACAATCACAATCAAATGGCAGAATCAAATGAAAGTGATGATTCAAGAAAACCGAAAATAAGCAAGAACATAGAAAATACTTTTAACTCACACACGTTTCTATTACTTGAACAAGCAAAAACGTCTGGTATGAGTACACCACCAAAATCGCTTCCCTCTCTAGCTCTCTAGAATTTCTGTAACAATGGAGGTTCCAAAAGGTTCAAACCTCAAAACAAGTTAGAAACTTGTTTATATACATGGACAAGCCCAATTCCCTACATGGGCTCCCCTTGGGCCTGCTTTGCCCACATGGCCTAAAGCTTGGCCCAAGCGACCTAAAAAGGTCCAAAACCTAATATAAACTAACCCAGTAAAGCCCAGTTCGTAACCATGGCCCGTTGAGTTAATTTGATGCGTTAGTCTCACACTTTAGGGCCTAACAATCTCCCCCTAGACTGATGCCATCAAATTGGCTTCATATCATGAATTCAACAACGTCTTCAACGAAGTCTATGGTTGTCTCTTTGCTGCAGATGTTGTAGAAGTTCTTGACTTCTGAACTCTCAGCACTGGGTCTCTTTCTTCAACTCTTGTGGTTAGCTTCATATCAGGATCTCGATCAGCATTTACTTGAAAATCTTGTGAAAAGAATGTGAGAGGAGGATTCTCAGCAGCTCTTTTCTTCTTCAATCTTTGTCTTTCAAGCAGGTTCACGGTACTTCTTCAAATGTACTTTCACTGTCAGACGACGTTTCGTATCCGGTTCTTTTGACTCAGGTACATCTTGTTGTTGTGCTGCTTCAAGCTTCTTCAGCAACTAACAGCATCTCAGTCTTCATCAACCCATGTTCTTGATTGAAATCAAGTTCTGCACATGCTCACAAACTCATAAGCAAACATTTCTTATGCAACAGGGAGAGTACCATATGAACACCAGGTACATCCAAGTACTTGTACTCGAATTTCACAATTTAAATTCTTTCAACTTTTGATAATCAGTCAAATCTTCAAGAACGGTTACATTTTTATTTTTAAGAAAAACAATTAAACACTCTATTTTTGGATTTTTGGTTTTAAAGAAAAGCAAGACACTATTTTTGTATTTTTGAATTTTTCCATTTTTTTAATTTTTTAATATTAAGAACTTGAAACAGATAAAAACTCAAAATATAAACAACTACCATAATATATAATTACAATTGCAATGGGATCAAAATTCGTTCTCAGGCAGACTAAAAAACACTTTTCAGTACGAACCTAATCAAACTGGTCTATGCGATTGCCAATATATTTGTCCACTTAAACTTTAACGCTCAACTTTCAATTTTTCAACTTCGTGATATGCTTAAGGTAATATTATATCAAACCCTTTAATTTAAGGATTTCTTTGAGTATTTTAATTAAAGACAAAAATCCTTTAGAGAATCAGTTATAACTTTAATAACCCAATTGCTCAGGGATCAAATCACGAGGTTTCGGGCTTGACTTCACTTATCAACACTGATCTACTACCGAATGATCCAGACGATTGCCAGTATATTTGTCCACCTAAACTCATCTCCCTAGACCTTTTCCATATAACTGCCTGTAACAAATTTTATCATGTTTTGATTTCTTAACAATGAACACCCAAACAAATACTAATCAAATCCCGGAGATATAAACAGCACACTCTATCATGCAAGTAGCTTCCCTACCACATGTTTTACAAGTCCAATCCAGATCTCTGAAATCTTAATTGGGAATAGATTGAGAAGAGAACAGAATAGATCTTAAGCAGAGATTGTATAATATACAGATCAAATGAGTTTTTCTCAGTTTGATATAGGTTTCTTGGGTTTCTTTTGGGCACTTGAGGGCCTCTTTCGGGTGTATTTGATCTATAGCGCGACAACGTACAGCTAGGTCAGCATGTATCTGGATGCAGCAGAAGCTGACGTTGCCTAGCACCTCCAGGTCAGCATATATCTGGATGCAGCATAGGAGATACACGACTTTTTCAGAGAAGATTTCAGAGTCAGCCCAAAATTGTGTGTATCGGGACAACATACATACATTCAAATAGAAATGAGCTAATTCCAAGTGATTTTCTTTGCTAAGGTCATGTACAATTTTTGTTCTAAACAGAAACAGCCAATGTTTCCAGTCTTAAGGATAGAGCCTACCAACACATCATACTAGAGTCAAACTATTTCGATACTGGTCTTACATGAGTCAGCCCTCGACCATAATGTGAAAATTCATACGCCGTTGGTATGTTACCCACATGGTACATAGTTCGTTATGTTTATATCACTTGGTATCCTTTATCATTTTGAGCGTCAAGCCTATCGACATATCGCAGTAGATCCTAGTCTTTTCAGCTATGGCACCTTACATGTGTTAGTCAAGCCCTTTAACACGAACATTTATTTCACTTCCCATATCATGCAATTTTTCTTTTTGGTTTTTCATTTTTCAAATGTTTTTGTATTTTTCTCATTTTCTCCCCCTAAAACAATGCATATATATAGCAAACTCTTTTTGAATTTTTCCGAGTTTTCTCCTCCTAAACTCTATATCTATCTATATGTTCCTCTCCCCCCCCTAAATTTGTGCATAAATCTTGTATTTTTGCGCAAATTTACCATTTACTAGAGAAAGGACAATTTATATACATAGTAATGAACCAAGAAAGAGAAAAAATATTTTTGCTTAACCGTTCCGTCATTAGATTGAAGACTAATCAAATTCAAATCAAAGTACTGAATTTAAACGGTACCTTTTGCTGATCATTATCTTACTTCTATTATCTCCTCCAAAGGAAACATATCATCTGTAAAAAAATTGAACTTTTTGCAACAGTGAAATGTTACCCGTTTTTATCTCTGGAACAACCGCTATCAACATTCCAGAGATTGTCAATAGCTCCTCCTTAGTTGTTCCTGAAAAGTAAGGAGATTAGTAAGACATTGGTACCCAGGCCATCGTGGTCCTGGGATTTCCTGAAGCATCAAAATAAGACACTTCCTTTAAACACAAGTCCCCTTTTGTCTCAAGAATTGGAGACGTTGCTGCTTTGGATTTGGGTTTCCAAATCTGTTTCGATTTAACAAACGTGCTTGTTGCCTTCGGTTGAGCAACTTTAGCTGTTTCAGCTTTATTGGTTTTAGAAAAATGTTTTTGTTCCTGAGAAACTTTGCGTTTGTTTTTGGCAGCGTTCCAATCCCCATCAGAAGGTTTAACCTTGGGATTCACATTCTTCATTGCCTTAGGTGATGATACCTTCATTGGCTTAGAATGGTAGTTATCCTTTGGTGTAACCCTCTGATTTTGCATATAACAGGGTGCATAGGGACGATGTGTGCAGTTTCGAGCAATGTGACCAGCAATGCCGCAATTGAAGCATGTTTGTCTCTTCACGTAGAAAGCAGTCTAACGAACCAGTCCTTTCTGTGCTTGATTCTGTTGCACATTTCTTGCAAACGACGATGAATTTGGATGCCTATACTTTTCGTTTGCAGGGGCCTTCTGTGGTGGAGATTTCCTTTGATTCTTCTTGTTTTCCTTAGACTGCAAGTCTTGTTCAGAAATCTCACCAGTCTTTCTGAAACCCTTGTTAGCACAGTCAAATGCATATTTCTCACATTTGCCATTACAGACTGGCTTATCAAAAGCATTTTTCACATTACAAGCCTTTTGCGGACTAATGCTGCCCGTTGAGGACTGTGGAGAGCCTGATCGTCTTTGATGTTTAGGCTTCTTATTTCCGTGTCCTTTACCTGCTCGCTTCGGCTCTTGTTGCTTGATCTGAACCTTTTCATCACTAACCGAAGGTTCAGATTGTTCAGCTTGCGCACTTGGAGCCTTGTTCACGTTAGTCTTCACTTCTTCCTTCATGTCGTCAGCCTTGACAGAATCGGAGAATTCTGGTTTATCAGATGAAATACCAGAAACTTCAATAGAAACTTCAGCTGAAACATTTGACGAATTTTCAGCACAAGACGGTTCTGTACATGACACCTTTGAGCTGAATCCGCTAGAATCAACTGATTCCAATTTCTCAGAATTGGCTGCTTCAGATGATTCACATTTGGAATCAGATGGTTCAGGTGGCTCATTCGTTTCATTTGCCGATTCATTCTCTGTTACACAAGCATCAACGTTTTCGCCCAAATCATCAGGCCTGAAATTAATCACAGAGCGAAAAACTGATTTAAAAATATCAAACGTCGCAATAGAGTCTGGATTAGGTTCATTTATTAAATTTTCAGAAGAATCAGACTCTGATGCTTGTTCATCCCCAACTACATTTTTAACCGTTACTTCAACTACTTCATCTGCACATGTCGACGAAGCATTAGAATCAAAAGTGCCCTTTGAAACAAAATTTATCGAAGGAGTCGCTCGTTTATCAACAGGTCTGCTGTTGATTGATGACTTATCAGTTTTAGGACCGTAAGCCATCTTGTCCTCATTCATCAATTCCTCCTCAGTCATGGGTAAATATGTGTAATTGTCATTATATGGAGGAGGAACTTGATTGAAACCCAATCCACACCCCTTCTTTCTCTTATATGCGAGCTGTTGATCACACAAGTTTTTAACTAGTTTGCTGGAAGAATCAAATTTTTTAATATTGAGTTCATTTATTTGATATCTATCTCTGATATCCTCCAGCTCTTTAGTCACAGTGCATAATTTCTCCTGAACATATAAGAGTTGAGCTGTTTTTACACTTACATCATCTTTGAGTTTGATGATGTCTTTTCGCTGAGCTTCAATTTTCTCTTTATAAAGCTTTTCATTCTTTGATAAAGTAAAATTTTTATTTTTTATGTCGTTGTAGTCTTGAATCAACTCAGCGTTGTGTAACCGATATGCCTCATTTCTTTCTCTACACTCAGGAGTGCAAAAGACAGAAAGTATCTCTTCACGATCACGAGTAATTTCTTGAGCCAGGGGTTTGTTAAACATAAATACTGAATTTTGTGTGGAAGAGCAAATAGCAGCAGATGTGTTGCCTTGAGTAGACTGCTTGTCAGCATTGTCATATGATTTGATGAGTGAGATTAGCTCATCTGACTTCATTTTGTAACAGCAGCAGTCGGTTGTCAATAATATCTGATTAACATTGCGAAACCAACTACAGTTCGCCTGATCTGGAATCCCTTTTATAGCATCCAGAAGCTTTCTGTTGCTCATGTGAGTAGACACCACCATCTCTGCCTTCTCCATTTTAGAGAGCAGCTCAGCAAATCGGCCTGTAAGTGCTTCTATAGATTCACCATATGAGTAAGTGAATCCTTGGAGTTCCTGCTCAAGCAACTCTCTCTTAGAAGACATTTTTTTTAAATGAGATCCCCAAAAATGTGCGCTTTTAACTATTTCCTCAACACAATCCCAAAGCGAGAACCTGAGTACTCGCTAACTCAAACCCTTTCAATCGAATGAACCTGCTTTCTGAACCGTACCTCGAAAATATGTCAAAACCGTTGTCACAAACAATCCCTTTTCTATTTTTATTATTATTATTTAGAATACAAATTTTTTTTATTATTAAAATGATAAATAAATAATGATTAGCTAATGATTATTATATGATTAGTATTATAATTAAAATCTCAATCCGTCACTTTCAGTTTGCTTAAAAAATAATCCTCACAACTTTTCTTTCCCGACACCCAGATGACACAATAGAAACTCCTATTTCTTCTGCAACAACACAAGTTTTGAGGTGTTGATCGGAGATTAGCGTGATGATGATGATGAACTATGTCGAAACGGTGAACTCGAAATAGTGATCAGTGAAGGTGGTTGTCTGAGATGAAATGGTGGTTGGGTGACTGACGATGACAAGGTGGTAACCTTTGGCGATGATGTATAGATGAACCAGATGGTGTGATGTTGTGGTTACGTGGTGGATGATGATCGTGACAGCAGCTGTTGTTAATGGTTGAGATGTGTAGAAGAAAGTTGCGGGTGGAGACAAACAGAGAAAGTGATCGGAGATGCTAAGGGTGATGACGATGGTGAGGGTAATGGTGAAAAATGAAGGTGAACGATGGCGACGTGATGATGACGGAGATGAAGTATAACGATGTTGATTGTAGGTTGCGACTCGAGACTGCTGTGAAGATAACTCGAGACCAAGATGTTAAAGACTCGAGACCTCGGTTGCAACTCAGAACCGTTGTTGCGACTGAGAAGGTTGCGACTCGGAACGGTGGGTGAGTCGAGGCCGGGAATGATAATGATGGTTGAAGAGTTTGCGACTCGAGACAGTGAAATGAATTACTCGAGATCTCGGTTACGACTAGGAATCGTGGTTACGACTCAAGACTGTGAAAGTTGATGAGTCGAGACCTGTGTAAACTTTTGGAGCTGACAACCTCTTGTTGAGTCGAGACCGTGGAAGTGATGACTCGAGACTAGGAAGATGATGACTCGAGACTGCTGAGAAGATGTTTCTTGTTGCGACTCAAAAACAAATGACTTGAAACCTCGAAAGCTATGTTGTCGGTTGCGACTCAAATGATTCAACAGATTGATTGGCGAGACAGCTGTTTCCTCAAAGCAAAATCAATTTTCCTAAAATAAAGGAAACTAAATATCGTGAAAGAAGGAGTTTTAAAATCTTTTAAAACTTTTCCAAAAAAATTTGACTTATTTTTCGGATATTTTTCAATTTTTTGAAAACACAAAAGATTTTTTTTTAATCCTTTAACATCTTTTCAAAAACAATCAAAAAGCAAAATATAGTGATTTTTGATGAAATTCCGATGAACGCTACGAAGAACGCAAAGAACACCGAACAAAAAATAACGAAAATATTGAATCTTTGATATCACACCGAGCCTAGAAATAGGTTCTAATGGCTCTGATACCACTTGTAAGTCCCGTAAACCGGATCTTTCAATGATATCAAACAATCACAATCAAATGGCGGAATCAAATGAAAGTGATGATTCAAGAAAACCGAAAATAAGCAAGAACACAAAAAATACTTTTAACTCACACACGTTTCTATTACTTGAACAAGCAAAAACGTCTGGTATGAGTACACCACCAAAATCGCCTCCCTCTCTAGCTCTCTAGAATTTCTGTAACAATGGAGGTTCCAAAAGGTTCAAACCTCAAAACAAGTTAGAAACTTGTTTATATACATGGACAAGCCCAATTCCCTACATGGGCTCCCCTTGGGCCTGCTTGGCCCACATGGCCTAAAGCTTGGCCCAAGTGACCTAAAAAGGTCCAAAACCTAATATAAACTAACCCAGTAAAGCCCAGTTCGTAACCATGGCCCGTTGAGTTAATTTGATGCGTCAGTCTCACACTTTAGGGCCTAACAATCTCCCCCTAGACTGATGCCATCAAATTGTCTTTTTTTCAATAAATTAAAGTTTTTATTTTTAATATCTTGATAATCTTGTATTAGCTCAGCATTGTGTATTTTTTTTTTTTTTTTGGCAGTTAAAACAAACCAAGATATCTTGCATTCACTGAATGAAGGTTCCATTGTTACAATATTCTAGAGAGCTAGAGAGGGAGGCGATTGATTGGTAGTGGTGTACTCATACCAGACGTTTCCCACATGAGCTCCCCTTAGGCCTGCTTGGCCCACATGGCCTAAAGCTTGGCCCAAGTGACTTATAAAGGTCCAAAACCTAATATAAACTAACCCGGTAAGGCCCAGTTCATAACCATAGCTCGTTGTGTTAATTTGATGTGTCAGTCTCACACTTTAGGGCCTAACAATCTCCCCCTAGACTGATGCTATGAAGTCAATTTGATGGCATCAGTCTAGGGGGAGATTGTTAGGCCCTAAAGTGTGAGACTGACGCATCAAATTAACACAACGAGCTATGGTTACGAACTGGGCCTTACCGGGTTAGTTTATATTAGGTTTTGGACCTTTATAAGTCACTTGGGCCAAGCTTTACGCCATGTGGGCCAAGCAGGCCCAAGGGGAGCCCATGTGGGAAATGGGCTTGTCTATGTATATAAACAAGTTTTTGACTTGTTTTAGGGTTAGATCCTCCATTGTTACAATATTCTAGAGAGCTAGAGAGGGAGGCGATTGATTGGTAGTGGTGTACTCATACCAGACGTTTTTGCTTGTTAAAGTAATCGAAACGTGTGTGAGTTAAAAGTTATTTCGGTGTTCTTGTTTGTTTTCATCTTATTTCTTGAATCACCTATTGATTGGATTCCGCACAATCAATAGGTTGTTTGATATCATTGAAAGATCCGGTTACACGGGACTTACACGCTCAACTCATCCTTGAAAGTGGTCTTAATACAACTATGTATTAAGACAATAATACACTAAACTCTGTTATATTTTGATGTAGCTTTGCTATTCAATAAATGTCAACACATTGATTTTTCTCATATCATAATTCGATAGTTGACAAATCATTTTCGTACTTCTATTTCATTCGAGCTTATTGATTCTGAGTCTTCCTCAGTTGACAATCAAAGAAAATTTTCTGTTGACAATAAATTCTATTGTTTCTAAAAATCATTCACAACTTGTAAACATTCACTTGAACCTAATCACCTTAGAAACTATATCACTTCATCTCATTCATTTGACATCAACTTCTTGAACTAATTCAGTTGAACCATTGAGCCCTAATTATTGTAAAACACGTATTCATCTTAGAACTGTTCTTATTGACTAAAACATGACATAACTCTAAAAGAGATATCATAGCCCAAATCTCGAGGACGAGATTTAAAACAAGGCGGGGACGATGTAAGGACCTGCAAAAATGTCCCAAATCGACCCGTAAGTAAAAACCCGGACCCTTGAAACCCTAATGAACATGAAAAATCAAGAAATCAAGAAAATTTGATTTCACGCGGGCCGCGTAAGCCATAAAGTAAGGCTACGCGGGCTGCGACAACTTGAAAGTCTCCGGATAAGCTTAAGGGACACGTGTCGTCCACGTGTCAAGACCACCGATGACTCAGCAAACCCTACTGCCGCCTTTATGGCCCTCGCGGGTCGCGTAAGATTCATGTTAAGGTTTACACGGGCCGTGTAAAACCTAAAATGTTGCTATAACTAGCCTGTGCATGGGACTTGCTTCTGTGTTCGAAATCTCAGTCTCAAAACGGTCATATTCTGCTGAAAACGAGTTTTTCGGTGTCAAGACGCTGCTACGAATCCAGGGTATTAACTCGATCACTCCTACGTTTCAAACTGCTCAATTCTTTTCTTTCCTTCAGCTTTTATTATAGTAAATAGTAGCTCGGGATTATACCTTCTAAATCCCGAAATTCTGCCCGTTATTAGGGTAATAACTCTAATCACTGGTACGATACCCTATCCGATCGATTGAAACTGATCCAATGGATGTTTAAGTGCTGCCAATATTTGGCTATACTTTGTCATTCATTGTGAGGGTTTCGATCTCGTGATTATCGTTAAAGTTGAATTAAGTTAATACACTAATACGAGTTCCATTATATCTAGAAATTAGAACTCGTAATCAGGGAGCTGCTAGAATACTTAGCAACTAAGTAAACTTAATAGCTAAGTAAACTTAATAGTTAAGTAAACTTAGTAGTTAAATAAAGTTATTAAACTTACTAATTACGTACACTTAGTTGTTAAGGAAATTTAGCAGTTACGCTAGTTGAATAGATTAATTAATCTGCTAATTAAGTTAAGTATGATTAATTAAGTTAAGTATGATTAATTAATCAGTTAAGCGAGATTAATTAAGTAAGTAAATTAAACACCTAAATAGATATACATGGAAATAAATATATATGAGATAGATAATATCAAAGGAAGGTGCAAGGAAGGTATAAGAAGAGAGATATATATATATATATATATATATATATATATATATATATATATGGGTAGGAAGCTTCCTAGAAAATGTATAGGTAACTTCCTAGAAAAGCTATATGAAACTTCCTAGAAATTTCATACTTCTTACCTATAAATAGGGAGCCTAGGAATTCATTTCCTTTGCTCATTTCTTCTATTCTTTTCTCTATACGTTGGTGTTCTAACCAATAATCACCGATACGATGTTCTGTCCGATCTATTCAGGAACCAACAAACGAATGCCAAAGTGCTATACTTTGTTAATTTCGTTAAACGGATGCCAAAGTGCTATACTTTGTGAATTTCGTCAAACGGATGCCAAAGTGCTATACTTTGTGAATTTCGTTAAACAAGTACGAAAGTGCTGTCTAAACAAGACTATACTTTGTGAATTTCGTTAAGGTTCGAATCTCGTGACCATCGTTAGGTTTGATGTGGTTTTACACTAATACGTATTCCACTCTGTTAAACTAAATGTTTAACTACCCGAATCTCTACACCATACTCCTATAATCAAAATGGATGCTGAATCATCAGAAGGTTCAAAACAATAAAGTATATGCTTAATTATCAGAAGGAGTATAATCAAGAAGCTTGTTAAATCAATACTGCATGCTTATAATGTGAGTCATTCTCTTTTTATCAAAAATGTTTTACAATACTCCAACCATTTTCAAAAGTTATAATTACAGGGATTAAGTCGTGGTTATCTTGAATCACTGGCTAGTGGGGTATTGTGCACATTACTAATTTCTCACGGTTAGGTTCATTAACCTAACAGTGATAATCATCACTACTTGGGTGAAAGGACCCAATAGTGGTATGACCATCGTCACCAGGAGGTGACACGGCGCCAGATAAAAATAAGATAGTAGCCATTGTAATCGCTCTTATGCTGTAATTTATAACAAAGTGTCGTTTTGTACAAAAATGAATGAACTCACCAGTATTTCCTGCTGACCAAATGTTTTTAAAACGCGTTTCAGGTAATTACAGTAGATCGGAATAAGAGTTGGATACGACACCAACACTACTAGAAAACATCATTTTTCTAACAAAAAGTTTCCCACAAATTTCCTACAACTCAATTTTTGCTACAAGTTTCCTACCATTTTCTGACAAAATGGAAAAACAAAAAAAAACCCAAAACTTATCCACAATTTTCTAACAAAATTGTCACACAACAAGCATTTGTAGCAATTTTGTAACAAAATATATTATCTTTGTGACAAAATTCCTACAAAATAAATAAGAAATTTAAATTATTTGTTACTATAGCAAAATAAATAATTTAAAAAATAAATTTTCTAAATTTGTCGGAAATTTGTAGCAACTAGCTACAAATTTGCGACAAGTATAATTTATTTTATTTTTCGAGTCTGAATTTCAGTTAAATAAATAATTAAATAAGATAAAGTGTTAAATCTGTCAAAAAATTGTAGCAAATTGCCCTTATTTGCTACAGTTTTTCGACAAAAAAGGGTTAAATTATTTGTTATTTCTTAACTTAGTTAAATAAAAAAATTTAAAAATAAAATGCTAAATTTGTCGAAAATTTGTAGCAAATTTTACCTCGTTTGCTACAATTTTCTTACAAAAAAAAAGTTATTATATTTGTAATGTCTAAATTTTTGTAAAATAAACAAATTTGTAGCAAGTTGCTACGGATTTCCTACAAAAAAAAATATTTTATTTGTTAATTTATCAATTTTAGAAAAAACATATATTTTTTTTGAAATAAAATGTTAAATTTGTCGGCAATTTGTAGCAAACTAACACACCAGTAGCTACAGATTTCCTACAAAAACATATTGATTATAAAAAACATAGAGTTTTGAAAATAAAATTTAACATTTGTCGATAATTTGTAGGAAATTGACAACGGTTCCTACAGATTTCCTACAAACTGAAAGTTATTTTATTTGCTATTTATCAAATTTAGAAAACGTATATTTTTAAAAAATAAAATTTTAAATTTGTCGGAAATTTGTAGCAAATTGTCACCAGTTGCTACAGATTTCCTACAAAAACAATATTTTATTTGTTAATTATTAATTTTAAAAATCATTTAATTTTATTTGTCAATAATTTGTAGCAAATGACCCCTATACTGGCTGAGGAATACCATACCATACCATACGATAAGATACCATACCATACTATACCATACCATACCATACCATACCATACCATAAGATACGATACCATACCATACCATACGATAAGATACGATACGATACCATACCATACGATTCGATACCATACCATACCATACCATACAACACCATCCATACCATACCATACCATACCATCCCATCCCATCCCATCCCATACCATACCATATAACACCATCCATACCATACCATACCATACAACACCATCCATACCATACCATACCATACCATAACATACCATACCATACCAAACCATACCATACAACACCATCTATACCATACCATACCATGCCATACCATACCATGCCATACCATGCCATACCATAAGATACGATACCATACCATACCATACGATACCATACGATACGATACGATACGATACCATACCATACCATACCATACCATACCATACCATACCATACCATACCATACCATACCATACCATACCATACGATAAGATACGATACCATACCATACGATAAGATACGATACGATACGATACCATACCATACCATACCATACCATACAACACCATCCATACCATACCATACCATACCATATCATAAAACACCATCCATACCATACCATACCATACCATATCATAAAACACCATCCATACCATACCATACCATACCATACCATACCATACCATACCATACCATATCATACCATACCATACGATAAGATACGATACCATACCATACGATAAGATACGATACCATACCATACCATACCATACCATACCATACCATACCATACCATACCATACCATACCATACCATACCATACCATACCATACCATACCATACCATACCATACCATACGAGACGACACGATACGATACCATATTACCCGATACGATACGATATCATACTACACTATACTATACGATACGATAATATACGATACGATACTACACTATACTATACGATACGATACGATGCGATTCGATACCACCACCATATCTATATTTCTTTGTCTTCGACAACCACCACTATCCATGTGTCTCATCATCTCCGACAATATCTCTGAGTTCCGATCTAGTTTTGTGAAGTTGTGGATTTCGGCGGTGGTGGGTTTTAGAAGGGTTCCCTTTGCAGTTATACTTGAAAAAGGAAATTCTTTGATTAATTAGGGTTTAGTAGCAATTAAATATGAAATTGGTGGTTTAGGATACACAGCAGGCGATAGGGAAGGGTGTTGGATGTAAGGAGGTAGGTAATGATGATGGGAGCAGACGGATTTGGGCGGCGAAGGAGGTAGGTGATGATGGCTGGATTTGGAGTTGCGGTGGTGACGGTTGGATTTGGGGTTATGGTTGTAGTCGGACTTGGGGTTTTGGGATTTGGGGTTGCGAAAGGGTTCGTTTTTCAGGTGAGGTGATGGTGTTTGATAGTGGTGGTGAGGTGGTGGTAGTGGTGTCTGATGGTGCTGGTGATGACTGGTGGTTGTTACAAAATGGAGAAAGAGAGATATACAGAGTGAGAGGAGGGTGATGAAGTGAGGAATGTTTTTTTTAATGATTATAATTATAAACAATTAAATTATTTTTAAAGTTACTAAAACACCCTTCTCATTACATGTAAAATTACCAAATTGCCCTTATTTTTAAGAAACATTTTGGATGGCGTTAAGGGCGGGGAGTGAAATAGAGATAAGTTTCATAGATCAGGGAGTAAAATGACTATTTTTAATGGATTGGGGCAAAAATCATTAAAACGACCAAAATACAGGGAGCAAAACGAAAGTTTACTCATAATAATAATACTAATTGGTATATGTTTTCATTGGATCATTCCCAAACCATTGGATCACCCACCTTTTAGATCATATTTTTGGATATGGACCCACTTTTTAAGCCCATAATGAAAAATTCCCGCTTATACCTTCGCTCGTTTTCCCTTTCCCGCTGCTCTCGAAATCCCAGCCCTAATATCAGAGCATGGAAATTGAACAGCGAACAACCCAATAAAGGAGTAGGCGACGGCGACGGCTGCGTTCCAGACGGTGGTAAGTTTACCATCAATCTCTACTTGTTGAAACCCTAAGTCTCCGCCGCACTCCCATCCGCCTTAATCTCCGACGCCACTCCGAAAACGGTACGTACCTTCCGAATTTCTTTGTAGTTTCAGTGGATGTGTTGATTATTTGAGTAGATTAGTGTCGTTTTTTAACTAACAACGAAACCCTAGAATAGCTTGACTTGAAAGAGGAAGACACATAAACATATTTGTTTGAAGAAAATAAAAGTTAAATAGACTAATCTCGTTCTCAGGTCTTGGATTTTGTTAAGCTGCAACATTTTGTTGTATTTTTATTTGATTTGTTTAGTCCCTCTATTGGTTTCTGTGGTGTATCGAATTCTCTGTTTGGTGTTTTGGTTTTGCCAAGTTTCTTGCTAGGTAGAGCCTTTGTTGGTGGAATAAAATCGGCTAGGTTTTGATGTTAAAAAAAGACTAATCATTGTAGGGGTATGAAGTTGCAGTTCTAATTTAGGTTAACAGGGTTTATTCAGGGTATAATTGTTAATTGCAGAATGAGAGGGGTTCAGGCTTTGTTTACTGTCATGTCATTAGTTTTTTATTAGGAAGAGTATGTATCCCTGTTTATTTTTGACAACCTAGTTTCACACATAGTTGTACTAAAAAATAGTTGAAACAAATATAGAAAGTGGATACAACGGGCCACGAAACATGGTGATTTCCATATGCTTTGAAGCTGATTAGACGACTCCTGCTTGAAATGAACAGAGCGCGAATATACTATCGTCACTAACAGAATACAGTCGGTTAAAAATTTGATAATTTTGATGCTTATTAGGCTGGAGAGGCTGCAAGAACTGCTGGAGTGGGAGCTTATTCAAATAGATTAGGAGAACCTCCTTGCCAGGTGCTCTTTTTTTATTCAACTTTTGCATGGAATCTGTTTGATTGCTTAAATTTTCTGAATATTGTGGTGCAGTTTTTGTTTGTTTGTAAACATATACGGTGTTGGTTGTCTTTATATTGAAATGGTATTGTTCTGTCTTACACTCATATGTCATTTGGCCCGGGTATTGGCTCTTCTAGTTGGGTGCTGGTGGTTACTAATTCGGTGTGTGGATGCGTTGTTGCTGCTATTAGTTTGATGTTGTGATGGTATTTGTGATAGGGCTGCAATCTAAAAAAAGTGTTTTGCTGCTGTAAATGTTTTTTGGGTTGGTGTTCTCTTTAGTGTATTTCCCGCGAGACCCAATGACCTTAGGTTGTAAATAATTTTAAAGTAAAATTGTACCAGGGTGTCGTCCCCTTAACCAAAAGAGTATTTTTTTTTATCTGAGTCATAGTCTCCAGGGACTATTGTCGTAAGCTCTCTCGATAGAGAAATGCGAGCGTGCAATGACTTTACTTCTCATACCAAGACAAATGCTTTGGTGTAGCAGTATTGTTACAAAATCTGTTTGGTGACTGTATAAAGTAAGATATTGTAAATATAAACTCATTGAGGTACATGAATGTCTTCATTATATATATCATCATATAAAGCTTTCGTTCCATATCGTGTCACTAATTATCTTTTAAGTTAATATGTTTGGCCACATGTGTAGGTTGAAGTTGGAGATGTGGTCAGAGGTGACTGAGACTTTAGGGTCTTCATATAGGACGATGGGGGTGGCGTGCTTATGGCTATAATAGCGGTGACCGGAGGTTTGATTCCAGTGTAAAGGAATAGCCGAGTAGGCGACGACGACGATATAGGCTCAAGTCGGTGGCTGCGTTCCAGACGGTGGATTACGACAGCTGCGTTCTAGACGGTAGTAAGTTTACCATCGATCCTAATTTCGTAAACCCTAAGTCTCTAACTTGTGAAAATGTGAACTTTATTTAAGTTTTTTTGTGGCTGTTAGGGTACAACTATTATGAATTTGAGATTGTGAATTTTGGTAGACATAACCTAACTGATGTTTGTAATTGAATAAACCTTATTCCTTGCTGAATAACCTAACCGAGAAATATAATGTTTCAACAAGTAGTGAAATTATATATGGAAGTTAGCACATCAGTTCTCAACGGATCTAAAACACCATTAAAGAAGGCTGAAACGAGTATTTGTTATTTTCCAATGACTAGAAATTATAACACTGCTATTCATATTTATGTTTGACTATGTTTGACTAAACCCATATAGCATTAGCCTTGAGGAGCAACTGTACCAGTTGACCCTTAAGATGGTGGCTCATTATTTTATTAGCACCACCAATCAGTTTCAATCTTTTGTCGGTTCAGGATTCGGGTTTCAGTTTCAGTCTTTACCTAACTATCCTTAGCTAGGGGTGTGAATTTCGGACACGACCCGAAAACACAACACGAACCGAACACGGAATTTGCGGGTTTAGGTTTAGTCTAGGTTGAACCCGCGAACCCGTTTAGGTTAACGGGTCGGGTTCGGGTCAACCCGATCAGGTTTGCGGGTTGACCCGTTTAACACATTTATATTATATTTTAATCTTTTACAACTTATTGTATGTCATAAATTAGATGAGGTGTGTATTTTATGCCATAATTATAACTTAAAAAGAGAAATTAGCATAAGATTTTATAATTTAATATAATTTGTGTTTTTTAAGTAAATTTAATTTTAATATATTAATTTCAGAAAAAAAAATAAAAAAAATTCGGGTTGAACAGGTCGTGTTCGGGTCAACCCACAAAACTTCGAGTCGTGTCCACGTTCATATGTATGATACAATTTTTGGGTTCGGGTCGGGTTAAACCCGCCTACCCGCGAACACGACCCGTTTAGCACCTCTATCCTTAGTTAGAAGCACCTAATCATCTTTATGTGTGTGTGTGTTTGTATAGGAAGATACTAATGAAGGAGACAATTATGGGCCACTTTTGGTTCTTATAGGGAATTGTAACATGTATGATAATAAGCTTTGAAGATATTTCATTGATCTTCAAGGACATATGGAACAGGTGTGTATTGTCTTTTTAATGCAAGTATGCATTGAGTCTCAATATGTGATGCTTTTTAAAATGGAATACTTGCAGATAGCATAAAATCTCTCAAAATTAATTCCAAGTCATCTTGTATTGTTTTATTATGCTGCTGTTGTGTTCCAATTTAAGCATTTAATTGTATATAAAATGAAAGCAAGTTGTTGTTACTATAACAGCTTGAGACCTCTATGCATCATGTATTAGACCAGTAGCATTCAACATTTTACATACCAGAAAAAATATTGTGCAAAGTGATGAATGTTCAGAGTCTGTAGTGTTATTATTCTGACCATAAGTACAGTGCATCATAATTTACTTGAAAAAAAACCCTGTTTAAACTCATTTACACCAGTGTTTTTACAACTAGATTGAGGCAAAGTGATGAATGTTCAGAGTCTGTAGTGTTATTATTCTGACCATAAGTCTAGTGCATCATCATTTACTTGAAAAAAAACCTGTTTAAACTCATTTACACCAGTGCTTTTACAACCAGATTGGACCCGCCCGTCGAAATGGTAGTTTCACTGGCTGGTTGAACTGTGGGATTTAATCAGAAATTGATTAAATTCTTCACATTTTACCATAATTATTTATTTAATATTTTGACGTCATCCGTTTTTTACATCTTACATCTGGTTTGGCCATTACAACTAGTGGACCAACAAGGAGACCGGTTCCGGTCCTCAAATGTTGGTTATACCCTTTAAGTGAGATTGATGAATAATTCTTGATTTATATTTGCAGGTGAAACACAAACAAATATAACTATGGAAGAAAAGCTGAAAACATAGAGTCCCGTTTCGAACAATTTCAACAAGAGCGCGAAAAAGAGCGGGCCGATCAAGCAGCATGGCAAAAAACTATGGAAGAAAAGCTGAAAAACATCAGAAATAAGTAAAAACTCTGGTCTTGTTAAGTATTGAAATGTTAGAGTTCGGATTAGTTTTGAATGCTTGTAATTTGGATTTTTTGTGCGTTTTGGAATGTTTTAGAATTTCTAGAATGTTTGGAATGTTTCAGAATGTTGCTTTAATATTTTTGGAAGATTTTAGAATTTTGTTGCAATTTTTTTGGAATATAATAGTAATTTTGTTGTATTTTTTTTTCATAAAAAATGGTTTCTTAGTTTCTTTAATTTGTTACAGTTTGTCACAAATCTGTAGCAAACAGTGCAGGATTTTTTTTTGAGTTGTAGGAAATTTGTGGCAACCTTCAATTTTTTTTTGGTTTGTAGGAATTTTGTCGAACCTTTAAATTTTGTTTTTTTGGTTTGTAGCAATTTTGTCTTAACCTTTAAATTTTGTTTTTTTTGGTTTTTAGGAATTTTGTCACAAAACAAAAAAAACATTTTTTAAGTTGTAGGAAATTTGTCACAACCTTAAAAAATATATTTTTTATTTGTAGAAAATTTGTAGCAAACTGTGAAGAGAAAGTTCTATAATTTTGTAGGAAATTTGTAGCAAACTGTGAAGAGAAAGTTCTATAATTTTGTAGGAAATTTGTCGCAAAATAAACATAATTATTCGTAATTATGGATAATCTTTCTCATTAGTGTTATTAATCTTAAAAGTAAAATATCATAAAATAAAATACAAAAAAGGCATAACTGTGGAAGAATTGTAGGAAAAACATAAAAAACTGGTTTGTAGGTATTTTGTGGCAACGTTTGTGACGATAGATTTTTGTCGAAAATTTGTGTGAAATTTTGTCATAATTTTGTAGCTAACATCATTTTCGACAAGCTTATTTTGTACGAAACTTTTTGTAGCAAATCTGTAGGTAAGACCAATTTCCTACAAATTTGCTACAAATTTGGCTGTCACAAAGTAGACAGTTTTCTAGTAGTGCAAAAAGGCTTACAGAAGTGGCTTAATTTATCAATTAAATTAAATTAAGAAAAGTTGTTTTCGGGTTTATCCCATATTAAAGCTACCTTTCAAAACATGGTTTTATCCCATCTATTTAATAAATAAAATCCGGTGTTTTCTAAACTCTGATATTTTTCCTAACTCACGGTCCTGATGAAATTTCCGCTGCACTACTTTTCAAAATAACCACCGGTACCACTGAACTGGTTCGCGGCTCTCGATTCCGTCCAGGGTTGGGTCGGGTGACGTGACATCGGAGCCCAGGAGAGGCCCAACCCAAGTCCGGGATTCCTTAATGGCGGCCCATTTTAATTGACTGTTTGTTTAGTACTAGGTTATGCATTACACAAGTTTCTCAACCCTAATTCACCCCACTTGGACGTCAACCTCATCTTCTGTGAAGCTCTTCTTGTCATCGATCTTAACATCTTCAATAATCTGCACCTTGTGGTTAGTGTGGCAATCTTACTTGATTCATATTCTCTTAGACTATCCTCAACGCATACGAAGTGTGTACGCCCGTGACGATGTGGATTTCATCTCTTTTTTCAGGCGCAGTGGAGATGGTTTGAAAGGAAGAGATCCGAAGTGCATGTCCATCTGCAAGGGCATAGAAAATTTGGGTTTTTGTGCTAATTTCTTTATTTTATGATTTTTTTATTCAACTGTGATTTATTAATAAACATTAATTTGATATATAAATTTTTCTAAGCATACATGAACAGACAAAGAGAGATGAGAGCGGTTTGTTGAAGTGGTGCTGCTACGGTGGTGCGATCAAGGGGCTGCCATGTCAATGGTGGCTAATCTTTCAGAAAGAGAGAGGAGAGAAGTGGATTTTGATATTTGAGAAAGAGTTTTATTTTGTTTTTAGTGTGTGGACACAGTAAATAAGAGAGACGGTGATATGAATATTTAAATTAGTATCCTTTTTTCAAGATCATGCAAGTAATATTTGGAGTTGATTTTCTTTAATATTTTTTATAATAACTAGTTATATTTTAAATATTATTTATTTACGTATATTGATTGTATAATCATTTAATTATAATACATTTACATTTTAATAATTAAGTTTAAATAAAAAAAATAGGTAATGACGTGGAAAATGTAAGGATATGTAAGGATATTTGTATGATTGGAGATAAAATTATTATTTTTAAGGATTTGTAATGATATGATGTGGGAGCTGACTAGGCAGCTAAGGGCGCCTAAGGGCACCCATAGCATTGGAGATAGTCTTAATATGTGTTGCTTTCAATTGATGATCAACAACTAGAGGTTCAAGGGTTTTGTGAATTCTAAACTAATCTGTGTATTATGTGAATTATCCAAATTGACTGTGAATTGATGATTTTGGCTTACACGAATATTAGGGTTTTGGCTATGTCTGCATGATGACTGTATTACGAATCTTATCATGTTATGTGAATCTAAGTTTAGTGTGATAACTAGAACCACGATTCTGTACTGGTGTGATTTAGGATTGAAGGAGTCATGCGTTAATTAACTGTGAGAGTTTGATGGTAATACATAATGATCTATGTTATAAACTGGATTGCTGAGTGGTATAATAGGGTTATTAAGGAAATCGTAATTAATATTTTGTCAGCGATTCATGTGACTTTCTTATTGATTCGGCCCAATGAATTGAATATTAGTTGTTCAAATATCCAGAATTAAAACAACAGTTCAATTAATATTTTGGTCCAATAAAAGTTCATTGAGTAATGCTGTTTGTCGGTCATTAAAAAGCCCACTAGATTCCACAGACCATTTAATACAAAATATCATCGGTCCAATTACATTGTGTGGTAAATCAAATTTGTTGGCCATTGATAAACTGTGAAGTCAATGAAGAACTTCCCATGATGAAACCCAGTCAACGAAGTATGGGACTTCGTCAGCTGACCTCATTGACGAAAAATGGTGGCTTGTGAACAACCCCCGACGAATAACACTAGGCGACGAAAAATGTCAATCTTCCGTCGACATGTCCCTGACGAACAATGGGGATGTTTTGTCATGCATGGTCTTGACGAAGAATGTTCTTCGTCGTGGGATATAAATAGATGAGAACAGTAGACAGTTAAATGTATGTTTGGTAGTGCATGATAACCAGAAATGAGGGTTTTGACTTAACTGTTGTGAGTAGTCAACTTATCTGTAAAACGTTGTTATGCATGTAGACTTTTTGTGATCTGAATACTTGTTATATGATACACTGTGGTGTTAGCAGCTATTGCAGTCTATGAAAAATACGTGATTTAGTAGTTATGAAACAGGTATTTTGGTAACAACTGTTGGAACATGAACTTGTGTTGCAAGCGTGTATGAAATCTAAATGCTTGCTATGTAATACGTGATTGTGAAACTGACTATTCTTGGTAACCACGATAGGGTTTGGTTGACCAACTGGGAACGGGAAATGTATCGAAACATACCGAGCAAATCTAAGGTGAGTTCACTGCTCTTTTTCCAAGCATGCGTCCCGGGGAAGGACATCTGGTAAACGTTCCGGGGAGAAATATCGGGTTATTGGGATGTTGATTAATACACTCATATCTATCACTCAAGTCCCTTTTACCGATTTGTTGCCGGGGAGGCAACGGGGTATTAGTTAATAGCGCTATTTAGGTTTGGCACTCTCACACCGCACCGGGGAGGTCGGGAGTAAACTAATGACCCCAGTAGGGATGGCAATGGGTCGGGTTTGGGACGGGTTTAGGTAATCCTAAACCCAAACCCGATTAGATAAGCTTGTCCCAAACCCGTCCCAAAACCCGTCGGGTTTCTAGCGGGTAAATACCCATCGGGTATCGGGTATACCCGCGGGTTTCGGGTAAACCCGTTAATTTAAAAATATTACTCGTTGGGTATACTCATCTCAAAACCCATTGGGTATCTATCGGGTAACTACTAACCGGTTACATTTTATATTGTTATTATAAAAATATATATAAAAAAACTACAGTGTATACGGAATAGAATACCTATATGTGTAAAAAATGGATGTATCATATATATATATATATATATATATCTACACATATTAATAATATAAAAGAAATTATATCGGGTATACAATCGGGTAAACGGGTACACTTTATCGGGTAATTGGATCGGGTAAACGGGTATATCACTAAATCCCAAACCCGTCCCAAACTCGCGAAAAAAATAAAAACTATTCCCAAACCCGTCCCAAACCCGATTAACCGACCCCAAACCCGTCCCAAATGTGTCGGGTTTCGAGTTTACCCATCGGGTTCGGGTTTGATTGCCATCCCTAGACCCCAGTCTTGACCATTGCTTTGATAGAGGCTTTGGGGAATAGGGAAAATAATCTGGAGCCATCGGCGGTAATCGAGTTATTAACAACATCAAATCATTGAAATGTTTTATACTTATATCTGGTAACTAAAATGTGTTAACAAACTTTGAACTCACCAGCATCGTCTGACACACTTGTCTGCATGCTTGCAGGTCATTAGATTCATGGTTGGAACTTGCTATTTGGGAGTGCTGGAGTGGTCATGGGTCGAGATTCTTGGATACACGTTTCATTGGTTGTGAACACTTGTTTTGAAAAGATGATTAATGATTTACAATATGCTTCCGCTGAACGTTTACTTTGGTTTTAACTTATGTATTGGAATTATATTACGAAATGAATGAAATGTTTTACTTAAATATTTATTATAGTTCAATGTGATTGGTGGCTGGATCCTGGTACGTCACACGTCCTGCGGTGTTTCCGCATGTGGTATTTTGGGGGGTGTGACAAAGGATACTCCCATATACTTTGTCGATGGCTTGCAACAATGGGCCAAAACCTAACTTGAACGATGAAATGTTCTAGACTTATCATCGGCAATCTCTGTTGCTGAAAACTTGCATGATCGTAATGAAAATCGTTTGACAAGATCAGCAACTAAAGAGACGGGCGATGCAAAAGGTGGGGGAGCAAAACCCACCAACCAAAATCAATACCGGAAGAATGACGGCCGGGCATTAACATTATATAACAAAGGAAAATCCGTAAACAAAGGTTGTTTCCTTTGCGATGGGCCTCATGATGCACGAGAATGCCCAAAGAAAGCCAGACTAACGGCCCTTATAAGGACCGGCGATGATGAACCTGAGGAAACCGAATAGGTTCGCTTAGGTGCAATGCAACTTCAAGTTTTAAATGCTATGATCGAAATGGAAGGAAAACCATTGGCGATGGCAAATCAAGCTAACCCGACAACAGTCATGGGCAATTCAAAGGGAAAAGGTCTTCGTTTTGTCAATCTAGAAATCAAAGGAGAAACCTTATAAGCATTGGTTGATACCGGTGCTAGCCACAACTTTATGTCAACAAACGAGGCGAGAAGACTCGGCTTAAGAATCACAACTCAAGAAGGCTGGATTAAAGCCGCTAACGGAGATCCCATACTGATCGAAGGTGTCGCTTGGCGTAAAAACTAAAATCGGGACATGGGCAGGCAAGTTACACTTCTCGATTGTTCCAATCGAAGACTACAATATTATGCTCGGGGTGGATTTCTTTCGAGAACAAAAGGCCATGCCAGCACCATTCATGAACACACTCTACATCATTAGAGGCGATAAAGTGCACACTGCACCCTTGAAGTCCAAGAACCGAGGCAAAATATTATCCGCAATACAACTCATGAAGACTCGTGAGGCATTTGGGCATCGCAACGAGGACGTTGCGAATTTAGGTGGGGGAGGATGTCACGCCCCGCTAAAATTTAGCCAAAAAATTCAGCAATCTAGAGCTTTCCGGGACCATCTACTCGCATTTAGAGCTGCACCGAAGGTTCCGGAACAACCCATAATGCTCCAGCAACATAAGAGCAATATAAGGGCCAAGATGCAGCCAAGAAGGGCCTAGAAAATGCTGGTTAAATCTGCCATAAAAATATGCCCAAAGAACTCTCTAGAATCCAGCATAAATATTTAGTAAGAAATATCTTAGATATTTAAGTATGATATTTTGTAAAGAGTGTTCTAGATTAAGAACACTCTAGATAAGCAACAATGCACTATAAATAAGGATCACAGGAGCTCATTTGAAGCATCCCCACATACTTGTAAACATCATTACTCTTGTAAGCTCTCTTAGCATAATACATAGACTTTCTCTTGTATACTTGTGTTCAAGTATTACAAGCAACCCACTTGCGATCCAATGTTCCATTTAACAATTTTCACAACCAAAACCCAACAACATTTAGTCGGCTAGGCTTACTTAGACCGTGTTCTAAGGCCGCACGCGAGTTGAATAAGTAACTCCGTGACATTTGGGTGCCCTTTCCCCTCTAAAAGGGTATATATGATACGTAAAAGCTCGGTTGAGAACCCCTATCATCTTTTTAACAATAGAGTTTTGATTTGTGTTAGTAAGAAAACTGTTATACTAAACTTATATCACAAAAAAAGAAGATCTGTCGTCTTTAAACGACTAAATAAATAAACCAACAAATCTATCTTTGAATTCTACCTTAACTAGACCCGTATAACCCTAATTTTAATGAAAAAACAAATAAAAAAAGAATATTTGGTCACTCGCGGGCCGCGACCCCCTTGGTCGTGCGAGTCGCGGGGCGCGAGATCCCTTTGATTGCCGGAATCTCCTGATGCCACGTGTCCCCGAATGTGGCAAGTCTAAGTGGTGAGAAGGCCACCCTAGCCGTAGCTAGGGGGTCTCTCGGGGGCGCGAAAGAGAGAAGAAGGGGGCTCGCGGAGCGCGATCGGGTGTTGGGTTCAAGTATAAAAGGATCCTCTTAGCCTCAATTACAACTCGGTGTAAGTATTTTAACCCTCGATCACTAATTCGTTACCCTACTCGATTGATCTAGGACTCCGTAACGCATGTCGAGGCTCTGCCTGACTAAGTTCGTTGGAGTTCTGTCTCGTGTTGTATGGCTTATTGACTTGGGTTATCTTACTAACACATGTGCATTGTGTATTTTTAATAGAAAATAATCAGGAATACCAACAGGAAGTTGTAGAATTACCTAGTCTACAAAGTGAGTCATTCTCTTTTTCTACCAAACTGTGTTACAAAATCTCAAATATTTTCAAATATACTTACAGTGATTGAGTCTTTGTATTCTACAATTACTGCCGGTATTATGGGGTTTTGTATACATTACTTGATAAGCGTCACCATTGAACAACGAGTTAGCTAATGTGTGATATGACCATAGTCACAGATCCGGTCGAGTGACAAGTACTGAATGAGTATATTGGTAGATATAAACATTGTAATCGCTCTCAATACTGTAAAGTTACAAAATCTTGTTTTGATTAAACTGGGATGCACTCGCCAGTATTTCTTGCTGATAAAATCTTTTTAAAACGCGTTTCAGGAAACTTAATGTGAAGCTATAAGAAGCCAGCCATGGAGCACTGAAGACTTAAAGAAGTGTCTATAAAAGTTACCAAAATAAAAGGAGATTGTGTTTTCAATAATTAGGGTTTATCCCTACAAATGTATTATCAATGAAACATGGGTTTTATCCCATTTATTAATTGTAAAAGTTTGGTGTTTTGAACTCTGAAATTATTTCCTAACTGCGGTCCTGATCTTTTTAATTCTGCTGCCAAATTAACAAACACCGATACCACCAGCTGAGTGTCTCGCGGCACCCGCTTCCGTGGTAGGGGTCGAGAGCTGCGACACCTACACCTGGACCCGTAACTTTTAAATCCTAACTTCCAACTGTAGGTTCTAGATTCTAACACTTGGCATTGATGATCATTTGAATACATCTTGGCTACATAAGGAAGATCTCTTTCTTTGTACCCTTGAGATTACCTTTAAATTCTTCAAATACCATCTTAGAGTAATTGTAGTTCCAGTTCATGATTAGAGCAATAATAACTTATGCTTGCACTTGGTTGAGTTCATCAAACCACTTTTCTTTCCAATTAAATAAAATAGAGCATTGTGTGCCACTACTCTCCAATATGAATAATGTAATAGCTTCTTTAGAATTTGAGGATATCTACCTTCACATCTTAAATCAGGTAATACAACCATAGTCTCTTCTTGTTGCACTTGGTTGGAGAATCACGATGATCACAAAAAAATGAACACATCTCGTATCATTGCTTCACACATAACAATCTCCTTGTTTTGTATTTTGATGTAGTCACCCTTGGGATCAATAGATACAAAGTCCCATAAGTAGTCTCTGATAAAAGATTCAACAATAGGTCGGTGTTAAATTATGAATCATAACCTTGTTAATCTCTTACCTCAAAGTCGTTTGAAAAAAGAGAAAACCCAAGAATGGGTTGAATTTCAGCAACTAAATCGATATGACGATTTCAAAGATTGTTTGTATAAAGGTTTATGGGTTTTCGGAATTGTTAGGGATTAAATACCATTCATCAGGTTCACGGGCCATTGGGAATGGGTCGTAAACCTCCTGGGCCCACCACAAACATATTGGGCCCAGGTCTTGTTATCCAATCCTTTTAACAAATAATTTCTTAAATGATTGAAGATGTATGGTCCCAATTCCTTGCCCACATGGCAAGGACCACACCACTCTTCCATCCTATGTGGCGCTGACATCCACGATATCATCCAGAAGCTTCTAGAAGCTTCTGGAAAAGATCAGGGTGACACCAAGGATGCTCCATCCGACATAAAGGACAACACGTGTCACCAGTCATCGGGCGCCAAGTAAGCCTGCAACGAATCAAGGAGCAGTCCGACAACACCAGTACAACGTCTCTAAAGTAGGCAAATGTACGTGCGCCACGTGTACCACTACACTGACCACAGCAGAGGAGACCAAGAGGATATTCCCCTTGGTCGGACAGCTGGCGCGCAATCACAGCTGGCACAGTTGCTCCTCCCTTCTCCACCCTCCGGCTATAAATAGGACCCTTCATCATCCAGGTTGAATCACCTTGCTCTCTATACTCTCACACTATACACACACTGATTATTCTCTCTCAGAACAGTACTTATTCTCACGCCGGAGCCTGGTTAAGACGGAAAACCCCCATCCCCCCTCTTAACGAGACTAACGGTGCTACTGTTTTGCAGGATCCAGGTCGTTCCGACGAGCAAGAAAAGAGACTGAACCCACTTAAGAAATACCCCCACAGATTAACCTTGGTGTTAACCTGTGTTTCATCATTGGCGCCATCCGCTTTTAGCATAAACCACTCTCATCTCTTTTCTTTTCAAAAAACACTCGTCAAAATGGCTGAACAAAACCCTTCTCACCCGGTAGATGGAGACGTTTCTTCTTTTGAACTCATTTCGGACAATGCACACGTCCAAAGGGGTCAAAGGAACGAAATTATCCAAGAAGGGCCGATAAACAACGATTTTCCTAGTATCTTCGGGAGTGCATCCAGGGTTGCTAGCCAAAATACAACTGGTGCTACTTTCCAAACTCCACCTAGGATCATCACACAAACTACAAACGGAGCCACTTTCCAACCTCCACTGGGGGTAGTCCAACAAACACCTCCACCAGTGCAAACACAGAGCCATGGAGCTGGCCCCTCAGCTCCATCGGACCAAACACAGCTGAACTTCTCTGCACTACTAGGGCTACCCGAAGGAAAAACTCTGGCTTCCTGGTATGCCGAACAAGTGGCGTCTATAAACCTTGTTTATACACAACTCAGTGCGCAACAAGCCCTACTCCAAGCACAAGCCAACCAGTCCGCATTTGTCACTCCACTGCAAAGGCCTTTGAGCGCTCCAATGCCTCAACAGACCAATGCATTCAATTTACGCCCTGAGTCGGTACCGCCACCACACATCAGAAGGCCGAGCATGCACGACACGCGCGATACTTACGGCGAGACGGAAAGCAATTACGTGCAGTACTCTCACCAACCAAAAAAGCCGATACAAAGTCGTTTAGGTCCGCGCAACATAAACGACGAATTTGAAGATGACGAAGAGACGTACAAAGAAAGCACAGTGTTCAGCAGACTGCCACCAGAGCATCAAGCGTACAAACCTCGCAAGCGCGCAGGTTATGACCCAAAAGCAGAGCTTGATTACACTTTGAGCTATCGTCCAGACGACATGGCTGAGAATTCAAAATTCATTAGAGAGATCGCCACGGCTGCCATTGACAAAACGAAATTGCCACACAACGTGGGCAAATACAACGGGTTGACAGACCCAGATGATCACCTTCAGGTTTTCAACGGTGCAGGAGCTACCGGCGGATGGAATTTACCAACATGGTGTCATCTCTTCGCTCAAACCTTCATCGGCGCAGCGCGCGTCTGGTTTGACAGTTTGCCAGCAGGAAAAATCAAGTCATGGGTTGATTTCCGAGAGAAGTTCCTTGCACACTTCTCTCAACAACGGAGACATGCAAGAGACCCCGCTGATTGTTTAAACATATGGCGCAAAGACCATGAAAGCGTAGAAGATTTCATTACAAGATATAACAAAGAATGTTTGGAGATTGGCGACGTGGGCGAAAAGATGATGCGCGCACACTTCATGAGGGCAGTCAAGTGCGACGATCTAATCAAGCGCGTAAAGGGAATAGACGGAGGACCCAAAGATTGGGAGACCTTCATTGAAGCAGCCAAAACCATTGCGCAGTCTGACAGAAAGTTGACCGGTGACGATCACCGTCAGCGCGGTTACAACCATAACGACCGGCATAGCAAGAAAGGCAGAAGCCAACCATGGAAAGCATCCGGTCACAGAGAAAGAAGCCCGGTAAGAGAGGATGCACGCCACACGATCAATCAAATAGCTCACCGGAAAGAGGTGAAACGCGAAAACAGGGAGAAACAGTGGACACCCCTCACGAAAACTCCTTCAGAAGTCTTGGCAACCGAGAACCACCAGTTCAAACCACCGCTACAAATGCGCAACAAAAGGGGCCAAGACCCAAATCTTTTCTGCGATTTTCACAAGGACACTGGGCATTTAACTGACGATTGTTTCAGTTTAAAGCAAGAAATTGAAAGGTCCTTAAGAGATGGAAAACTCACCCATTTGATAAAGGGCGGAAAGCGCGATTACCGTCAAATACAAAGAAGAGACGAGGGACCAGATAACAAAAAACTCTGGAAGTTAGAAACCCACATGGTCCAAGGGGGTCCACGAAGGCCAAGAAAAAACTACAACAAGCGCGCGCAAGACGACTCATGGCGCGAGAAACAGGTCGTTTTCCCGGTTGTAAGAGGAGGCCCACGAGAAAGAAGACCCATAGTCATCTCGGGCGTAATAGGGCATTACCAAACAGATTACATTTTCATCGATCCGGGGAGAACTGCGGATATCATATACGAACAGTGTTTTAATCAATTCGATCAAGAGGATAAGGCGCGCCTAGAACCAGTTGATTACCCGCTCACTGGTTTCAGCAATGAAACCGTTTTTCCTCTAGGGCAGATATCATTCCCAGTGTTGCTCTCGGATGGAAGAAACTCAAGAACAGAAGAGGTCACATTCATGGTACTGCCAGCACATTCAAGGCATGACATTCTGCTGGGAAGAGAATCCCAAGGCGACTTCAGCATGATCTGCTCCGGCCCACACTCGGCTGTGGGATTCCCAACAGAAACGGGAGTAGCCATCATATATGCAAGCAAAGAAGTATTAGCAACAGATGAGCTCAGGCCTGCAAAAGCAAGTAAACCAGCACCACGCGCGGAAGCAGAAAAATGGGTATTGAACAGCGCATACCCAGAACAGACAGTTACCTTAGGGCCTGCAATGTCCGATCTAATGCGCGCGGCGCTAAAGAAACTATTGTTCCAGAACATGGATGTGTTTGCCTGGACACCAACAGACATGGTGGGTGTTCCACGGCACATAGCTGAATATCGATTGAACGTCTCAGAAGAAGCGAAGCCAGTGGTGCACGCCAAGCGTCACTTGGGAGACATAAAACACGATGCTATGAAAGAACAGGTGATAGAGTTGTTAAATGCGGGAATCATCAGAGAAGTTAGATACCAAACATGGGTCGCAAGCCCAGTAATGGTACAAAAGAACAACGGCAGCTGGAGGATGTGCGTAGATTACAAAGATCTGAACAAGGCGTGTCCACGCGACTGTTACGCCTTACCAGACATCGATGAAAAAATTGATTCGCTGGCAACGTTCCGATGGAAATGTTTCCTTGATTGTTACAAGGGGTACCACCAGGTACAGATGGCCGTGCAAGACGAAGACAAAACCGCGTTCCGCACACCGACAGGGCTCTACTGCTACACCAAAATGCCTTTCGGTTTAAAGAATGCGGGCGCGACGTATCAGAGGCTCATGAATGAAACCTTCCACGATGCCATCGGCAAGTACATCGAAGTGTATATGGACGATCTAGTCATTATGAGCAAAGAAGAGAATACAATGCTGATGAACATCCAAAAAACGTTCGACACCTTGCGCGGAGTAAGCATCAAGCTAAACCCAGCGAAATGCTCTTTCGGCATGGAAGAGGGGAAATTCCTGGGTTTCATTGTCACAAAAGATGGCTTCAAAGTGAATCCTGATAAAATACAAGCAATTGAACGCATGCCTTCACCGTCAACGATCAAGGAGATGCAAAAATTGGCAGGGCGGTTAGCAGCACTTAACCGTTTCCTGGCCAATCATGCAGCCAAATCTTTCCCGTTTATCAAAACTCTCAGAAACTGTATGAAGAAAAGCCAATTTCAGTGGACTCCGGAAGCCGAGAGTGCATTCCGCGAGATGAAAGATTGCCTCATCAAGTTGCCAACATTAACTGCACCAGTCAAGGGAGAACCTCTAGTGCTGTATTTATCAGCCTCCGACAGAGCAGTAGGAGCAGTGTTACTTGTTGACCGACAAGGTGTCCAAACACCGGTCTACTATGTGTCACGAACCCTGACTGACCCAGAAACCCGGTACGCAATCATGGAGAAACTAGTTCTCGCACTAATCCATGCTTCAAGACGGCTGCGCAGGTACTTTGCCAATCACGTCATCCACGTGCTAACAAATTACAATATTGGCAACATCCTCGCAAGGCCAGAGATTTCAGGGAGACTAGCAAAGTGGGCTATAGAGCTCGGGGGCCTTAATGTGGTTTTCAGGCCGAGACCGGCAATTAAGGGCCGAGACCGGCAATTAAGGGCCAAGTACTTGCAGATTTCATGACAGAGGTACCGGATGACAAGGACCGAGAATGTAAAGCAATGGAAAAAGCCGAAAAACAGCAAGTAGAAAAACCATGGTTGTTATACACAGACGACGCGTCTAACGAAGACGGTGCAGGTGCTGGGCTTCGGCTGGTGAGCCCTGACAAACATGAGTTCACCTACGCCATACGCCTGGATTTTAAGAGCACGAACAACGAAGCTGAATATGAAGCTTTCCTTGCTGGTTTAAGATTGGCGATCAAAATGGGAGTTCGACACATCGAGGCGCATGTAGACTCCATGTTAGTGGCCGGGCAAATCAACGGGCAATATGAAGCCAAGGGAGATACAATGGCGCTTTACCTAAGCCAAGCAAAGACGTTGCTGCAAACCTTCTATTCCTACAAGGTGCACCACATTAATAGAAGTGAGAACAAACCGGCAGACGCGCTGAGTAAACTCGCCTCTACAAGTTTTCAACACCTAGCGAAAGATGTGCGCATAGAGGTCTTGAGCAACCCGTCCGTACCACTAAGAGAAGTAAGCGTCGTTCAAGTCGGAACAACGTCGTGGATGACTCCGATAATCGCATACCTTCAATCAGGGATACTCCCAGAAAACAAAGCTGAAGCGAGAAAAATCCAATACAAGGCGGAGCATTATCAGATGGCCGATGGAATTTTATACCGGAAATCATACCTCGGGCCTTTGTTAAGATGTGTTGATCCAGAAGACGCAAACTATTTGATCAGAGAAGTGCACGAGGGAATTTGTGGTATACATGCCGGACCAAGAATGGTGGTGGCAAAGGTGATGAACGCCGGGTATTACTGGCCCGGGATGCATCTAGATGCGGTAAAAGAATTGCGGAAATGCAGTGGATGCCAAAGACGTGCCCCCAAAACGATGCGCCCCAAGAATGAATTAGTACCAGTCACAACGGCATGGCCCTTTCAACAGTGGGGCATAGCCATGGTCGGACCTTTCCCCGAAGCCCCAGGAGCTGTCAAATTCATAATAGTCGCAGTTGACTATTTCACCAAATGGGTAGAGGCAAAGGCCCTCGCATCGACCACAGCCACCGTCGTCAAAAAATTCATCTGGGAACAAATCATATGCCGTTTTGGACTACCACTCAAGATCATCACGGACAATGGAACCAACTTTGCCGAAGACAATCTTCAACAGTGGTTTCAAGAATTACACATTGAGCACACCTTCTCCTCGGTCGCGCACCTGCAGGGGAATGGCCAAGTTGAAGCCGTCAACAAGAGTATTGTCGATTGAATCAAGGCAAGGTTGGGAGAAAAAAGAAGAGGTTGGGTAGACGAATTGCCCAGCATCTTGTGGGCCCACCGGACGATGCCCAAGACAAGCAACGGCGAAACACCGTTTAGCTTAGTCTACGGATCCGAACCAGTAATACCAGCGGAGATAGGATTGTCGTCACCACGAATGCTCTCAATGAACCTGATCGACAACGAAGAAGAGAGGAGGATCGACCTTGACCTCCTAGAAGAACGGAGAGAAATGGCGGCAATAAACGAAGCCAAGTACAAAACAAAGCTGGAAAAGTATTACAACTCCAAAGTCCGAGTCTGCACATTCAACCCGGGAGAGTACGTCCTCAGAGACAACGAGGCCTCAAATGCTGAAAAACCAGAAAAATTGGCTCCCAAGTGGGAAGGCCCATATGTCATCGACACAGTGCTCGGAAAAGGGGCCTATAAGCTACGCACCATCGACAACAAGGAGGTTCCACGAACATGGAACGCCCAACAGCTGAGAAAGTGTTACCTGTGAAAAAGATTTATGTAATTGCAATGGCCGAGTCGCCGACACATTTATAGTAATACAAGAAGTGTTTGGCTATCTTTCTATCATGCAAATTTCTTTGTCACAACTGCATATATTACTTTGGGCATACACGAAAACATCAATGGCTCGACCATTAGGAAACGTTGTAGACCTCCAAGGCCTGTCACAAACAAGTGCACAGCCGGGTCGGATACACAACTAAAGCCTAACAAACGCCAAATAAATACTTCGTGCCCACATAAACACGAAAGCATCGAACACAGGACAAACAAACATTGTTAGCACCCCCAAGGCTGAGCACAGCTGGGTCCACACAATAACCTGTGATTCGATCACTTCGTATTCACGAACCAACCTGCGCACATAAACGACAGAACAAAACATTGTATTAAACACAACAAAACCTGTCAGCGCCATCATTCATTCGTGATACCTGAATCAAAGTAATTATACATGCACAAATTATGACGATTAACAAAATTCGCATAAAAACAAAGGCAAGTATTAACATAACAACGCCGAGCATATCCAAATTGTTCAGAATTACGACAGGTAAGCAAATATTAAAAATTGTTCACAAGATTGTCAAATGATTACAAGGCCGTCCAAGGCCATACGCGGCACGCAGGCCGGAACCCTTCATTCCGGTTGACTGGGACCAGCACCAGCAGCCACATTACCCTCATCCCCAAGAGCTTTTCGCAACAAGGCAACACCATCAGACCTCCCGGCCAATTTTTTAGCAGCTTTAACAACAGCAAAATCTAAAGACGAGAACTCTTGCCTTTTTGCGGTATAGGCATCAGTACAATCCTCTTTCCATAACTCGAAGTGATGCTCCTTCTCATTATTAATAGCTGCAGCCCTGCCCTCATTATATCCATCCTTGCGCCCGCTATTATAACCAGCTTGCCCCAACTCAAACATATAGTTGGCAAGCTCATGGGAGTTCACTATGCGATCAGCAATCTGCGAGAAACACACAAATAAGCGAAACAGTCAACAAAAATCACAAAATCAAATAAAGCAAGTTACCAGGGGAACCGCGCGCGAAAGCAACCACTTGCAATCGGCCGATGTTTCCTCAGCAAGGACTTCAGAGGCCTTGCATTCAACAGTTTTCTCCTGCAGAAGACGTTCAGTAGCGTCATACTGTCTCGCAAGGTCTTCCAGCTTAGCAATACGCTCAATATACTCTTTTTCCTTCTTTTCAAACGCGACACGCACTTTTTGGGCTTCCTCAGGAAGCTCTGTTTTCTCACCAGACAAACGTACAATAGCATCACGTTGAGATTTAAGCTCCACATTAGTACGCTCGCAAGCAGCTGCCCAATTTTTCTGCTTATCAGCACTGGCTTGTTTCTCTCGGGCAAGTTTTTCTTCCGCCTCAGACACCCTCCACATCAACCCCTTCTTCTCAGCATTGAATTTTTCCCTCTCTTCCGCGAATAGCCTCTTCTCATTCTCAAATTCAAGAGTGTCCTTCCCCATCAGCTTCCACTCACGAACAATCTCCTGAGATGTAGACCAGAGGTTAACCCCAGCTTGAACATGCTCATCCAAAAGTTCTAACCGGCGGCGCCTCTTCTGATATAACATTTCAGCTGGGAGGAGAGACAGAGAGAAAAACTCATGGCAATTATCAAGATCGTTCATCCGGGAGCCCTGGGTCAAATGCCAGCGAGGAACATGAGGCAAATCATCACAGGCTGAGTTGTGGGTATCCCAGGACCCAGGACTCCGCACCACCCCGGAAGTTGCACCACCACCGCCTGGTGGGCGTTTGGTATATATCGTTTGATGCGGAGTAGTTTCACTTATCTCCACCTCAACTTCAACGTTCTTACCACGATCACCACCACCAGCACCACCTGCATCAGCACCACCTGCATCAGCACCACCTGCACCACCTGCACCACCTGCACCACCTACACCACCACCAGCAGCACCACCTGCATCACTGCCACCCTCCCCAACCTGCTCCACATTCACAACATCCTCCTTCCTCTTCTCCCCAGAGGCTTGGTGAGAAGGAGACAACCCTAATGTCCTCGAAGGCGGAGAGGCAGGAGGAGTAATTTTGGAAATATCAATCTTGTGCCCAGTCTTGGCTGGTTTGGCACCTGCTCCAAAACGAGCAACACATTCAGAGTAGAGAAAGAAAACCAAGCAAAAACAAAAAGACAAACTGGAAACTGAAAAAACGAATACCAGAAGCCTCAAAAATCTTCTGCAACAAATCCCCAGGTTTCTCAGCAAAAATACCCATGTCAATCTCCGATTCAGAAGGGGCAGGAAGATCCTCCTTCTGGAGTTTAATCATTTTCGATGCAAACACAACAGCAGCCTGCTCGTCAAGTTTCCGTTTTTTGTCTTCAAACATCTTCTTCTGCATTATCTCTGTTAAAGTAGCACGGTCTTCAGGATCAGATTCTGGATGCTTCTCTCCGGTCCCTAAACCGGACAACGTATCAGAAACCACAACGTAATCTAAGACACGAGGAGTATGAGGTCGCTTACGAGGCGTTTCGGAGGCATGTTCCTCAGCCTTTTTTCCTTTCCCTTCCGTTTGGTCAGCTTTGGTTTTTCTCCTCGTCTCCAATTGCTCAGCAGTTTCAACTGGGATCTCTACATCATCATCAACGGGCTCGTTCACCGGCTCTTGCACAACCCCCTGCGCCGGACCTGCACGCAGGGAATGAGACGTTAGGTCTTCAAAAGATCTGTCGGACCCATCACTCGAGAGAACAACAACTTCCTCTCGAATAGAATCAAAAGCATCATCATCATCCTCAAGATCTTCACCTAGGACAGTATTGGCATAAGCAATAAAACTCGCATTAGTAGGATGCAAGAAACGACCGCGAATCTGATCCAGCCAGGGTCCTTTCTCAGTCCTTTGCATCGCCTCGACCATGGCACCAGGTGCTTTACGATCCAGTACATTCAGCAGGGTGTAACCCACTGCAAAAAACACGAAGATGAAGAGAAATGAAGAACACAAGACAAAAGCATATATGCAAAAGGGAGGCAAAAGCTATGAAAACACACATACGTTTACCATCATAACCATACACCGGGACTCCCAACGGATGCTTAGGAATCCACTTCATACTCATACCGGCACCCACCAACGCCATCTCCTCAAGTTGAAGAATCGGAGTGGCTTTACGAGTCAACTTTGTATACCAGTCTTGTTCAGCAAAATTTGCAACCACATCAACCTTGGGGATCCCCTCACTCCCTGTCCGGTAATGCATATCCACTGGGATGACCCCTCGGCGAATATAGAAAAATTTCGATTTCCAGTCATGAAGACTCTTCAAAGGCACGGAACAAACCGGAGCAACGCCGGTACGGGCATTAAACGAATAAAAGCCACTTGTATATGAAACGGTATAAAAGACGTTGAACATCTCAAACGTCGGATCCAAACGGTTAGCCATACAAACAAACTCAAAATGAGTAATCCGGGGAAGCCCGATAGCATTGATTTGAGAAATGTGAATCCCGTAGTTCCTCAACACATCAGCGGTAAACCTGGTAATGGGAAGCCGGAAGTTGCCCTCTCGAAAGAACGCCGCATACAAGGTCATATACCCAGGGGGTGCATCCATGGCAGTCGAACCGGCGGTTGGATACTGGGCTCCCCATTCCGGCAAGAAACCCATCTCCCTCACAAGGTTCTGGAACTCCTCTTCCTTCCACCCAATGACTGCCTGGTCAGGACCCGGAGGAGCCTTCCCCTTATTCCTCTTCTTCTTCGACGATGGATTTGCACCAGACATATTGTGAAATATAGAGCAAATAATGTGGATGAATTCCAAACAAGAAGAGAGATAGATGAAAGAGGAAGAAATGGGAGAGAAAACAAGAATTCAAATTTTGAAAAGTGGTAAAGAAAGAGGAAACCACCGGATACTTATACCCATCGCATTTAATGCGATGGGTAGTGGGCCGTCAGAATACAAAAAGATAACCAATGGGGAGGAAACACGTCAGAGGAGAGCGAAGACGTCGTCTCTTTTTTCGGAAACGTGTGCAACAGACGCCTGCCATCATGACATAAAGTAACTGACATGACTGAAAAAGCGCCTGTTCACCTGACACCAGACAGTCACATCAGTCACTCCTTCCCAAGACAAACAAAGCTTCCTCCTGAAGACAACTTTTATAAAGCGCCAAAACCCATGCGCCATGCGTCCATTTGGCTCAACTTTTACAAGTAGTCAGAACCCATGCGCCATGCGCCATGCGTCCATTTGGCTCAACTTTTACAAGTAGTCAGAACCCATGCGCCATGCGCCATGCGTCCATTTGGCTTAACTTTTACCAGTCGTCAGAACCCATGCGCCATGTGTCCATTTGGCTCAACTTTTACAAGTAGTTAGAACCAATGCGCTATGCGCCATGCGTCCATTTGGCTCAAACCGCCAAAAACCATGCGCCATGCGCCCATCAAGTGCAACATCTCAAACCTCCCACAACGCGCGCATGCCAGAAAAAGCACTACCTTCATAAGTCCAGAATCCCTCCTAGACGATCAACTCAACTAGAAGGCACACTGGACTGGGGGGACTTGAAGAGGTATGGTCCCAATTCCTTGCCCACATGGCAAGGACCACACCACTCTTCCATCCTATGTGGCGCTGACATCCACGATATCATCCAGAAGCTTCTAGAAGCTTCTGGAAAAGATCAGGGTGACACCAAAGATGCTCCATCCGACATAAAGGACAACACGTGTCACCAGTCATCAGGCGCCAAGTAAGCCTTCAACGAATCAAGGAGCAGTCCGACAACACCAGTACAACGTCTCCAAAGTAGGCAAATGTACGCGCGCCACGTGTACCACTACACTGACCACAACAGAGGAGACCAAGAGGATATTCCCCTTGGTCGGACAGCTGGCGCGCAATCACAGCTGGCACAGTTGCTCCTCCCTTCTCCACCCTCCGGCTATAAATAGGACCCTTCATCATCCAGGTTGAATCACCTTGCTCTCTATACTCTCACACTATACACACACTGATTATTCTCTCTCAGAACAGTACTTATTCTCACGCCGGAGCCTGGTTAAGAGGGAAAACCCCCATCCCCCCTCTTAACGAGACTAACGGTGCTACTGTTTTGCAGGATCCAGGTCGTTCCGACGAGCAAGAAAAGAGACTGAACCCACTTAAGAAATACCCCCACAGATTAACCTTGGTGTTAACCCCCACATATGAACTTTTAATATGAAAATGGTTAATTTTCATAAAAAAATAGAAATAAATAAATAAAAACACACTATGCATTTGCATTTGCTTTTGCTTTTGCTTTGTGATCATATCGTTGTAGAGCGAACTAAAGAACACTTTTCAGCATAGATTTATGTAGATCGGTCTATGTGTTTTGCAATATATTTGTCCACCTAAACTCTTGCTTTAAACCTTTCTATTGCCTATGAACTTTTATGATGTTTTGGTAAATTTGATATGATCCAAAATAGATCCCATACAAGTCCTAGAATTCTAATTGTGCATTCTTTCAGTCAAGCAGTTTTCTTACCACATATTTTCACAGTGTCTGCCCTAAAACCTAAAATATTATCTGTGGAATGTGTGTTGCATATCCACATTCCTCAAATTATTAAAGACGGAATTTTAGAAACAACAAGTGGCCTAGAGAAAATAACAACTATATACGTCGTGGCCACATCCAAATTGATATGTGAAATTATATGTTTGACATTTGGAAAAATGTTGAGTCTACAAAAGATTCAGGGATAACTTTGTTAAGTAGTAACTAAGTTTTATGATTTTATCCAATCAGGTCATTGAAGTTTACTTTGGTATTCCAATCCTATATATTTTACCTGGGTATCATGTAACCAATCCTAGATGACATTTCTTTTTATTTTTCTTCTTTTTATTTTATGATGACATGGCTTAAAAATCCCAACATAGATTAAAAATATGAAAAATATATTCAAAAAAATTACCAAAATTATAAATAACTAGTGTTTAACTCCCGCGTTGCGAGTGCGGGGTCGTAAAACCGCGTGTCTAATAGTAAGCAAACGATGATTAAAATCGAGAAATTCGTAAAACAAAAACGCAAATTTATACAATCACGTGATGTAAAATGTAGGCAAAGACAAACGCAAATTTATACCACAAATTGACATTAAACATAAATAAACTCGAATTCATACCGAAAAAACTTTAAGTTAAAAGGAAAAAAAAAACAAAACTTGAAAGAACAAAATGAAGCATACAAGCATACAAAATGCAACAAAAAAATTTCATGACAATAAAAGAATTTACTTTAAACAATAAAAGACAAAAGAAAAAAAATTCACTTTTCCTTAACACCTACGTAAATTGTTAAAGACAAAAAAACCTCTATTTTCATTACAAGACAAAACAAAAAAGAAAAAAAAAATAAAAGAAAAAAATCACTGTTCCTAAGCCCTACGTAAATTGTATTATATAATAATTTATCATAATGAATATTCGTTTAGTGTTTCCCAACTGTCAAACATGAGTCTTTATCAATAAATATAATAGTATAAATGCTTAAGCAACATTTTTCATATTATTAGGTGAACTTGACACATCTAAATATTCATGATATGATCTCATACATCAAATCTGAAATTGAGTTATCAATTCGTCTAACATCTCTACTGGGAGAATAGTAAACGACAAGCTACCATTGGTTACTTATAAGAATTTAGACGAATGTAGTGTATGTTGTTGAAAAATGTCGAACACCAATCCGAAATTATACCGACACGGACATAAAATTAAGTAAAAAATTGTGTTTTTTTAAGTTAATAATAGTACCGCGCGTTGCGGTGGGGCCTAAACATAAAGTAAGTCGAATTTATAAAGTCTAATGAAAACATATTATATTTGACCCGACTTGTTGTAAAACAAAAGTTATGTCAAAATGTAGATCAACTGAAAATCTACGAAGAAAAAAAAATGAAAAAACATATTATATCTGAGCCTACCAATTTTCAAAGAAACGTAATCAACTTAAATTTATACCGACACGTATATAAATATAAATACGTAAAAATGATTATAAAGTTTGCCAAAATCGTCCTTGAGGTTTGGGCATGTTTGTCATTTTCATTCAAAACAACTTTTTTGTACAACATAGTCTTTCACTTTTAGGATTTTTTGTTATTTTCATCCAAACGTTTGACTTTTTTTTTTTGCCAAAATCGTCGCTGAGATTTGAGATTTTTTGTCATTTTCATCCAAATGTTTGATAGAAAAAATAAAACAAATTAGATGTTTGGATGAAAATGGCAAAAACTCCCAAAAGTGAATGACTATATTGTACAAAAAAGTTGTTTTTGGATGAAAAATGGCAAACATGCCCAAACCTTAGGGACGATTTTGGCAATTTACTCTAAAATTTTTAGAAAGTTGAAGGGTTGTAAGTGTTAATACTAAATGTTGAAGGTTAAGGCTAAAATAAACAAAAACTTACTTAAAGACAAAAAAAAAAAAAAAAAATGAAAGTACCAATACTAAATGTTGAAGGATTAAAATAAACAAAAACTTATTAAAAGACAAAAAGAAAAACGTAAAGGTTGACTAATGGCCAGCTGCCATGCAACAGTCTGCCACTGATTGAAGACTTGTAAGACCGAGGGGTATGGGGCTCGTCCCCCGGCCCGTCCTTGCTCACCGCCCCGTCTTCCCCACCCCTCTGCTCTGGCGCCGTCCCCAGGTCCGGCTCCTCCGTCCTCCACAAGCCGGTGGCGACGAGCATCTCTCCCACACACACCTCTACATACATATATATATATATATATATAGGATTAGGTTCAAACGTGAACAAAATCCCAAGAGTGAACTGCGTGAACTGATTTGGCCCTTGATTTTTATGATCTTGAGATTAAAGTGAGTGGCATGATGGTAATTATTTGGTTATTTTTTTCCATTTAATTAAATACAAAAAGGGTATATGTGTAATTTCAATCTTAAATTGATTGCATAAATCTCTCACAAATCAAGTAATCAATTATCCTCTTAAATTGATTGCATAAATCTCTCACAAATCAAATCAAGGATTAGGAAAGATGTAACTTAATTTAATTATTAAAATAATTATTTGTTTAAATGCGATGTACACATGTGTATTCTGATTTTGCCCTCTTTTTAATGCGATGTACACATGTGTATATCGTCTGTTTTTGTGATATCTCAGAATTTTTTTTGTATTGAATGTTGATGTACACCTGTGAATTTGAATTACTGTACACATATGTACGATACTGAGTACACATGTGTACTGTTCTATTTATCTCCAAGTACACATGTGTATACCATTGAAATATGAAGGTTACGTGGATCTTAAAAATCAAAATTTGAATTCTGGTGATGAAATCTGAAATAAAAATAAAAATTGAAATCTGGTGATTTGTTGTTTGTTTTGATAATTATCTTATTAATAAATAAACATAATGTGGATAATGAATTTAAATTAGGAAAGATGTAACTTAATTCAATTATTAAAATAATGATTTAAATCTAATTTTTTATATAATTACAATCCTACCCTTAACAACTAAAAAGGAAATCAAGGGTCCATATCTGTTCACGCAGTTCACTATTGGGAGGTTGTTCACGCTGGAACCCTACCCTATATATATATATATATATATATATATATATGGTAGGAGTTGGTTACAAAGCCAACTTTTCCTATAAAGTGTAGGAAGCCATATCCTTGTGACATGTGTCAGTTAGTTATTTTAATCAAAAGGGCATCATGGTAATTTGATGATTATTTTAATTATGGAATATATTATATCCTAAACTAACTAATGAGAATTTTAAGAAACTGAATATCTCTTTGATTTCAAATACGACGGTTATCAATCATTGTAATATAATCGCTGCAACATATTCACATTCAATTCGTATTTCATCTAGTTCGTCACATTGTGTTTTACCACTAAAACACACTACTATGAACACATCTACGTTGTGTTTTAGCAGCTAGTAACTAAGTCGTCACGTTGTGTTTTAGCAGTCAATAACTGTAATTGGTTCATCACATTGTGTTTTATCATAAACAAATTCTTGACATTGTGTTTTAGTAATCAGTCACTAGTTCGTCAAATTGGGTTTTATCTCTAAAATACACTGCTATGAACACATATAGATCGGATTTATCATTATTTTTGGTATGATTTGGTGTTTTCAAATGTGAGGGATTAGATGAGAGAGAAAATCGCGACAATTATGGAGATGCTTTTCTGATTGGTAATTATTTCTTTATCTAAAATAAGATAAATGACACATTTACCCCCAATCAATTAAATTAGCCTATTTTTAAGACACATATATTACCAAAATGCCACCAAAATGATCTCAACCATCAAACACACTCATCCAATGGTCAAGATCACTTCCTACACTTTGTAGGAAAAACACACTTTGTAGAGGAACCCCACCCTATATATATATATATATAAAGGGGTTCATCCCCCACCCCTTAGGTCCATCCCTTACGTGGAGGTGACGTGACGGATGGTCCCTTTGGAGACTATCCAAACTATACCCCATGGTCTAAATGATAATACTAAAAGATAAAGGTTAAAACAAACAAAAATTACTAAAAGAAAAAGAAAGGTTGACCAATGGCAGCAGCCGCCACTAGTCATCCAACCTAGTAACAAATTGAAATCACGTGATTTCGATAATACATAGCATTGGACAATCATATTTTTAAACTGATAACTTGTATTATGTATACAACCATACATAACATTCTAGTGTTCTAGTGAACCATAACGCTAGAGGGTGTGGGGGTCGTCTCCAGCCCGTTCAGGTCCGTCGCGGCACTAGCCCCCATTTCCCTCCACCGGCGTCGTCCTGAAGGTCGCCCTCCCAACATTGGAGACGGGTACTACAAGACAAAACCATCCTCACACACACATATACATACAACTCATATATATATATATATATATATATATATATATATATATATATATATATATATTAGGTCCATCCCCCATTTCCTTAGTTTCATCCTCTTTGCCCCATCCTCACACCCATCCTACATGACGCTTACGTGACAGATCATCCTCCGAGGATGGGCCTCTACTATACCGCATAGCCTAATAAACAATTTGCAAAACTAATAGTTGAATCTCCTCTTCTCAACAAAGTTTATTAAGATAAAAATCGTTATAAACTTCTTAAAACATAATTGGGACCTAATTATAAAAGTACTTAACTATTACAATTTTACCATGTAGCAAATATCTTCCGGACTCGAAAGTCAAATTAGTGGTTAATTTTTAGTAATAATATATCATCAAACATTACTATACGCGATATAATAATTTTAGGGACTTAAAATAAACTAAAAAGAGCTTGATTAAACGATTATTTAACCACATCTTATAACTAGCTAATATAATTTTGGTATAATTATTACCCCTACAAACTAATCGACTCCTAAAAGTCACATTTTATAACTTTAAAAATCAAATCTGAAGAAATAAAAGATAGTAAACATATGAATATTCAAAGTCTTCCCAACATAAGTTGTCGGTTGACTAATAAGAAGAAGATTCTCTAAGGCAACAACATAAAATTTAAGTTGTCGGATGACTAATAAGAAGAAGGTTCTCTAACGCAACATGAAAATGGAATTCCAAGATCATCTAGAACTCATCGTCACCGTTTTCTATGAATGAGATTGGTTAATTTGATTGATTAATAAATAAATACCTTCTTGCTATAAATATTTTGAATATTAATACATAATGAGCAAATCAAATTTGATATTAAACTTGGTTACAATCTCATGTATTGTAAATGATGATAAATCATCATCATCATCATCATACTCAGTAAATCCCACTAATATCAAAGCAAAGGTAGAGTTTGAGTAGGGTAAGATGTAAACAGCCTTACCTCTACCCCGTAGGTGTTACGCCCAATTTTTGAACATTCAAATAGATTAAAAATAACACACTAATTTTTGACAAAATTTTGGCATGACCCGTTCGTACTATAAACATTTCCACTGCTTTTAACAAACATCATTCAAATAAACTTCTACGACACTTTTCAAAAGAAATAAAAGTAGTGACCATACAAGACCTAATACAAGGGTTATGTCCGAACTACCCAAAAAGGTTTTAAAATTCAAACTACTTACGAACATCCTAAAACATAAAATTTACATTTACATTACAAAAATTATTTGACTCATTTCAAAAGATAACTTGAACCGGAAGCGCATATATGGACGATGTGGTGTGTTCGAATCCGAGCTCTCCATTCTAAGCATGAGATTTACCTACATCCATAACATAAACTTGCATGTTAGTTCGGATAAAACATTATTACTAACAGTGACAGACCCATGAATTTTTCTATGGGGTGCTGAACATTTTTAAAAATTTTAGGCCCCTAGGTATATAAGTAAAAAAATCGGTTCGTATCGGGTCGGGTCGGGTAAAACAAGCCCTAGAAATCATAACGTAAGTTATAATCACCATAAAAATATATAAACAACATAATCACCCTAAAAATAGATAAACAACATAATCACCCTAAAAAAATCATCTAAACAACCATAAACAACGTCAAAACACACAAAATTTCAAACCTATTTAACAACTTTATTACCCTTTTTTCTCCTATAATATCAACCAAAATCATCAAAATAACAAAGAAACTTACCTGTGTTCGGATTCCGGTTAGATTTGGTGTCAAACGACGGTGGTATGGTGGCTGATTACGGTGGTCGCCGGCTGCTGGACTGTTGTCGTTGGGTGATGTTGTTCGTTGGCAGTGCAGGGACGCAAGAGAGAGAGAGAGAGAGAGAGCGGGAGAGAATTTGTAAAGGTTTTAGGCTTTAATTATTTTATTATAGTTTGAAATATTGTTGGGTTTGGTTAATGGGCTAAGACTTAGTGGGCTAGCTAGTTAGGAATTATAAGTGGGTAAAGGTATGAGTATTTGGGTTTAGTTAGTTAGGTATTAAAAGTTATATAATTTAGGTAGTATTTTTTTTTAAATAAGAGTTTACTAAAAAAATTTAAAATATAAATTGATAACACTTTTTACCTAAGGGGTGCGGACGAACAATTTCAAGGGGTGCGGACGAAAAATTCCAAGGGGTGCGGACGAGATTTTCGACGGAACTTAGCACTACTTTTTTTTCCCCAGGGGTGCGCCCGCCCACCTTGGGCTGGGCTTGGGTCCGCCCCTGATTACTAATACATTTTTTTATTTAGCTTTTTACCACATTATTTGACCCTTTACCGAGTCGCTACATCTTTACATCATCTTACTTGAATATTTCATACTACAATTCCGCTTTAACGAATATCATGCCATTTAACTTCCATCACCATAAAATCATCATATTTTATCCGACCCGTTCTCACGGATCATGCATATTTTTACTTTCTTGTTTATTATTCTCCACTAGTTTGACTTACAAAAGTCAACATCTAGTTACCTTAACTTCATAACTAATTCATCCTATTTGGCCTGTTTAACTACGGGTTTAATACATCATCCAGAATAACATCATTTTCATACTTTAGACCCATTTGAACGGGTCATCAACATACTTTTTCTCCTTTTTCTACTATCAATTCGTAATAAAACATTTTTTTACTAATGATTCCCACATAAAACATCAAATAATTATTTACATGAGAACTAACATAAAATTCTACTTTCTATATAAGCGAAGTTCACAAGAACTTACCGTGATCTTGTGAAGCTTGCGACTTCAAGTGACTTGTACCTTCTTCCTTCTTCCTGCCTATACATTATAACTTCATGCTTTTAGCTTTCATAAACATTTCTTCACATATGCATCTTTGATTTATTCATCAAGACTTAACATAATTACCCATATATCCATTTTCGTTTACATCATCATTAAATCAAGAATTCGTGTCAAACTTCATCTAACACCCGAGTTTCGAAAGTCAAAGTCAAAGCCAAGATTGAAGTCAAAGGGAGACAAGATTGCTAATTGCGATCTGTCACTCCCTGCTCAAATCCTGTTTGACTTCTTTGACTTATAGATAGTCTATTTTATGCTTTATGTTAGTTGTACTATGTGGAGTACTTAGTAATAATCGAGGTTTACTTAATGTTTATCGCATGTTTTATCGCTATCGCAATCGCACTCGCAACTCGAATTACGCGTTCTGGATATTGTTCTATGTGTGTGTGCCTTATGTGTTACTTGTGCATGTTTATTTATGATTATGATGTGGTGATTAATCGAAACTCAATCGCAATCGAATCGCAAACGCTAAACGAATATGAAATAAGGATGATTGTATGTTGATACAGTAGTTGGGATTAAAAGTAAATTGACTAGGAAACTCTATCGCATCGCAACGCTCGCAATCGCAATCGAAACAGCAAAATTCGTCGCGCCTTGCACACCAATCGAGTGGCCAGCCGATCGAGCTGCCACCCTATCGAGGTGCCACTCGATCGAGCAGTCACCCGATCGGGTTACCACCCGATTGACCAGCCTCTCCCCCTTTCCTTTTATGGAAAGCCTATAAATACCCCTGTCAACATCACAAACTTTCCTTTTCTGCACCTCTCGTCCGACCAGCGCTTCTTGCCCATTTTTCTCCGATTTCACGCGATTCTTGTAAGTATTCAACCTAAATCTTGTACTTTCTTGATCTACACGCACTCCTACACCTTTTCATCTTTTGATTCTTAACTTTTAACCGTGAAAATCACTAGATTTGAGGTGTTCTAGGATGATGTCATCATGGTGTTCTTATAAACTTCATGTTTTGGCTTCAATCCACCAAGAACAACTTAGGTCTGAACGATTTACACACAAATAGACAAAGATCTTGCATAGATCTGAACATATTCATGGTGAAAAAGGATTGAAAGATGGTTTATAACTTTCTTTCAACTCTTTTACACTCAATGCACTCAAAACCGATAGGATCGGACCTTGCTCCAACCTTCTACACTTTCTTGGTGATGTGTTGGTTCAAGATCTGAGTCCTACCAACGAGACAACCGACTTCTGGTTAATCAAGAACAACCATCACGAACCGGTTAACTGGTTGAACGTGGGTGATTCCTGTTTGAACGGGTCACTTGGGTCAAGATCGGGTTCTGTTGATTAGCACGTTGACACACCGTCTCGATAAAACGACAAACCATCAAATCAACCAAGTGTAAGATGAACAGGCTGACCAGGACGGAGTTCCGCCCGATCTGACCGCTGTCCGATCGGGTTGTCACCCGATCAGCTTGCACCTTGGCCCCGCAATTAACTTTTAAATCAAACATTTGAAGTTGTAAACATGGAACGAACTACTGCCCGATCGGATTACCACCCGATCGGATTATCACTCGACTATGTAATGTTCCGACCTCAACACTTAAACAATTTTCAACATGTTCAATACAAACAGATTGCCACCCGATCGAACTACAATCCGATCGAGTGACAAACTGCTGTGAACTTGTTCTCACTAAAGTGTGCAACCAATCGGATTGTCTTCCGATCGAACGGTCGTCCGATCGATCGACCTGAAAGGTAGTGATACTTCTATGTTTTCAAAATACTACAACAAAAACTTCAAAAGTCAAGCCATTATACACAAACACATCCTTCCCAAATGAAGCAACAATCCACTCGAAAGGTCACCCGATCGGATGACCATCCGAGCGGATTGTCACCCGATCGACCGGCTACCCGATCGGATTGCCATCCGATCGGATTGCTGTCTGACCCACTGACACTTTGTATCGTTTTACGTATCGCTTATCGTTATGCTATCGTTATGATCAGGCTAACCTTACCTTACTCTCTAGCGCTCCCTTCAATCCATCATCGCTGTGAGTATACTCGATCCCTTTTTGCTTTATGCACTTTTGGGTGTTACATACGTTACTTATTCTAAACCACATCGAACACACTACGCAATACTTTAAACGCTAACCGTTACTGCATGTTATACGTTACTTAATGAATGCTTGTTTGTTATGTTTACACATGGAATGCTGTCTACCTGCCTTAGCAACGATAGTACTATTTGTTTGGACTCAGCACCTGTTCACTCAGGGGTTGTTAAGGACAATTTGTTACATGGCTCACAGTGGTGAGTGTGTATTACGAACTGCCTTGGGTAGTCAACCCACAGTCATTGGTATCGATAGGTTCATGTCGATAACTAGCATGCCTCATTTTACATTGTGTACGTGCTGGTTATGCGTAACGATTTTGAACTCTATATACTATTATCAAACTTGTATGCTCACCTTTACACTATGTGTATTGACTTTTACTTTAACGTATGTGACAGGTGCTTAGGATGCTTATGTGCTTAGCTTGCTGTGAAATCGAGGCTAGGAAAGGTCTAGAAACAAATAAACAACTGTCTGTATTTGAAATCTGTGTTGTCGGAACAGAACAATTTGACTAGATTTTGTCTGTAATAATTACGTTATCTTTTATGACATGGTATGGGACATGTTGCTTTAAATAATTGGTAATTGTAGTTGTTATGGAAACTTCTGGACAATCTGTTTTGCTCAGTGCCGTGCCCTGATGATTCCGCCATCGGTTGGGGTGTGACACTTCAACTAAATCATTCTTAGGCATTTCATCGAACACATGGCGTACGTACAACCTATAAAGCATGAAGTACAAGTATTCAAAGCATATTTTTCCATAGTTCATCTATTGATTAACATAAACATCCTTAATTCCACACTTTGCCATCCTAAGTATAAACATATGGTTGTAACATCAATTACTTATCAACATTTCATCAACACATTACTTCAATCATCAATACCATACTAATTTGCATATAGGGTTTTACAATTTCTAATCATCCTATGACATACAAGTGGGTTTTTATTTCAAATCATCATTGCATACAATTTCAAGCATGATTTTAACTCCTACATGTTCATATCATCTTACATTCATGTCTGATTTCATAGAAAATCACAATTACACATAAACCACTTCATCAAACATTACCAAATCATGAAATTAGACTTACTTGATGTTAAGAACATTTAAGTAATCAAAGTTCCTAGCCCATGCATAACAATTTTAGCCTTTAAGCCTCTCAATTTGGTGATAATTTGCTAGGGTTTTGAGGGGAAAGTCTCCCTTGCCCTCTCCTTCTCGATCGCACACAGAGCCAGGATCAATATTAGCTTCCTTTTTTTTATTATCAATTTTCATTACAAAATTACACTTTTAGTCCCTTGTCTTTTAAAGGGTGTCCAATGGTTATTTCCCATACTAACTTAGTTACTTCTATTTACATAAGGGGTTTTAAACTTACTATTAATTATAAAACTTTCAAATTGGTAAAAATTCTACGTTTACCATTCCTTATCATTAAAGCATCACGATTAAATTATTATTCTAAGTCATACGAAATTTTGGGGTGTTACAGTAGGAATAGATAGGCTGCTTCCAGTGAGTCCCCCGGCTCGATAGTAGTTTTGCATCAAGCCTTGGACATAAGGCATATAACACTCAACAATCGGGACAAAGACCGATTAGTGCATGTACCCTTTTGTCTTTCAGCTATCAACGCCACCACATGATGCATGATTAACCATCCTCAGCTTTGAACGTTATTTTCACGAAATTAGTAAAATAACGTTAAAATTAAAGCACTTTCACTTTTGCCCCCGATGGCCCACATATATATACATTATATGCGCATACCGTAAGCGGGGCGTATACATGATGATAAATGTAGTGTTATATAATTAGTAATGAAAAAGTTATGTTAAGTACAAGTTATGTTAGAGGGTTTGGGTTTATAGATTGTCATTTTACCCTTGAACATGGACGGCAGCTTAACAAAATGTGACGACAGGGAGGCATTGTGCAACGAATGGAAAGTTTTGGGTCGCAAAATCAAAAGTTTTTGAAATAGAGAGGCAAAGTGAATTTTGTCCAAAAGCATAAGGAGGCAAATTGTACTTAACTTTTGATTTGAAATATTTGTGGTTTGTTATATAATCAGTAATGAAAAATTGGTTTAGAGGACATGTTGTAATGGTTTGTTATGTTTGGAATATTTATCATTTGTTTTTGGCTAATTTGGATATGCAGCTTGACCAGGGCCGTCTCCGAGAATGTTAAAAAAAATCCGGGCCTCGGGCGAGACAAAAAGTTGGGCCCACTCCTTATAATGCAAACTCAATCAATTATATATCAAGAAACCAATACGACAATAATTGTAATACAATAAACAAAAAAAGGTAATGTAGCAAAATAATTGAACTTATTTAAGAGAATCATGCGACTCTCCTAACGTTTGTGAATAAAACCATTTGCAGCAGGTACATTACCCATAAACATGTAATAGCTAAAAAAATCAAACATCCAAGATCCATACAAGTAATATTGCCAGCAACAAGATTTACTATTTTCACCAATAAGCAGCAACATATAAGCATAAAACTCTAGTATTAATTTATGGGCAACTTGAATTTAATGTGTAAAAAATAGAATATGAAAAATTGCATCACAAACAAAAAATTCTGAAACCAGGAAATATATACAAAAAGTCAAAGGCCAATTGGCCACCTATAAAAAAATAAAAAATGGTAGAAAAACGGCAAAATCAAGAATTGAACACAAAACATATAAAAACTAAACTGAAGTACAAACCAAGGAATACTCACTATTATAGCATATGGCCTAGTTCCTTGTTATTCATATAATATACATAAACAAAATTTTAAATTTTGGGTCCCTTTTAGTTTTGGGCCTCGGCCATCGCCCGGGCTGCCCAGCCTAATAACCAGGCCTGAGCTTGACTTAGGAAAGTCAAACATGATTCTACACAGGGATGGATCCACCCTTTGGCCAAGGTGGGCAGCCGCACCCCTTGAAAAAAGAAATTTAGTGTATATTTTGGGAAAAACCCGACCACATCTCTCGAAAATATGGTTAAACACCTCATCCGCACCCCCAACAAATAATTCATGGGTCCGCCACTGATTCTACAAATGCATATGGGTAATTTGGATGTGAAGTTTGACTTTGAAAGTCAAAATGGATTGTTTTATGTATATGGGTAGTGTGGATGTGCAACTTGAATTCTACTAGTTAAATAGGCTTGTACAATACATATGGGTCAATAGACAATAGGTGTATGTGCAGTTTGACTTATGAAAGTCAAACAGGCTTGTACAAATGCATATGGGTCAATAGGTGTATTATGAAAGTCAAATAGGCTTCTACAAATGCATATGGGTAATATGGATATGCAGTTTGACTTATGAAAGTCAAATAGGATTGTTCTATGCATATGGGTAATGTGGATGTGCAGCTTGGCTTTTACTAGTCAAACAGGTTTGTACAATGCATATAGGTCAATAGGTGTATGTGAAGTTTGGCGTATGAAAGTTAAACAAGTTTGTACAAATGCATATGGGTCAATAGGTGTATGTGCAATTTGACTTATGAAAGTCAAACATGCTTGTACAAATGCTTATGGCTCAACACTAAGAAACAAAGGAAACCAAGATTTGTCATTTCTCAACCATAATTCAGAATCCAACCATTACATAACACAAATCTAATACAAACATTACAAAAAAGGCAAATAATTTCCAATGACAATCGTCATTTGACCATTTATATTTTGGTTCATGGTCACCTTCATACGGATTACGATACCAATTGTCATGCTCTTCTTCTGTGGTTTTGTAGTCCGAATCCTGTTTCAAAACCTCACTATCATATTCCATCTCCGGATCCTTTCGTACTGTTCTTCCACCTCTTCTACAAAATTGTTGTAATCCACTGCATATCTTAGTTGCAACTGCTCTTCGGGCATGTAGTCCTTATAAAAGTTATCTTCAACCACTTCTTTTTTGTCTTCCACACATTCAAGTTCTTTTTCAACCTCAGATTGAGTATATGTTATCAACATAATGAACATATTAATCAAAATAATCAACAAATTAACATAAAGATTAACATATAAATAAAATTAAACATAGATCCATTATAAGGTTTCAAAAGGTTTTTACACTACAATTTAATACTTGAAAACATGAGATAATTCCACTACATTTCAAAAGCTGAAAAGAGAGACAACAAAAAACAATCAACTGATTCCTAAAGCATTGTTCCATTTTGTGACTTTGCATAGCTTTGGTTATGGCCATTTTGTCTTTCATGTTGATAGTTTGTACCAAAGCTGGAACTACCGTCTTACATCTTGGACGTATGGGAGTATCAGCCCACCTAAGGAAACCACAATCTCCCGTCTGTAATTCAAATGTATCAGATTACCCACACTTAACACACATCGATTAAACAGAATATTACATATTACACAAATCATCAATCTCATCACACGATCACACATTCATTACACAATCTCATCACACGATCACACATTCCTATTGTTAAAATCACACCACTTGTTATGGGGTCCACAATTTGAATCCTTAGTGTGACATTAGGTCCAAGGTTTAAATCATGCCAGTTGTTTTTGTGTTATATTGATAGCATATAACATCACAAGAACAATAGAACTTTCATCATGGTGAATTGAGTAGATGAAGTGGAAAATGAATTCTTCTATCATTAACATTTACCCTTTTTATTATTAATACATAGGAGCATTAGAACATTCCACACAAGAACACACATTTATAACAATAGCAATGGTGTTCGATAAATTTCATAAAAATAAAGTTATTGATAGAGTTTGAAGAGAATGAGATATAGGCAGATATTGGCTGCTTTCAGAGAGACTATTGGCTCAAAAAATAAAAATCGGGAACTAATATAGAAGTAGGAAGCTACCAGATAACAAAGAAAATGGTGAAAAGGTAACATAGTAAAAATGTAAAATAAAAACATATAAAACATTTACTAACCCATCATGAGACAACATATAGACATAGATAAATGAAGACGATCACATTTAAAGTCCATCTAAAGTGTAGGAACTAAGATCTTAAACAAAGCTAAGACACATATGTACCCTCCCCCCTCTAAAAGTCTTTAACCTTAATCTTACATCTCCGCGAACTTTTATCCTGGAACATGTTCTCAGAGAGGTACACCTCTAGCAAATTCTGCCTAATTCGCTCATCCCAAATCATTGGGCGTATCTCTACTCCTCTACCCTTCCACAGTGAAGATTTCCACTGCTTTGATTGGTGGCGGCGTCCGCCACCTTTTCACATGCCAAAACCACCCTCCCATCCTTTATCTTATCTGAAATACTAGGAATCGCAACTTTTCCTTAAAAGCCTTATTTCTTATCGTCTCTAACCTTGTGTGCCCACACATCCACCTTAGCATTCTCATCTTCTACCTTTATCTTTTGCATTTGTATCTTCTTGATGGCATAACAGTTTGTCTCATACAATGTATCTTGTCTAACTACAACCCTATAAAATTTCTCTTATTTATTCGGGAACCTCTTGTCGAACAATACCCAAGTTGTCGCTCACCATTAACTACAGTCAACGTTGATGCGGTGGGCTACGTGGCTATCCATCTCACCATCCATTTATACAAATGGTCTTATCTACTTGAAATTAGTGGTTTGCGGAACCACTTGACCCTCAATAGTGATATGGGTATCTCCTCGTTACATACGCCACTGAAATCAGGTAAAGGTACTCAGTCTTAAAGTGACTAATCCTTGAATCTTATTCCCTCTAAAGCTACTTGCCACTCTTCTAACTTGGTAGGCTTTGTATAGTCTCTACAACTACCACAATAATAAAACATATCTAAATGTTTATAATTAGCTTTGTAACAAACTAGTGTTGTAACATTTCCTTCACCATTTCTTTTCGTAGGGTGCAACATTAGAAATTTTTTCTCTAGCTTTCAATTTCCAGTCCATAACTCATTCATATTAGACACAATGTTACTAGAGTGCATCAGGTCAGATCTTACGTAACTATAGCTAAAAGGGGTATTATGCAAATGTGATTAGTATATAACCCCTACTCATTGTAAACTCTAACTACATTAATATAACAAATTTACTATGGACACACAAAAGTGCTTTAGCATGGTATCAGATTAGACGTCACTTATGCAGTCAACAAAGTCCGTCAATACATGCATGCTCCCATAGAAAACCACTGGTCTGCTGCAAAACACATCCTTCTCTATCTAAAAGGGCACAATTGATTATGGGTTACTAATTCATTAGGGCCCCAACACTACTAATGCTTACTAGCAGGGCTCATCCACCCTCCGTGCCTTTTCAAATGTTAACTGGGCTGGCTACCCGGATGATCGTCGATTCACGGGGGATTCTCCATATATATAGGTTCTACCAGATCTCTTGGATCGCATGAAAATAGAAAACAGAAAACAATTTCTCAGTCCTCCACATAATCAAAATACAAAACTCTACTGGACATAATGACTCTACTTACATGGTTACAAGACTTGCTAAAAGAACTTCTGACAGACACAACTCTTGTCCTAACTCTATGGGTTGATAACCTTGGTGCTATAGACCTTTCCAAAAATCTCGTATTCCATGCTAGAACAAAGCATGTTGAAGTTAACTTTCACTTTGTACGAGAAAAAGGTTACACATCAAGAAAAAAAATTAAATATCAGTTGATATTATATATAAAAGATCAAATGCATATATATCTACCATACCTCTACCTACTCACATATTTACAGTTTTATGATTCAAGCTACATGTTGTTTCTGACCTTAGTTTGCGGGGGAATATTAGACACGATATTATTAGATTGAATTAGAGTTGATATCATGTAAATATAACTAGAGGCTTATTGTGTAAATGTGATTACTATATAACCTTCTCTTTACTATAAACCCTAATTACATCAATACACCATGTTTACAATTACACACACAACCCTAATTACATCAATACACCATGTTTACAATTACACACACAATGTTGTTTTAGCTGTTCAAGAAAATATTTCTCTAATCAATAGATGACATATTTTAACTGTCACACTACTAGAAAACTGCTACTATTCCAACGTCAATTTCTGTCGGAAATCCATGGGTAACTACAGTTACCCACAGATTTCCCACGAAAATGAGCTGTAGGAATTCAACTCGTGGGTAATCATTTTCTAACGCATTTCCTACAGATTTCTCAACTCCTATCTCATACAAATGTTTCGTTGGAATTCTCCTACTTATTTCTCACGATAAGTGTCGGCATTTTCGTTCGTAGGAAATGTGTATAAAATTTTGGTAGAAATAATAGCAATTTTCTAGTAGCGCCACTAGAAATTCTCTGATTCACCATGAAAAGGGTATGTTGCTCATACGAAATCTCCATTGCAATTTGTTTGTATATCAATATTACAAGCAAAGAGGCTTCTCATACTCCCCTCTAACAAAAGACCACACATTGCTTTAAACAATATATGAGCTAGAATTTTCAAGCCTCTTAACACCACAACCCCCACCCATAATTAATAACAACAAACAACACATAATAGTATCCAACTAATTACTACATACCAATAATTCCTCCATTCTAAAAGCAACATAGTAGGGCTACAGTATCAATATATATATATATATATATATATATATATATATATATATATATATATATATTTTGTTTAGAAACAACAAAAGACATTCAACAATATATTAATATTTTAAACTTCCAAAGTGATGATAACTTCCAATATATTATATAACTTGAAGTGAAAAAGGTCCTAAAAGTTAATATTTTTTATTCAAGTGATGATTGGTGTGAATCACTACGTATGAATATATATATAGAGTCCAAGTCTACTCCCGGTTTAACAAGGCAAAAACCACATGGTTTGTCCCCACAAACCCACATCACACGGCCACAATCTAATCCCACCAAATAATCATGTAAATATAACTAGAGGCTTGTTGGTTGGAATACATATAGTTATATGTATACACCCCCACCCCCACCCCTATGCCCCAATCCAACCTACACCCTACCCCACATTTGTAACTCATCATGATTGTCCTCCCCATGTCCTCTCTAATGTCAAATCATATTTACCTATATATAAGAAGCATTGCTCACAAACACAACTCATTGCTTCTTTATATTACAAAAGAACACAAACCCTAATTACAAAACATGGCAACAGAAGGGCTTGGGCTTGAGATCACTGAGCTCCGTCTAGGGTTACCGGGCTGCGGTGGAGAGAAAAAAGAGAAAAAGAGGATGTTTTTGGATATTCTTGGTGGTGGTGACGGTGGTGGTGATGGGAAAAATAGAAATACGGGAGTCGCGGTGGGATTGCCGCCGGTTTGTTCTTATAGAAAGAGAGCTATAATCAAGATGTATGTGAAAGTAAGCATGGATGGCGCGCCATTTCTTCGCAAGATTGATATTAGTGGTTTCAAAGGGTATTCGGATTTCGTTAGGGCTCTGGAGAACCTCTTTGGTCTTGGTAGGTTTTCATTCTCTTGTATTTTTTGATCATATTAAATATTTGTTTGTGTTCATTAGCAAGTTAATCACATGCATCATGTCAATTTTGTTAGGTTAGCGGGTTGTAAACGTACAACAATTGACATAGTCAAATGTCACTTATTGTTTTGAGTAATTTATGAACAAAGTTTTTGTAAAACCTAAAAAGCATACTTGCCATGCATAATTCAGAAATTTTACAATAACTCATTTTCCATTTAAATCTTTTTAATATATTATTATTTTCATAATTTTTTTAAGTTTGATTACTTTATGTGTTCTATCTTTTTTTCTAAATCATCTGTTCTAAACTATGGTTCGTGTATATATACAAACTAGGTTAAAAACCCTGTGTATTACTACACGTGGTTGAATGAGTAAAATGTGGATCGACTTTTACAAGGAGTTAAGGCGTACAATGTGTACGCCATCCACGTGCATCGGTTGTAGCATTAGACCTAAACCATAGTTCTGATATTTGATACAACTAATTACTTAACCGTAGCTCTACTTGTCTAATATTTAAAACTAAATAGTGTTTCTCTCTAAAATCAATTGACATTAGACATTAGAGAGAGTAAACCAACCATAAACGTGTAAATAAATATGTGTTTTTTTCCTACACTGACGTGAGATTGAATTTACATCCGATAATTATTTTATGTACTATTCTCATATGCAATAAATAAAATGTTTCCGACAATCCCTTTAACTATAGTCAAAAGTGAGGTGGATATGATGATAATAATTTTTTTTTCTTTAAAAAGGTGATGAATGTGAGTACACACCAATATATGAAGACAAGGATGGAGATTGGATGCTTGTGGGGGACGTCCCATGGGAGTAAGCTTCTATATTTTATATTTTTTTTATTATTTAAAGTTTATTTATTGTCATTTAATTATTTATAATGCATACATAGTCGTACACAGCCTCTACCCGATACAATAGTTTCATGTATTAGGGTGAGGGGAATGATTACCTATTCCAAATAGGTAAACTCCCAATTCACTCAATCACATAGCGCCGTGTCAAGTCATCTAATTTGTTTATCTAATGCTCAAAAACGTTGGCGGTGGTTTACCTACTGGGGTTTAGGTAAACTATTTAAAAAAAATGTGTGATTGGTTGAGATGGAATGGATCCCACCACACACCATCACTCTCCCCCTTCCCTCCCTCTCACCGAATCGTTGACCACTCACCGAAAATGCCCCCCATTCGGTAACATTTGCTCGGTAAAAAGGTTGGCGGTGGAGTTGGGTTCGGTACCGAGTGGGTTACCGCCCCCACTCCGTTCGCCCTTAACTTATAGTACCACGTGTGATTTCCATTTAAATTTATGGTTTTCCTCAATACCATAAATGAACCCTAAAAAGTATGCCATAAGCACATGATACAAGTTGCCCAAAAAAGTTAGCAAGAATATTAATAAATTGATATTTTGCTTAATTTAACAACTATATAAAATCATGATAACAATATTTTATAAAATCAGATCGATCATGTGCACTGTCAATTGAGAGATTTACCTAAACAGTAAGATAAAAGTTGTAATATCCTACTAGAAAAACGAAAAGCTATTAATGATCACCAATGAATTATATAAAATCTAAATAAAATGTCAATTTACATAGTGGTGGACGTATGATTTAGGTTCTAGAGGGTAAATCAAACTTTTAAGGGCGACGATCGGAATTTTTGCCTGAAAATACACCAAAAAAAATTCTAGTTTTTTTTACAGGGGGCGGTCGCCCCCAAACCTTAAAAGTAGGTCCGCCCCTGAATGTCCGTGTAACAAAGCAAACAACTTAATCCACAATAAAAATATTTTTTAAATATATGTTAGGAATCGCCGACAACATATCATCTCTGGTTATTGGCATCATTGAGGGCAAAGCGATGGATCTTGCTATCAGTGAAAGTTCTCAGAATTATAGTGTTTGTGTTTTAGATTTTATATATATTTTTAGAAAGAAATAAATTAAACATAAGATATGAGGGTACAGTACTTAATTAGGTGAAAGATGTGTAATGAAATTACATAATTACCCATGTACACACCATGCAATGTATATATACACACATGTATGGTCAGGATTAGTTCGCTCAGTTCGCAAACTACATTAGTGTTCACTCTTAAACCTAATCCTATATATATATATATATATATTAATAAATACATATAATCTAACGATGCAGTTGACATTACAGGATGTTTACAGAAACATGCAAGAGACTAAGAATGAAGAGACGGGTATAGTGAAGATCAAGATAATCAAGTCCATCCGATTCGGTTTCGGGCCGGTAGCTTTTATTTGTTTTAGTTTATTAATGGGTCAAAACAGTTTATTCGATTTATGTTTATGTTTAGAACATTGGGCCGGAGGCCATGTTATGTATTGGGTCAAACTCTAGAAGTCCATTAGGTTTAAGATATTGGGTTTGGGTTGTGCATATGATGGAACGGTGTGAGTTTACATATAACCGCATGTACGGTTATGTGGGAAGCGACGTATCCCTGCAACAAGAGTCACAACCGTTGAAGACGCACCTGTTCGTATCATATAAATGCACGGCTTCATTCCCAGTTTCATGTAACTGCAAGATTTGTTTATAAAAGTTCAGTTTGTTCAAGTTCTGCATTATTACAAGTTCGGTTAGTTTATTATCATTCAGTAAATTTCGGTTAGTTTGATTCATCATGAAGTATTGTGAAAGTTGTGGTTTGTTTGAGAATGATTGTGTATGCGGTCACAACTCGATCCGTTCCGACTGGTCCTGGGTTTCCGATGACGATGATACCAACATTGGTATCAGAGCCAAAGGTTTAACAGGAACCGGAAAGGGTTGTGATCATGATGGGAACCGTTTACAAGGAGACAAGGGAAAGTCGGTTGAGACCGATTACGGTGAAAATATTGTTCGTAGTGGAAAGTGCTGTGACAACTCGAAATTTAGAACCTTGCGTGTATGCTTAAACGTGTGGCTAGTTAACTTATGTGATTAATGACAATGAACCTTTATGTGATTATGTGTTATTTGTGTGTGCTTGTATGAATGCGATATGTGTATATGTACCGAAACAACAAGGACCCGACCCGAGACCATGTGGTCTCGAGTAAACATCACGCCACACATGGGCCGGTTGGGCCACACACCCACGCTTGACCTACCCGAGAGCCCACTAGGGTGCATTGCTAGGGGCGAATATATAAACTTGTTTATGATACATGTTGCCATTTTGATAACACTCATACTCTCCAACACACACACTCTCCTCTCTCTCACACTAAAACCCTAAACACTAAACATCACACTCTTCTCCTTTCTTTTCGGATCAAACCAACCGACCACAAGAAGGATTCTCAGGTTTTGCTTGTTCACACCAAACAAAGCTTCATCTTTCACCACCTCACAACCGGTTAGTGTTTATGATGTTTGTTAGTGATTTTATGATGTATGTGGTGTTTCGGTTTGAAGATAATGTGTGATATTCGGTTGATAATGATGTGTGATGAAAAATTATGTGATAATATGTCTACTTGTTAAGTGTTATACATGAGAAATACACCCCTTTTGAGTAATCGGTTCATAAATGTTTCATGTAGTATGTTTATATTCGGTTAAAGATGATAGGTTAATGTATTGGTTATGTTGGAGTGAGTAATGTGTGCTTGACTATGATTGAATGTTGAATGGTAAAATCTAGTCTAGGTGTTATGGTGCTTGACCGAAAATACAAGAGCTATGAACACATGTCGAATATGAATATTTGAATATGTGTTGAATATGGTTGGAATGTGATATGAACATGACTTTAATATGTGAAGAACATGATGAATGTGTTTTGAATATTTGATGAACATGAAGAACTTGTTGAACATCATAAGAGCATGGTTGAATATTTGAATTCTGATTTGTTTGATCCATTTTTAGTAAATTGCTAGACAAGAAACATGTTTAAGGAATTTGGTTGGATAGTACAAACTGTTACATGAATTCAGAATAGTACACTGTTCCGAATCAGTAGTTGTCCAACCGAAACCATTGGTTGCGACTCGAAACCATGCATGATGAGTCGAAACCGCCCAGTTGCGACACCGGTTGCGAGTCGCAAACACCTGGTTGCGACTCGAGACCACACCTGATCAGCACATAAACCTTGTGACTCGAAACCACTGTTGCGAGTCTGGTTGCGACTCGTAACCAAAACAGCATGGACCGAAACCATGGTTGCGACTCCGGTTGCGAGTCGCAAACGCCTAGTTGCGACTCGGGATCATATTCGGGTACACACTGTTGGACTTGTTTAATTATGGGCTTATTTGATTGGGCCGGACTCTTGGGCCTAGTGTACAGACCTGATATATTACTGTTGAATGTGAATGTCGATGAACTGCATGCAACGTGCTAGCATACGTGTAGAATATACGTGCACTACTTAAATACGAACCTGATTGTATGATACAACTATGATAGGACGTGAGTAGCCTCAACGTTGCTTGTTTGACTTTTCTGTGTTTTCTACCGAGCAAACCAAGGTGAGTTCACACCCTCTACAAAGCATGGGATTCCCAGGGGTTGGGAATGGGGTTAAGGAACATGGGTTCCTCGTCCTCCTTGGGTAGGACAGTATTGGTTCAGGAATGTAATTCCTCGTCCTCATGGACAGATAACTCGTACTAGACCAAAACTCTATCACGAAGTCCCTCATCTTTGTATCGACTTAATCGCCGAGGCCAATGGCGAGCGGGTCATTAGTTAGATAGCGCTATTTAGGTTTGACAAACCTCACACCGTGCCGCAGAGGACGGGCGTGAACTAATGGACTACTGGCACGTCAATGATGATAGACATTGACAGTTCAGGGCACATAAACATGACTACAGTCAGCAGTCGATATGGTAACGAGTCTAGTATATACATGGGGTAGCCCCCACGGCCGAAATGCCAGATAACTAACACGGGGTAGCCCCCACGGCTGGATAGCCAGAGTAACCGGGAATAAACAAGTCACGTTTTTAACTATGGGGTAACCCCCACGGCAGGATGCCAGCTAAAGGAAACTGTTTTCGAAACAACTTAAAACGAACACCCAACCGTGAACTCACTCAACTTGTTGTTGACTCGTTACTACATGCTTTGCAGGTCCTTAGGTTCTTAAGCTGGAGCTTGCATGGAGGAGGATCGTTGTGGGACATGGACGACTGTGTGCCATGTTAAACTATGAAACAATTAAACTTATGTTTTGTTTTAAGACTTATGCTTCCGCTTGCAACTTAACTATGTTTTTGTTTGGACACCAATTGTATTGGTTAAACTTTATATCTTTTAACTCGTATGTTCGATATGATTGGTGGCTGGATCCTGGTCAGTCACGCCTCCAAGCGGTAGTACTCCGCGGGTGGATTTTTGGGGGTGTGACAAGTGCGGCCGGGCGGCGGAAGAGATGGATGAGTACGCGCAGGGGAAGCCAACCATACGAACCGGGAAGTCACCGGTAAAGAAGTTTCCAAAGAAATTGGTTCCAAAGGGGTTTGTGAAGAAGTCCGGAAAGAAGGCAAATGCACCGGTGGGAAGGCCAAGGAAACCGGGAATTCGTTGCTTCAAGTGCAAGCAATTTGGTCATATCGCCTCGATTTGCCCAAGTAAGTATGTTAATTTATCGCCATAACCGGTTGAAAGTGATTATATGGTTAAAGATACATGTGGCGGTAATTGAGATTCGATATGGGTTGTTGATCCTACATTCAAAAGACACATGACGGGAAACCGGAATGTGTTTAAATGTTTCAAGAGGCACTTTGGGTTAGTGACAAACGAGAATAGGAAGGATTTCTCGTTTGTGCATGGTATTGGAGAAGTTAGAGTCCCGGTGGATGGTAAAGACAAAACAATCCCATGTGTGAGTTACGCTCCTGGTCTAGACAAGAACGTGTTAAGTCTAGAACAACTTTTGTTTCAAGGAATAGAAACAGTTACAATGGGGGATACATGTCTACTAAAGAAGATGTTTGGAAGTCGCTCGAAAGGTTTTGATATTTATGAAGATAAATCGGAGGTCGACTTAGAACAAGATTATCTCAACACGTTTTATGATAATCTTGGTGTTGATAACGGTTACAAGAAAGAAAAGAAGGAATTTAAGGAATGCTTGGAGGATTACTACGAAAGGGAATTCGAAAAGGAAAGGAACAAGAAAAAGGCGTACGGTGAAAGTTCGAGGGCAAGAAAGAAAGAAATCGTTTACTCCAAGAAAGCAAAGAAGGCGCTTTTAATATACATCGAAGGTGAAAAAGATAATCCGCGTGAAACAAAAGAGACGCTCCGGGAACGAGCGTTAATTCTTTCACAACTCGAGGAAGACGTTATCGAAAGGAACATGATCATTGAAAGTTGTGTAGAACCGGGAGATCTCATAACTTTGCACGAAGAATTAAAGAATCATCAAAGGTTTTTCGATGCTCCATTCGAAGAGATCTTGATTTGGTTCATATCGGATTTTCTTGGAATCGTATGTGAAAAGGCAATGCCACCCGAGTTGATTGATGGCCGAGATCTTAGTCTAATCTTGTTACATCGAATTGTAAAGCTTAACGGAGGATTCAAGGAAGTAATGGAAAAGAATTTATGGGATGTGATTGCGGCTAAGTATGGTTATGAACCGGATGATGCATATGAAGTCAAGGTTGCCTACATTTACTACTTGGAACTAGTCGAATGGTATTTCGACTTCATGAAGAAAGAGCGTGGGAAAAAGGCAAACGTCATGGCTGGAAATTCAAACAACAACGGCGGTTGGCTCGAAGAATCAAGTGACGATGAAGTGGTGGTCAAGATAGAGGTCACCAACAACCGCAAGGAGTAATCAAGGCTGGAGACTCGGATGTTCTTGCTTAGGGCGGTGAATGAAGATCAAGATAATCAAGTCCATCCAATTCGGTTTCGGGCCGGTAGCTTTTATTTGTTTTAGTTTATTAATGGGTCAAAACAGTTTATTCGTTTTATGTTTATGTTTAGAACATTGGGCCGGAGGCCATGTTATGTATTGGGTCAAACTCTAGAAGTCCATTAGGTTTAAGATATTGGGTTTGGGTTGTGCATATGATGGAACGGTGTGAGTTTACATATAACCGCATGTACGGTTATTTGGGAAGCGACGTATCCCTGCAGCAAGAGTCACAACCGTTGAAGACGCACCTGTTCGTATCATATAAATGCACAGCTTCATTCCCAGTTTCATGTAACTGCAAGATTTGTTTATAAAAGTTCAGTTTGTTCAAGTTCTGCATTATTACAAGTTCGGTTAGTTTATTATCATTCAGTAAATTTCGGTTAGTTTGATTCATCATGAAGTATTGTGAAAGTTGTGGTTTGTTTGAGAATGATTGTGTATGCGGTCACAACTCGATCCGTTCCGACTGGTCCTGGGTTTCCGATGACGATGATACCAACATATAGGATGGTGGACTTCAAACCAAAACTTGATGATCGATCGCATGCTGATTGCTGAGTAAAGACTGAAATCTAATTGTTATGAATAAGAATGAATTATGTTTAGTTTTTTTTAATTAATAATAATAATAATGTCATAAGCGTATGTTTATTTATTAATTAGGTTACTATAAAGTTGGTGATGAGGCTACGTACGTAGTCAAGAATGTTAATCTCATTGATTGTATCAATGACATAATGATTGTACGTCAGTTTTTTTTCATTTCTTGAACTATGTACTACAATGGAAATTAACATGTTATTGAAACTGAAAGCATACATACAACCCAAAACAAAGGCTAAGATGAATTTAAAAGCTATACTCTAGCGTTTAAAGATTATTAATTAACATGTATGTGCTAATCATTATGATTCTAAGAAATATTTTTACAAAAAAAAAAAAAAAAAATTCTAATGGCTTCAAACAATATTAATGACACGGATATCATCATCATCAGGGGCGTAGCTTTCAAGGGGCCGGGAGGGGCGCCCGACCCCCCGAACTTTTCGCTCAATAGTGTTATGTATGTACGTTTCGAATAGAATTTTTTAGGTATATACGTTTTCGAGCCCCCAAATATTAGGTCCGGTTAGTGGTGCACAAAAAACCCAAACCCGGATCCGGACCCGAAAATAAAACCTGGAACCGGGTATTATAAAACCCGGGTTTTTTATACCCGAACCCGACCCTACCCATAGGGTAGGGGTTAGGTATGCATTTCTTTTATAAAACCCGAACCCGGAACCAGGCTTTTTTATACCCGTTTTCAACCCGGGTTTTACGAGTACCCGGTTTCAACCCGAACCCGGAACCGGGTTTTTTCAATACCCGGTCCGGGTTTCCCAATACCCTGTTCAGGTTTTTTCGTTTTTTTGTGTTTTTTCGAGTTTTCTACCTTGGTAACGGCTATATAGCCGTTAGAAAATGTATTATGATCATTTGTTTGGTTTACATTGTATCTCTATACCCTATAAAAGGGGTCTTTGATGACGAACAATAAACGAAGACGATCAAGTTATTCGAAGCTATCTATGTTCATCATCTTATTCGATCTGCTTCAATGATTATTTAGGTGTCATGTATTTCTATGTTTTATGAAATAAAAAGGTTTTGCATTTTATATTTCTATGATTTATCCAAAAGAAATGAATACCCGAGGCATACCCGAACCAAACCCGATCCATACCCGACCCTACCCGAACCCGAAAATAGGGTATTATAATACCCGGGTATTAGAAAACCCGACCCGAACACGGGTATATAGGGTATACATTTTTTATATAAAACCCAAACCCGGACCCGACCCGGGTATTGTCAATACCGGATTTTGTAGAACCCGATCGTACCCGAACCCGGTTCCATACCCGGAACCGGGTATTCAGAAAACCCGATTTGTGCACCACTAGGTCCGGTGACTTCCGACCCCCCGATGAAAATTTTCAAGCTTCGCCACTGATCATCATCATCAAAAATAAGTTGAACAAAAATTTAGTGTGGTTGAACTAAACAATGTCTTTTAAGTCAGGAGCGCATCATATTCGGTTGTAACGAGAAAGATTGTGAGTTTTTCAAAGAACTCCCGGATATTGAGCTTCATGATAGAGCACTAGATTACATGAAGAATCAAATAACTTTGAACGACAAGGTGGTGTCTGCTTTATTTAGAGAATCCACAACGTTATGCATTTTCAAACCCTCACAAACTGTCGCCTCAATTGCCACATTAGATTAAAACATCCTTTAAATACACTCATTTTTCCCACAACACTATAAAATTTCTAACAACTATTAACTTTATATGTGTGTAAACTAAATGTGTGATATGAGAGGGGGGAGGGGGTTACCACCTCGTGGATCCGTAGCAGGTTTGGAATTCACATTGGCAACATTATGGATGCCCTTAGAGGAGTAGTTTCGGTCTACAATGAAAACATGAAAAATAGAGACAAACAGTGGCGGATCTAGAAAACCTTCGTAGGGGTAACGTCTTAAAAGAAAGGGGTAACGAAATCGAAAAAACGTTAAAAAAATGTCAATTTTTTTCAAAATTTACACTACCGCCGGAGCGCCAAGAGGTAGCGGAGGCTACCCCTTCTAATATGGTACATCCGCCCCTAGAGACAAATGATTGATGTAAATTTTTGTTTTCACTAGTTCTTTTTTGATGTTTATTTTTGCTTTCGATGTTTTTTTCTGTTCACTCGTCCAAAAGCAGTTTTTTAGTGCTGAGATTTATGTATTTTTGAGAGCTTTTTGAGAGAGCACCAACAAATATACCACCAAATAATGAGATTTGTTGGTGCTGCTCAATAATAGAAACCAAATTAGTCCACCATTAAATCTCTAAACACACCACCAAAAAATCAATGATAGAAACCATAAGTCTTTAACACGTGTCAATATGCATTTACCGCCATTTAATCCACTACTAGAATATCAAAAATAAAAAAAAAATTACATTGCTTTGATTGGTTCATTTGGGTTATCTTTATATTTTTAAAAAATAAAATATAAAAAGGTTATTGGCGATGGATTTTCTATTATGAACCGGTCCGTAAAAATATACATTATTTGAACAAATGTTTTTTAGTTTTATTTTATGGGTTATTGGATTTTATCACCCCCAACTATCGGCTTTTGGCCGTTGCCACCCGCAACTAACACTTTGACACCCGACACCCCCAACTTGACTTTTTGTTTGTGCTGGCACCACCCAGTTAAATCTTCACTAACTGGGTTTGTTTTTTATCCAACGTGGCACAAATGTGATGAGTTGGACATGATTACGTGGCGGATGATGTGTCACTCTCTCTCCCTCCACACCTCCACCTCATCTTCCCCTTTATTTCTCCGTCTCTCTCTTACACACAAGCTCATAAACCTCCATTAATCTCGCTCTACTCTCTCTCTCTCCTCCCTTGTCCACCACACCTCCTCTCCGCCACCGCTGATCCTCACACAACAAACAGATAACAATTACAAGTGTATACTAGAATCAATTTCTATGTGAATCAAAATTTATCCTTCAACACCACAACAAACAGAACCCTGGTAAACCTGATAACGATTAGAAGCAAGCAGAAGGGTATGGATGTAAAAGAATTGAGAATAAGAAATTAGGGTTAGGGTTTTAATACCTGCATATAAGTTTCGTCCTAATCAAGACCGAATCGGATGACGACGAGACGCTCCTCCTCGGCGAGGATTGCTTGATCGACGGCCCAGCCGGAGTGCAAGTGCGGTACCAAGTACGACATCTCTCTCTCTCTCTCTCTCACGATCTCTCTCTCTCCCCTTCTCTGTGATGATTGTTGCCAATCATGCGTTGCGTCAACTACGACTCACTCTCCGGCATCATCAGCCGTACTCCTCCTCCTACCGATATTTCACCGCCGGAAGTCTCCATAACCTCGCCGGCGAACGATACCGAGGCGGCTCCGGCACCGGCGAAGATGAATATTGGATCGTATGCTGTTGAGATAATATGTGTGCCACGTAATCATGTCCAACTCATCACATTTGTGCCCATTTGATGACAATGGCGTGCCCATTTGATAAGAATATGTGAGTATTTACCGAAATGTTGAGTAATTCTTTTTAGTCGGTTTGTTGCTTCAGTTTCTGTGGAGATAACATTATCAGCAGCAGATAAAATGGGGTGATTGTCGGCCATTTTTGTTAAGAAGTAATCAAGAAATTTGCAACTGATTTTGATGAAGGCTTTTGAGATTATTGAGTACGTTTGGACATTTCTGCTTGTTTTTTATAGAGTAGCGAAGAGTTGGTGTGGGTAATAAAATCAGGGCTGGTTGATGGTAAACAGTTGGGTAAATTGCAGAAGGTTGGTGCGTGGTTGGGTTGTGATGAAGAGGATTGAGATGATTGTTGCTAGAAGATGAAGATTCATGTTTGATTTGGGGAATAATCTGTGTTATAAAGGAAGGAGATGAAGTGCTTGACACGTCAGTCGCCACATAATCATGTCCAATGTCCATCTCATCAAGTGTGTGCCACGTCGGACCAAAAACAAACCCAGTTAGTGCAGATTTAACTGGGTGGTGCCATTGCAAACAAAAAGTCAATTTGAGGGTGCCGGGTGTCAAAGTGTTAGTTGCGGGTGGCAACGGCCAAAGGCCAATAGTTGGGGGTGATAAAATCCAATAACCCTTATTTTATTTATAAAACATCCAAGATCTAATACAAAGGCAAATAAAACAAAAAACTATACTTACAAAAAATGTATAAAATCTAAAAGCATAATGAAATAAAATAACATGTTCATGGAAAGCTATAAAGAATGAGATACAAACATGATTTTTATTAAGCCATTTCCTAAAATAACAATTTAAACACATACAATCAGACCAAATAAACATAGTGTAATTGTACATTCTTGGCACTTCAAAGCATAAATGACGTTCATCGTCGTAATAGTTTTCCGGCGGACTATCCTCGGTGTATTTGATGGAATCACGCATAAAATCATCAAGAAATATCTTCAAAAATCTCGTGTCTTTTCGTAGATAAAGCCATTGATACACTTTACGCCACATTGCCGGTTTCTTGATACCGTGGAAGCCGTTCCAGAAAACTTTCCGGTGATGCTTTGCTCCTCCTTAACATTTTTCTCTCTAAAAAAGATTTTGATTTTAACAGTGTCTATATATATGTGTGTATAAAGGTTGTGTTTTTGGAGGCATGATTTGATCCATTAATTGAATAGGATAAGAGCAATTGAAAACCGTAGGATTATGATCCATTTGATGCCTAATAAAATGTTTATTTAATAAACGAACGAACACGAACAAAAAAATTTGTTCGTTTAATTAAATGAACGAACATGAACATACCTTGTGTTCGTTCATTTATGTCCATGAACGTTCGTTTAAATTTTAGTAAATATATAAATAATTGGGTTTGTATAAATATTAGGTTTTCTAACTACTTATATTAATATGACTAATTTTATTACTATAAATAAGCAATAAAAACATGCAATAGAACTTATACATTGTGCTTTATGAGTTTTTAAAAAAAAACTTGATTTTTTTACTTTTAATCCAAAGGTTTTTACCTTTTGCAAATTTAACCCTACATAATTTGTTTTTTGAACTTTAACCCAAAACTTTTCATTATTTGCAATTTAACTTCACAACTTTTGTTACTTATAGTTTTCATCTTTCGTAAATTTTCGTTTTACGTATAGTTCTAAATTTTTCGAGTTAATACGACGCAACGTGCATGTGTGGTTCAACGTTTTTAACTCTATTTTTTCATGTTTGACAGGTTTGTCACAACACGCATATCCTAGGTCGAGTCAGTGTTGGTGGTCGATGACGGTTGTGTGACATTAGTACTATTTGACACTGTTTTACGCCCCGCCGTAACGCGGGGTGTGCTTTGGGGGGTTTCAAAGAAAAAATGGTTATGCATATGATTGTCGTAACGTTGGCTTTGGGGGTTTTAAAAGAAATTAATTTTTTTTTACTTTTCACCCAAAAGTATTTCATAAATTACTTTTAACTCAAAACTATTTTTTTTTTTTACTTTTAACCCGAAACTTTTTATCTTTGCAATCTATCCTCATAACTTTTTTTACTTTCAACTTTGGTCCTTTATAGTTTTCATTTTCCGCAAATTTTTCGCTTTATGCTTGGTTCTAAATTTTGTAACTTAACAAATCGCAACGTGCGTCTTTGGTTTAACGTTTTTACGTTTCGTTATAAATTTTGCGAGTTAACACGACGCAACGTGCGTGTGTGGGTGAACGTTTTTACATCGTCTATTTTTCCCCGTTTGATAGGTTTAATATAACGTGCGGGTCCTAGATTGACTTAGTTATAACTAAAGAATCCCCGCCGCATTGCGGCGGGTCACAATCCTAGTTAGTATATATTTATGAACTCTAATTTAGATGTGTTTTCGGATGAATTGTAATATATTAGACTTGTTTGTTCAATCATGTTAATTTATGTTTGTTTATGTTTATTTAAATATGTTCAGTTGATTTTTTTTTTGTTTATGTTCGTTTGTGTTCGTTAATGTTCGTGAACTGTTCGTTTAGTCTTTTAAATGAACGAACATGAACGAACACGAATATGCCCGATTTCTTAATGAACGAACACGAACAAAAAAATGTGTTCGATTTTATGTTCGTGTTCGTGTTCGTGTTCGTGTTCGGTTAAAGTTAAATGAACGAACACAAACATGTCTATGTTCGTGTTCGTTTACAGGCCTAGGTGCTCTTAACAATTTCACCATCAAAAAATCAATTTAATAGTGCTGTATAACTTCTAAGCATTTAATGGTGCTTTGTAATCTATTTTTTGGATGGTGTATTTATTTATTAATATGGTAATCTTGTTATTTGGTGCTTTGTATTCTAAGACACCACCAAAAAATTGAATTTAACACCACTAAAAAAGTGGTTTTGTACTAGTGGTTGATGGTGATAGTGAGGACGATGAATATAACATAAAAAACATGTTTTGCAAAAATTATAATCAGTTGTTGTATAATAACACGAATCTTACAAGATCACGAAATACATAATCACGCAACCAATTACACATAATCACACACATCTATTCAGAATAGCACACAAACATAATTCCTTGTTAGGATAAAAACATGAGTAAAAAACTTGACTACCCTTCCATTCAATTAATAAAAACACATCATTTCCTCAGTACGCCGTATTATTTCAGACACTTCACGCACATATTACCACTTTCTGATTCGTATAACCGATATAGTGCACACATATATTACCATTTGATTGTGTTTCATGTGTTTTAAGACAAATAAAGTGATACAATAAGGCCATGTGTAGTCATAAAGTCCCTTTGTGGACGTTATGCGAAACGTGTCGTGCCACGCCACACAGGGGCTTTATGGGGCGTTATATCACTAGAGCCCGTAGCCATAAAGTCCCTAACTCATCATTACTCAATTAATTAATAACCCTTCAATTATACATACATATGTATGTATATATATGTGTGTGAGTGGGGGTAAAAAATTGCAAATCCATATCGCCGCTATATCTATAACGCTGCATCCATTTTTTGCCCCATAGCGCCGCCTGTCGTGGTATGACGGGCGCTATGGAGCCCTATGACCCAAAAAAATCCCCACTTCACGCCCCACTACACTCGACCTAGCTCAAAGGAAAGAAACATGCAAGAGGCTAGCTAGTTTAAATTCATAGTATCTAGTCATGATTCATGTTTTCCGTGTAACTTTTTTAATGGAAAACCAATAGATTCATATATCATTGTGTTTTGAGCTCAAAGACTAGAAGGTATGGGGGCCGGCTGAGGCCCGGCTAGGACCGGCGCCGGTCCCCACACCGCCCCCTCCCTTCCGTTCCGTCGTCCCAGCAACCCACAGCCGAACTTGCCGCCCCACTTTCAAAATTATATCCGTTATTCAACGGATACTTAATAAAAAAAAATTACCTTTTTCACTTTAAATATTTATCAACTTCATCCATTTTTTTATACAATTCACATCCATTTCTCCCAATCTTCTCCTACTCTCATCCATTTTTATAAAAAAAACACTCCCATTTTTTTACCATCATGAATCCATTCAACCCAAACGACCCCAACCCGAACAATCCCAACCCGAACAATCCTAACTTTTTTTCGAGTCCCGCTTACACTCTGGCTATGGATCCTTCGTGGGGGTCTCCACCATTTATGTTTTCGGGTTTCCGACAATCACCTAACGCCTTCAATCAAATGTCCCAACTTCAACAAATGCAACAATACCAAGCATACCAACAATCCATGCAACGCAACTCGGTTCAACTTGATCAATTCCAATCGCAACCGCCAACTTCGCAACCGCAACCCTCGGTTCAACTTGACGATGATGATGAAGTCGTCCCCGAATCGCCACCTAAAGAACTCAAGCGCAAAAAAACAGGGGGAAGGGGAAGGCCGTTGAAACCGAATCCGACACCGCAAAAAAAAAAAAAAAAAAAAAAAAAAAAAAAAACGGTTCGAGAGCAAAGGTGAGAACGTGGACAAAAGTAGAGGAGGAGGCGCTAGCAATAGCGTATCTTAAGGCCTTAACTTGCCCGATTGTCGGTATGAACGAAAGTTAAATTTTTTTAATTTAAATTTAAAAAGAATTATTTTTTAGTTTTACTAATGCAATTTTTTTTAATTTTAGGGAGCAATCAAACGGGTTCTGGATTTTGGAAGGCATGTACGGATAGATTTAATCACCTTATGGGGGAAGGCGCGGCCCGTGATCTCGATTCCGTATCGGGGAAGTGGCGGAAAATGAACAAGTGCGTGAATGATTTTATCGGGATTTATAACCCACTTTACATCAATCGTCCTAGTGGGAGTAGCGACAAGGACGTTCTTAACTTTGCAATGGCTAAATGGGAAACAAAAAATCTGCTTTTCCCGCACCTCCGAGCATCGAACGTTTTAAAGAAAGAACCTAAATGGGCGCCGATTCCAAATGAGGTCGCAACCGCCAAACGGACTAAAACTTCGGAGTCCGGAAGTTATAGTGCGGGAGGCTCCACCGCTCGTTGTCAAATCGACATAAACGACGAACCGGAATATGACGAGGAGCCCGTTCACGAGATCGAACGTCCCGGCGGAAGGGACAAAGCAAAAAAAGTGGCGGCCGCAAAGCGCAAAGGGGCCGGCTCGAGTGGAGGGGGCGGCTCGGGTGGAGGTGGCGGCTCGAAGGTGTCTTCGAAAATGGACGAGTTAATTTTCGAATTCCGTTCGTTTAAAGACTTTGCGGCAGAAAAATATAGTCACAAGAAAAACGTGTCGGCCGACTATGCTTCAGCGGAGGATTTTAGGATAATGAGGTTGGATCTCGACTCGGTTCCGGAGGATGAACGAGAGGTGTATCGGAGGATGAAGGAAGAGGTGAAGAAAAAATGGACGTCGTAGGGTTTTTTTTTTTTTAGGAAATGTAATTTTTTTTATTTTTCGGAAATGTTTTTTATTTTTAGGAAATGTAATTTTTTTTATGTTATGAAATGAATTTATTTATGTTGTTTTATGTAGTATTTTTTAATTTTTATAAAGTTTTAATTAAGTTAATAAAAAAAACTTAGAAAATTATAAAATAATAAGGTGTGGTAGCCCCATCCTCCACCCCCCTCAAAAGGGAAGGAGGCTCATCCCCCACAAGCCAGTGATGTGGCGCCTACATGACGGCTCATTCTCGTGGGGATGGGCACCACCATACCCTTTAGTCTAATAACATGGTACACATAGACATAGGTTGATGCAATGTCTCTCTCATCTTTTTGAAATGCCCAAACTATCTACACACTTAGTGTGTAGATAGTCACCCCAAAAAGGTGGTTTTTGTCCTTATATGCACACCCTGTAGTGTCGAACTATGGCCAAAACGTGGCGTTTTGGTCCGGTTAACCAGATAAAGACTGACGGGTGTCTGACGGGTCTGTTGAGCGGACCAAAACGCCGAGTTTTGGTGGCGTTTTGGTCCTGCAACCAGACTGGGTGTCAGTCTTTTGTCTGGTTGACAGGACCAAAACGCGGCCAAAGCTTGACGTTTTGGTCCGGTCAACAGACCCGTCAGTCTTTTTGCTGGTTAACCGGACCAAAACGCCGCGTTTTGGCCATAGTTCGACACTGTAGGGTGTGCATATAAGGACAAAAAACACCTTTTAAGGTGTGTAGATAGTCAAATGGGTGTGCCAATAGGTACACCCTTTTGAAAAGAATCTTAAGAAACACAATGAAATGTAGCCTAAATAATTACATGTATTCCCAGCAACCACCTATTACTTGTCGTTTTAATTATGTTTTCTATCTTAAGAGAATAAATAAAAAAAACATGAAGAAAGATACATGTGAAAAGAAATGCATTGTTTAGGCCAAAATAGTTAAGAATATTTAAAAAAAAAAATATGAAGAAAGATACATGTGTGAGCAAATGCATTGTTTAGGCCAATATAGAGAGGTTTTTAAGAAGCAACTACCTCTTGTACTCTCATAATCATAACAAACTAAAGGCATTGTCTTTTTTAGATCATGTTCACACAATTAAAGCAACGTGAAAAGACGCCGGTTGAAATAAAACATTAGGTTAACAATAACTTTAAAAAAAATACATGTATTGCTTTAAATTAATGTTATTCTTCATTGAATGCAATTTAAACATTCTTTTGAATGTAAAAGAACTTTATGATAAAAAAAAGTACATAATTTTACATAGTTTTTCTAATATTATATATGGCTAGATCAAATACAAAGTCTCATAAAAATAAAAGTCAGAAGAAGGGTATCAAACGAACTCCGACTGACCTCATTCAAGCGACACTGGAACTGTCTCGTCGAACTCTACGATGTGAAATTTTAGGTTCCTGTTTTTAGATGTTTAGCTTGTAGATTTTACTTTTTTTTTGTTTACATCATTGTGTTTTTTTATTTATAATTGTGCATTTTCTATATTTGCATCATTATCTTTTTTAGTGACTCATTGTGTTTTTTTCTTCGATATTGTGTTATATTTTTTCGGCATTGTGTTATATTTTGCGATTCATTATGGTTTTGTACACTTCTTATTTTTAAGAGTTTTTGAAAAATTTTTTACCCAATAGATAGATATACTCAGGTATGTATATATATTGACATTGTGAGCCATGTCTTTTTAACTAGTAGCTAGGGGTGTTCAGAACCGGATATCTAAAATTTTCGGATAACAGATTTCACTATCCGAATCCATATTTGAAATTTCGGATATCCAATCGGATAGTGAATCGGATATCCGAATATCCAATTTTTTATTTAGTTTTTATTTTTTTATTACTTTTTAATATTCGGGACCGGATATTTCAGATAGTTTTGATATCCGGATATGAGTTTTCGGATAGTTCGGATATTTTTTGGATATTTTCTGATATTTCGGATATTCGAGTATCCGATAAATATATATATATATATATATATATATATATATATATATATATATTGATATTTCGGATCGGATACGGATAATTTTAAACACCCCTAGCCTCAATGATTTGTGTGTTTATGGGTTGATTAGTTAAATCTGATACAAACTCAAGAGTTTTGCACCAACCTAACACGAGTCATGTATGGGCTATACGAACATGATTTGTTTAACCAAGTTTTTAACTTTTTTTTTTTTTGCTTATTATTACTTTCAAATTATAAATTATACCACATATACATTTAGAAGATGGGGGGAATAGTGCCAGGTTGCTGTCTGGCACTCCCCAATTGGACCAATCTTTTTTTAATTTAATTTTATTCACAGTTTAAAATTACGCTTTTGTCCTTCGTTTAAAAATACGTTTTTGCCCCCAGCTCAAAAAAAATTTTATAATTTTGCCCCTAGCTCAAAATTACGCTTTTGCCTTCGGTTCAAAAACTCATTTTTAATTTTGTTCTTAGTTTAAAATTACGGTTTCACCCTTCGTTTAAAATTACGGTTTTGCCCCCAGTTCAAAATAAAACTTTGGTTTTCCCTCTACCTTAAAATTACGATTCTGCCCTCAGCTCAAAATTACGTTTTTGCCCACAGTTCAAAATAAAATTACGATCCCCCCCCCCCCCCCCCAAGCTCAAAATTATGATTTCGCCTCCAGCTCAAAATATAATTACGATTTTGCCCTCTATACAGACATACATGTTATGAGAGAGAAATATTCGGTTTATTGCCCCGCAACGCGGGCGGGGCAAAAACTAGTTTATATACAATCGATAAAATCTCATGCATAACTGCCTAACTCGTAGGGTGAAGATAAGAACAAACATTTTCTTTATCCCAGGAAATGAATAGACGGCTCACACTAATACACCCGGCTCTAAAAACTCACCTTTTTAACATGTAAAGGATGCAATTGCTTATTAACAATTACTCTTAAACTACACATCGTGATGCTCATTTATACTTTTAACTATTGAAATAAACTATCCCTACATGTTAAAGTTTTATAATAAAATTAACTTTTAAAAATTTATAAAAGAAATTTATTTCAACCTGTAATCTCAAGACCAACATGTTTAGGGGTTGTTTGTTTACCTCTTAATGAAGCTCTTAATGATTCAGACCTCTTACTGGTTCAGCACTTAATGGTTCAGAGTGTTTTGTTTTACGAGCAGATGTCTGAATGATTCAGACATTTACCTCTGAATGGTTAAGATTTATACAGACTCTGAATGGTTAAGACCTCTAATCTGAATTGGTCATACATTTGACTCTAAACGGTTAAGCATTATACAGGCTCTTAATGGTTCAAACCTCTTACTGGTTCAACACTTAACCATTTAGATGTTGCCAAACAGCCCCTTAGTTAAACACGTTTACAGATTCAACCCTTTAAAATATGTAATAGGTTTCTTGTATGAAATTCACACTTCAAAACATCTCACATAATTCTATGATTGTAATATTGCTGTTAAAGCCTTTAAACTATTCCATTATTTATAATATGGTATTCAAGCTTTGTTATCATTGACTGTGTGTGAACATACAATAGAAAATTGTTGAATAACAGGTGACCGGAGAATCATGGCAGAAATAAGAAACTAAATTAGGGACGGTTATGTTGCAAAAAGCAAGGGATGAAAAATAAATTAAATTTCAAAATTTAAAAATAAACTTTTACCACAAATTAATTTTGTTTATTGTTATTTTATTATAATAGCTACATTTAAGGGTGTTCAGAATTCGATTATTAAGGATCGTATTCGAGTCTAGTAATCGAATGCGAATTTATGATTTTCAATTCGACTCAATCTGAAATTCGAATTCAATTTAAACATATTTTTTAATATATATATGTACAAACACATATAACTTCGAAAATTGGGCCAAAATATAAATTATATCCATAAAGATAAGACTGTTATTCATAACATTTCCAAGTATGATTGACAAATAGCCCATACTACTTATTTCTATAATTTAACCTGACTTACATCGCTGCCAGTAACCAGTCTAACTTCGAAATTTTGGCCGGTCTTTTGACATATTGATAGTTTATTGATTTTGCAAATTAGTAGTTTGATGTTAAAAATAATTAGTTTGTAGTTTTAAATACGAATCGAATCGAATAAATCAAATCTAAATCGTATACGACTTCAGGTAAAAAATAAAATTTGAAAAAAATCGATTCGATTAATACAAAAATTCGTTATTCGAATCGATAAACACCCCTAGCTATATGATATGTGTATATTACATTATACACATCTACTCAAATATAAAATAAACTATTAACTTTATTATTTTTATAGTTTATAAATGTATTCGTGATCAAATCATTTAAAACACGCTCGTAATGGTTTCATGATTTCATGAAATAGGTAGTCTATTAATAACCCGACAAACAAACACCTTCACATGCATGTCTAGGTCCGACCCGAATTCATCACTACCACTATCAAAATCTTTTCTCAGTCAAACATCAACATCTCTATCTCTAATAAAGCAAACCATTGGGAGACACATGTCACCCAATGGTGCAAGTCACCTAAGCATCCACCTAAGCAATGATGTGGCATATGTCAAATATTTGGACAAGTGGCATTCCTCATAGGCCAGGATTGGAGAACTTCTTTCATACGCTTTCTTTCTCATTCTCTCTCATCTCTCATCATTCAATTCCTTTACTCTCTCTCTCTCTCTCAATCTTCAATCGCCATCTAAATGAAACCCTAGATCAAAATTCGTCTGCCTCTTTATCACTCTCAATCCTGTCTGACAACCTTCGATCGATCTTCAAGATGCAATACACTACCATTGACGGTAATGTTTGATTCTGTTCATCATCTTATTGTTCGATTCAGTTTGAATGGTTTGCTGTACTTTGTACTTTGATTAACAGGTGCAAGAACGATGGACGATGTACTACCATAACTGATGCTAGGTTTTGTTCATCATTCCCGATTTTGTTTATACAATCCGTTTTGGTATGGATAATCTTACTTAATTTTGTTCGATTCATATGTTAAATGGTTTCTTATATGGTTTGGATCCGTATCAAGATTTGCTCCCTATCACCTTCTTCGTTCTGATTTCAACCCAAATAGCAGGTACCCATCTTTAATTTCGGTAAATTGGTTACAGTTTTTTCTTCAATAATGTTTTCTTTCATTTTGATGTCTGAATGAATGTTCGATTGTTTGGTGTTTTATGTTGCAGTGATTTAGGGTTTTGTTCGTTCAGAAAGTTGTTCAGGTCTCAAGGTTTGCTCTAATTTCATTAAATTATTCAATTGAATATGATGTGATTTGTTTTTTAATTGTTTATTTTTTTAGGTTTTGATTGTGATTGTGACATTTCATGCATGATTCGTGTTCCGTGGTTTTAGCAATTAACATATTAAGTTATAAATGCTGGTTGTTTATGAGTGATTTATGATTTGTGAACTGAGTTGTTGGAATGAATCTGTTTATTAGTTTATTGTATTATGTTTCTTGTGGAAGATTTGATTCACACTCACACTCACACGTATATGTGTTTCGTATAAGTAGATGATTTAAGATTTTAATTGTTTATGTGTTACATTGCGATTGTGTCGCCGTATCGGTCCAGGGTTTCGGTGATTGATTGCGTTTGGAGGCTGTAGACTTATGATTTGATTAGTAGGTTTTTGTTGGGATTTTTAGGTGTTTATCACTTATCAGAGCCTAACTGGTGAGTTTAAACTAAAAGCTTTCAGCATTTACACAGTTGCTTTCTGTTCTTTCACTGGTCAATAAAGGTATGTCTCGGTTATTTTCTTCGCTTTTTTTCGGGAACAGGTGTTTTTTGCTTCCTTACTTTTGTCAATTTCTATGTGTTTTTTTTGGTTTCATCCTGATTTTTATTACTGTTAGTTATCAGTTAAGGCTCTATAATTTTGGCCTGAAACTTTCACCATGATATGACCATAACTTAAATTTACAGAATATTTGTATTTACAAATTTTAGCTGCACAATGCCGTCTGAGACATCCGATCAGGACCGAGAACCATTTGTTGAGGTTGATCCATCAGGACGATTTGGGTGGTACAGCGACCTGTTAGGTGTTGGTGCCGTAAAAAAGGTCTACAGAGGGTTCGATCAAGAAGAAGGCCGAGATGTGGCCTGGAACCAAGTCAAACTATGAAATTTCAATGGTGATCCATCCGTCCTCAAAAGACTGTTATCCGAAGTTGAACTGCTGCAAACTCTAGAGAACGAAAACATCATTGGTCTTTACAGTTTCTGGAGGGATGTTGAAAACAACACCTTGAATTTTATCACTAAGGCGTGCGCTTCGGGTAATTTGAGGGATTACAAGAAGAAACATAGACGCGTGTCGCTTACAGCTATGAAGAACTGGTCAAGACAGATTTTGAGGGGGTTGGAGTATTTGCATACTCATGAACCATGTATTATTCACAGGGATCTTAATTGCAGCAATATCTTCATCAATGGAAACATTGGAAAGGTAAACATGTTTCTCTAACTCCATTCCATATGATTTAATTTAGGTAGTAGGGGTGTTAAATGGGTCATGTTTATGTGTTGGCGGGTCGAAGATAACAAGAAGACTAACCTTTGACACGGACCTGAATATCGTGTCTGACACATGACATGAGTTTTCACGGGTTGACATAAACACAACACGTTTAAAACAAAATTTTATTTGTTTATTTACATACAGTTGTCGTCTTTCCAAATTATGCCCTACCGGTATGTATAAGTTAATACTCTCTTTAATGATTTTCTCATCCGGCTTTAGATATATGTATTTTTTCATATGGTTTGATATCTGATTTGATGTTGTTTTGTTAAATGGTTTTGATTTCCACACTTCTCATCATATTATCTTATATTGAGAAATATATTAATCTTATAGGAACTATTGAATCTATAAGAACTCTTCCTTTATCAACAAAACTTGCACTTATTGATTATATTTGCATTTTCTAGACTTTTGGAGATAATATGTAAGCGTTTGATTATAATTATTTTTTTTGCAGATGGGATTCACTTCTGGTGCAGAATGGATCAAGGAATGCTCAAAACGGACATCACCAGGTGAGCGTGGTTGTAAATCGTCTACACCCAGTGATCTTCGTTCCCACTGTTCTCATCGGTATCAGTACTTTGAGAAATCAGTTCCAGTCCTATTGATTAAGGTGAAACATTACCAGACATTTTTCAATTGTATTATAGATGTATAGTTATATCCATCAGGCCTATTTCTGTGTTACAGATGAACCCGTACGTTCAGTTGTTGATGCAACACCCTTATCCATATAAAGATGATGGTGTTGGTGGTTATGGTTCAAGATGGCGGTGACTTGGTTCATGCTTGGGTTCTGGTGGCTACAAATGAAATTCGACAGTGGTGGTCCAACATCAACATCGGTTTAGGCCAAGTTCCGGTCACGCCAAGAAGTCCGGCAGAAGCTGAAATGTATGAGGTAATGCTTTCCAAGAAACCTGAGTGTGCAAAGGTAGCATCTGATAAAGCTTTGTCTGTTGTGAATAATGCAGAGGACACTGGAAGGATTAAAACTTTCACGCCAGCGACTGAAAGAATAAGGTTATGCATTCTAATAGTTTTCATAAAATTCTATTTATTATACATGTACTTTGCATTAATTTAAGTATAAGATTGGTTTATAGCACTCAAGCTGATTTTTCTTCCTGCTATAACTTGAATCTAGAGTTCCGTTAATCGGGTTGCTTAGCATGAAGAGGCTTCAATTTTTGAAAGTATGAGATTGGCTCAAGTGAATTTGCCAGCATTTATTATATTTGAAGATAAGATAAGAAGTTTATGCAAAATTTTAATTGGTATTAATTGGATTTCTATTGAGGTTTTGAAACCTTATAGTCCATGTATATACATATTGATTTTCTGGTTTTATTAGAGTGAGTGAGACAGAGAGATGATGAATCTGAAATAAAGTATGTTAAATGTTTGGAATGAATCAATATTATATGTCTAAAGTTGGAAGACACTGAAACAAAGGTACTTTATATAATTTGAAGACTATGACGTATTAGTAAATGTACACTTCTGGAGTGAATTTGTTGCAAATGAACACACGTGTGAGTGTGATATTGGTCAAAACACAAGTTATGTGAATTATAGTCTAAATTGTTTCGTCTTAAATAAATAGACATGATTCATCAAAATATTAACTTACTTTTTTTTTGCTGGTAGAATTTGAAGACCAAATTCTTGGAAAGGAAAATGAATATCTAATGGAAGCATTGTCTACTTGGAAAAAATCGCAGTTTCTATGGACAATACAGAAAAGATGCAAAGTTTAACTACAGAAGTGGAAAACAAGGTAATGATAGTTTTGTATATAATCTATCGTCTCCCCCCATCCCTAGATTTTAATTAATGTAATTAGAGGTGGCAAAATGGGTGGCTGGACTACTTGGAGGTGCATCTGGAACATTTGAAGTTTGTAATGCTCAAGTTAATGGTTGTTTTGTGCTTCATCTGGGTAAATTTAGTGGGTAGTCAGCCCAATTTCATGTGAGTGATGAAATAAATTGTAATGTAAACTGCTCACATATGTATATGATCATATATTAGTGGTGACAACTTACGAATGGGTTGATCTGGAAAAGTCAGCTGACCTCACTGACTACCGGACAAAATTGAAAGCCAAAAGGCCCATTTGATTTGGTAAAGAATGGGTATTAGTCACCAGTTTCATCTTTCTAATGCTAAGTGCAGTTTATGAAATGTGTACCAGTAGATATTCAATAGGAATGTATAATTATTGAATTTGACTTTTTTTTTCCAGGTGCTTGATGATGCAAATCAAATACTTTATATGGGATTTGAAATAGAAGTTTGTTTCGTTTCTAGCAAAACAAGCTCTGGCACTTCAAATTTTAATTTGAAATGTAAAAAATTGTTGCCAACTTTTTGACAAGTCTTGGTAGTTTAGATGAATGTCATCATTTTTAGTTATGTTGTTGAGGTAATGTTTTTATTTTAGCTTTCGTTAAATTATATTGGGTTAGAAAATTCTTACCCACAGTTTGTGTGGCATGTTATAAAAGGCATTTCTGGAATTTTTTATGTTCATCGATTGTCATCAGTTTGTATTTTTTATTTGAAGTTGTAACTTTGTAGTTGTTTGTTGTTTAAATGGATAATATACATGCTACTACATTTGAAGGTAATATATATATATATATATATATATATAGGGTTGAGTTCATTTCAGAACTCTAAATGTCACACCCCCAAAAATCCACCATGCGGAGTACCACCGCTTGGAGGCGTGATGTGACCAGGATCGAGCCACCAATCATATTGAACAACAACGTAATTAAGTAAATAATACCAACACAATACGATTGGTGACCATAAGAAAGTAAACCGACATTAGGTTAACAGCGGAAGCATAAAACGTAAGTTCAAAATATAAGTTCGTAGTTCGTGAGTTTAAAGTCCCAAAACATAAGTTTCATAAGTTCATAAAGTTTATTTATTAAGCACGGAACATAACAGTCCGTATCCCACAACGACCACCTCCATATGCAAGCTCCCTAGCATCGAGCGACCTGCAAAGCATGTAGCAACGAGTCAACAACAAAGTTGAGTGAGTTCACGGTTGGTTGTCCAGTTTAGAGTTGTTTCCAAAAACGGAGTTTAATCTTAATCAGCTATCCAGCCGTGGGGGTTACCCCGTAGTTCGAAAAACGTTTATTAGTTAACCATCCCATGTTCACCTTCCCTGGCTCTCCAGCCCGGCGCTTTGGCCGTGGGGAGCTACCCCGTTATTTAAACTACCAGACTCGTTTATCATATCGACTACTAACAAAATCAATTGTGCCCTAGCGTCGGTGTTCTATCACCACCGACGTGCCATAGTCCATTAGTACACACCCGTCCAACTGGCACGGTGTGCGGTTTGTTAAACCTAATAGCGCTATTAACTAATGACCCGCTCGCCATAGCCTCGGCGATTAAGTCGATATAAAAAGGGAGGGACTTCACAGATAGAATTCTAGTCCAGTAAGTCTAACACGTCCCAACAGGACGAGGAATTTACATTCCTGAACACGTCTCAAGGACGAGGAATTCACATTCCTGAACGCGTCCCAAAGGACGAGGAATCCCTATTCCTGTACCCATTCCCATTCTCACCGGGAATTTACCATGCTTTGTAGAAAAGTGTGAACTCACCTCGGTTGCTCGGTTAGATTCTCAAATATAGCTAACAGTCGAGGTCGGTCAATCTCGTCCTAGTATGATTTACCAGTTAGTCATTTAGTGGCTTTTCAAATAGAACACAAAGTTCCTACACGTATCTATCACACAACATGCATTGTTTTAACGGTTTATGCCCATCTAAGTTTCCCATCCATTCCCCACTCGAAATCAAACATACGATAATGCACATAACACATATAACATGTTATATCATTCTCGGATAACCTACCCGACATTTAGACACGCAAAACACTACTTATGTCATTTCAGCTTTTATGTTCAAAACTGGGCTGTTTTCGGGGATTTTAATAAAATAGTTAACATGTTCCAAAAATTCCCAAACTTTTACAGAATGTCATAAATATTCCATATTTTATTGTGTAAAAATATTGGGGTCCGGTTCATTACCAATATTTTATAAAAATTCATATTCCGGACTGAACTCAGATTCATGTATTTCTGACCACAGTCCACGGAACAATTCATTAAAAATTCATCGAGTGTCCGATTTACGAAATTCCAGTGGGGTAATTACAAATGCATCGGTTTCCATCTACTGTAGAAATTTCATGGTCTGATTCATCACAAAACTCTGGTTACAACAGAAAATACAACACTCATTTATTGCTGTAAAAACTCAGCCTAAGCTGCTGTTACAAATCGGTTCTTTAAAAATAGTAAACAGAGTCCAAAAATTACGATTCCGGTGCCATTAGAACCGTATTTTATAACACATAAATCTAGGCTTCAGAAAATACATTTTTCGTTAAGTTATGGCCCGTTTACAGCCTGATGAAGTCGGCTGAAATCATTACTCAGCTTGCTGTTTTGTGGTTTAAATGTTACTAGAACGTATTAACAAGTGTCCGATTAACGGGTTTAACAAGAAAACAACTTTTAAACATCAAGTATGATTTAACCAACCCTCAAACCAACAAGATTCCGCTTCATGATTCAGACATAAGTAAACTTTTATGTAGCTTTTATATTCTTTAATTTTGCTTAACATCTTCTAGTCTTTTGTTCTTTTAGTGATTTAAACAACACATCATACTACAACTCATAATTTTGAACAAGATGAAACAAGTTAAAATGAGAATTACTACTAGCTTATAGCTAGGGATGAATCTAATGCAAAGTGATGAGAAAATGGTGGTGAAAAAGACTAGAACAAGCTCCTTTGATGGTCCTTCAAGCTCCTATCTTCACAAAGCACCTTCTAAAGGTTGAATGGAACTTGTAAATGAAAGATTGTGGTGGTTTAGTGGTGGTGATGGGGGCGGCACTAAGGAGCCGAGAAGGAGGAGGGAGAGAGTGAAGTGAGGGAGTGAATATTTGAAGTATGGTTGTAATGATCTTGGCCATGCTTAAATAAATGCTTCCATATGTTTTCTTAACTCCAACAAGTAACCTATCTACTAAAATAATGAGATTAAATCTAGTGCAAGATTGGGGTATGGTGTAGATGATTTGTGTGGGTCCATGGGGGCCAAAATCGGTTGGGGGGGGGGGGGGCTTGAATGAAAAAAAATTGATTAAATCTAGTGCAAGATTGGGGTATGGTGTAGATGATTTGTGTGGGTCCATGGGGGCCAAAATCGGTTGGGGGGGGGGGGCTTGAATGAAAAAAAATTGCAACTAATATGTAATAGATAGTTAAAATCCAAATAATTTGATCATATGTGTTAGTTATTTGGTTTTTAATAGGTGTTATGGTAAACGGGGATCATGACTAGCCCAAAAATAGTAAAATAATGTCCATGACAAAAATTTAGCGCGTGAAATTTAGCGCGTGGTTACTGAGGGTTGTCACATTCTACCCCTGTTAAGAGAATTTCGTCCTGAAATTTAGCGCGTGGTTACTGAGGAAGCTAGTTAAGTTGCGTTGTTTTCCTGATTTTCCTGGGGTGTCACATCATCCCCCCGTTGATTTGGAATTTCATCCCGAAATTCTGCAGTAGCTTCAGCCTCAGTAGTGGTTGCGTTTTTCTTAAACAGTTGGGGATACTTGAGTTTCATTTGGTCTTCTTGTTCCCAGGTATACTCTGGGCCACGACGAGCATTCCAACGAACTCGGACCAGAGGTATCCTGGTATGCTTGAGGATCTTAACATCTCGATCAGTAATTTCTACAGGTTCCTCGATGAATCGCAGCTGGTCGTCGATAGTGAGTTCCGTCAGAGGAACTATGAGGGTCTCATCTGACAGACACTTCTTCAGATTCGACACATGGAAAACATTGTGAACTCCGCTGAGTTCTTCAGGTAGATTCAACCTGTAGGCGACTTTGCCAATTTTCTCAATGACTTCGAATGGTCCGACATAACGCGGATTGAGTTTGCCTCGTTTGCCAAAGCGGACTACACCTTTCCAAGGTGAGACTTTGAGTAGCACTCGATCCCCAACCTGGAGCTCGAGTAGTTTTCTTCCCTTATCAGCATAACTTTTCTGACGGTCACGAGCTGCCGCCATTCGCTGTCGTATCTGAGCAATTCTCTCGGTGGTATCTACCACAAGTTCGGGGCCAGTGATTTGGCTGTCACCAATTTCTGCCCAACAGAGAGGTGATCGGCATTTGCGTCCGTATAATGCCTCAAACGGAGCGGCTTGGATGCTGGTGTGGTAACTGTTGTTGTACGAAAACTCCACTAGCGGGAGGTGCTTTTCCCAGCCATTACCAAAATCGATTACACATGCCCTAAGCATGTCTTCAAGGGTTTGGATGGTGCGTTCAGATTGCCCATCCGTCTGCGGGTGATAAGCGGTGCTCATATCTAAACGTGAGCCAAAGGACTTGTGCATTGCTTGCCACAGTTCAGAAGTAAAACGTGCGTCACGATCAGATATAATAGAGGTTGGCATTCCATGCCTTGATACCACTTCCTTTAGGTAAATGTCTGCAAGAGTAGAAAATTTATCCGTTTCTTTGATAGCCAGAAAATGTGCAGACTTGGTTAGTCGATCTACGATCACCCAAATGGTATCGTTTCCGCGTTGAGATCTGGGCAGGCCGGTCACGAAATCCATGGAAATTTGCTCCCATTTCCATTTCGGGATCTCCGGTTGTTGAAGTAGGCCTGATGGTTTCTGATATTCAGACTTGACTCTCGCACAAGTCAAGCACTTGCTGACGTAGGTTGCTATGTGGGCTTTCATGCCAGGCCACCAATACGTAGTCTTGAGGTCGTGGTACATTTTATCTGAACCAGGATGTACCGAATAACGAGACTTATGTGCTTCATCCATCACAAGCTCGCGTAAGTTGCCATAAAGTGGAACCCAAATACGCCCTGTTACATAGTAAGCGCCGTCTTCCTTTTGTTCTAGCCGCTGCCTCGATCCTCGTAGGGATTCAGCCCTGATGTTCTCTGCTTTCAATGCTTCGACCTGAGCATCACGAATTTGAGCAGGAAGACTAGATTGGATGGTAAGCTGTAGAGCACGTACACGCCTAGGTATGGTATCCTTTCGACTGAGGGCGTCTGCCACCACATTGGCTTTGCCCGGATGGTACATGATCGCGCATTCGTAATCGTTCAAGAGCTCAACCCATCGGCGTTGACGCATGTTTAACTTCTTTTGCTTGAAGATATGCTCGAGACTCCTGTGATCGGTGTAAATGGTGCACTTGGTACCGTACAGGTAATGTCTCCATATCTTAAGCGCGAAAACAACTGCTCCCAGCTCCAGATCGTGAGTAGTGTAATTTCTTTCCTGAACCTTGAGTTGGCGTGATGCGTAGGCAATGACCTTGTCACGTTGCATCAATACGCAACCAAGTCCTTGAATGGAAGCATCGCAGTAAACCACGAAATCATCGGTGCCTTCGGGCAATGAGAGGATAGGCGCGCTACAAAGTCTATCCTTTAGATGTTGAAATGCGGACTCTTGTGCATCACCCCAACGATAGATGACACCCTTCTGAGTCAGTGAAGTGAGAGGTTGCGCAATCTTGGAGAAATCTTTGATAAACCTTCTGTAATATCCTGCCAAACCCAAGAATTGGCGGATTTCTGTTGGTGTGCGGGGTGCAAGCCGGTTCTTGATTGAGTCAACCTTGGATGGATCAACATGAATCCCATCCTTGTCTACTACGTGGCCTAGAAAATGGACTTCGCGAAGCCAGAAGTCACATTTCGAAAATTTAGCATACAGTTGCTCTGCTCGAAGAAGTTCCAGCATGAGTCGTAGATGCTGTTCATGTTCCTCCCGACTCTTAGAATAGATCAGGATATCGTCGATGAAAACAATAACGAACTTATCCAGGTAAGGTTTGCATACCCGGTTCATGAGATCCATGAAGACCGCCGGTGCGTTCGTCAATCCGAAAGGCATAACCAGAAATTCGTAATGGCCGTAACGAGTTCTGAATGCTGTTTTAGAGACGTCCTCATCTCGGACTCTCAGTTGATGGTAACCCGATCTCAGGTCAATCTTGGAGTAATAACTCGACCCTTGCAGCTGGTCGAATAGGTCATCAATACGTGGGAGAGGATAGCGATTCTTCACAGTCACCTTGTTGAGTTCGCGGTAATCTATGCACATACGGAAGGTACCGTCCTTCTTCTTCACGAATAGTACTGGAGCTCCCCAGGGCGAAGAGCTAGGATGAATAAAACCTTTTTCCAAAAGTTCTTGTAATTGCTTGGACAGTTCTTCCAGTTCGGTTGGAGCTAAGCGATACGGTGCTCGAGCTATTGGTGCTGCTCCAGGAGCTAGCTCGATTTGAAACTCGACTTGTCGATGAGGCGGAAGACCAGGTAATTCCTCAGGGAATACCTCAGGAAAATTACGTACAATAGGTATGTCTTCTATCTTCCTTTCTTCCGAAGATGTATCAGAAACAAGGGCTGGGATAGCAGTGTGGCCCTTTCGCAAACACTTCTGGGCCTTAAGGAAAGAGATGATGCCTACAACTGCACCACTCTTGTCGCCTTGAATCACGAGGGGTTCCTCACCAGAACGAGAAATGCGGACAATTTTCTCCTTGCAAACAATCTCCGCTTGATGATGAGATAGCCAATCCATCCCAATAACGACATCGAAACTACCCAGTGTGATAGGAATAAGATCGATAAAGAAAGTCTGACCAGCTAAGACGAGGTTACAACCTTTAACTACGTGTGTGGCTTCCAGACTTTTACCGTTTGCTAGTTCTACCGTGTGTTTGGTGTTCAAAAGTGTTGGAGTGCGCTTAAGCATTTGGCTAACTTTTTGGGACACATAACTAGTATCGGCACCCGAATCGAATAAAATAGTAACAAAGAAGTCATCCAAAAGAAACTTACCCATTACAACGTTGGGATCGTTCCTTGCATCACCCTGACCTAGCACGAAAGCATGACCCCTTGCACCATTACCATTGTTGTTTCCCCCATTGCCGTTTCCGTTCCCCTGATTGTTGTTGTTCTGGTTCTGATTTAGCTGGGGGCAGTCTTTCTTGAAATGGCCCTCAGCACCACATTGAAAGCACCCTTTGTTGTTACCTTGTTGTTGCCGCTGTTGGCGTTGATTGGGTGGGGCTTGCTGTTGCTGCCGGTTCTGATTCACCGGATGCTGACTCCTGCAATCCCTTGCCATGTGACCAGGCTTGTTGCATCGATGACAGTTGCCTTTACCACATGGCCCACTGTGGTGCAAGTTACAGCGATTACATTTAGGGTGATTTCCCTTGTATCCACCCTGACCTTGATTCCTAGAAGACTGCTGACCGGGGCTCCTATGGTCCTCAGTCCTTCGTTGCTGAGACTGAGACTGAACAGAGGTAGAGCCTTTGCCCGAATTTCCATCCCATTTTCGCTTGTGATCAGTGGGGGTATCAGTAGTAGCAGTACCAATACGCATGGGCAATCTGTTTTGTTCCACTGCCTGGTTGGTGAGACGGTGAGCCAACTTGATGATTTGTTGAATGGTACCCAGGTTAGCCGAAGTCACGTGACTCTGAATCTCGGGTACAAGAACCTTGAGGTAAAGCTCAATTCGTTTGATGGGAGGGTCCACCATAGTAGGACACAAGATGGCCAGCTCGTTTGACCTCCTCATGTACGCCTCAATTTCCGACCCCGTCATTTTCAGATTATAAAACTCTACTTCCAGCTTGTGAATGTCATCCCGACTACAGTACTCTTCCTTGATCAATTCCTTGAAATTGTTCCATGGGGTGGCATTAGCAGCAACCAACCCCAGCATCTGAACCTGAGCGTTCCACCACGTGAGCGCTATACCTTCAAGAGTACCAGTAGCATACTTCACTCTATGAGCCTCGGGACATTCGCACATCTCGAAAACTGACTCAAGCTTTTCAAACCAGTGAAGAAGGCCCACCGCTCCTTCGGTGCCACTGAAAGTGGTAGGTCGGCAGTCCATGAACGTCTTGAACGTGCACACAGGAGGCTGAGCATGTTGACCTGTTGCGCGAGAATAAAAGACAAAGTTAAGCACGAGGGTTGGTTTGCGAAGGTAGGATCTAAACATCCTAAGGTGAGTTGATATGGCAGGTTATACCTCCTGCAGGGACAGCTGCGAGTGCCTCAACAACTCGTTCGTTGATCAAAGCCGTCAGCTGGGCTTGAGTTAAGTTCAAACGTCCACCCATGATCTTCACAACGAAATGACGTAGGTGAGAAAAGTGTCGCGAAAGTGCGTAAGTGTGTGATGACAATAGAGGGTAAGCACACAAGGTTCCAATAGCAATTATCACGTTATCTAATGCACAGTGAGAACTATCTAACCGACAATATAACATAAATCATACCACTTATGGTGTCGAGTCTTGCACGTGGAGCGAAGCGTCGTTGTGGATCGTTGAGCACTGTACAAGTTATAGTCTGGTTTTAACAGAAACTTGTTTTAACAAAAACCCTTTCCCTTATTAAAACCAAGTTCACTATAACCAATGGCTCTGATACCAATCTGTCACACCCCCAAAAATCCACCATGCGGAGTACCACCGCTTGGAGGCGTGACGTGACCAGGATCGAGCCACCAATCATATTGAACAACAACGTAATTAAGTAAATAATACCAACACAATACGATTGGTGACCATAAGAAAGTAAACCGACATTAGGTTAACAGCGGAAGCATAAAACGTAAGTTCAAAACATAAGTTCGTAGTTCGTGAGTTTAAAGTCCCAAAACATAAGTTTCATAAGTTCATAAAGTTTATTTATTAAGCACGGAATATAACAGTCCGTATCCCACAACGACCACCTCCATATGCAAGCTCCCTAGCATCTAGCGACCTGCAAAGCATGTAGCAACGAGTCAACAACAAAGTTGAGTGAGTTCACGGTTGGTTGTCCAGTTTAGAGTTGTTTCCAAAAACGGAGTTTAATCTTAATCAGCTATCCAGCCGTGGGGGTTACCCCGTAGTTCGAAAAACGTTTATTAGTTAACCATCCCATGTTCACCTTCCCTGGCTCTCCAGCCCGGCGCTTTGGCCGTGGGGAGCTACCCCGTTATTTAAACTACCAGACTCGTTTATCATATCGACTACTAACAAAATCAATTGTGCCCTAGCGTCGGTGTTCTATCACCACCGACGTGCCATAGTCCATTAGTACACACCCGTCCAACTGGCACGGTGTGCGGTTTGTTAAACCTAATAGCGCTATTAACTAATGACCCGCTCGCCATAGCCTCGGCGATTAAGTCGATATAAAAAGGGAGGGACTTCGCATATAGAATTCTAGTCCAGTAAGTCTAACACGTCCCAACAGGACGAGGAATTTACATTCCTGAACACGTCTCAAGGACGAGGAATTCACATTCCTGAACGCGTCCCAAAGGACGAGGAATCCCTATTCCTGTACCCATTCCCATTCTCACCGGGAATTTACCATGCTTTGTAGAAAAGTGTGAACTCACCTCGGTTGCTCGGTTAGATTCTCAAATATAGCTAACAGTCGAGGTCGGTCAATCTCGTCCTAGTATGATTTACCAGTTAGTCATTTAGTGGCTTTTCAAATAGAACACAAAGTTCCTACATGTATCTATCACACAACATGCATTGTTTTAACGGTTTATGCCCATCTAAGTTTCCCATCCATTCCCCACTCGAAATCAAACATACGATAATGCACATAACACATATAACATGTTATATCATTCTCGGATAACCTACCCGACATTTAGACACGCAAAACACTACTTATGTCATTTCAGCTTTTATGTTCAAAACTGGGCTGTTTTCAGGGATTTTAATAAAATAGTTAACATGTTCCAAAAATTCCCAAATTTTTATAGAATGTCATAAATATTCCATATTTTATTGTGTAAAAATATCGGGGTCCGGTTCATTACCAATATTTTATAAAAATTCATATTCCGGACTGAACTCAGATTCATGTATTTCTGACCACAGTCCACGGAACAATTCATTAAAAATTCATCGAGTGTCCGATTTACGAAATTCCAGTGGGGTAATTACAAATGCATCGGTTTCCATCTACTGTAGAAATTTCATGGTCTGATTCATCACAAAACTCTGGTTACGACAGAAAATACAACACTCATTTATTGCTGTAAAAACTCAGCCTAAGCTGCTGTTACAAATCGGTTCTTTAAAAATAGTAAACGGAGTCCAAAAATTACGATTCCGGTGCCATTAGAACCGTATTTTATAACACATAAATCTAGGCTTTAGAAAATACATTTTTCGTTAAGTTATGGCCCGTTTACAGCCTGATGAAGTCGGCTAAAATCATTACTCAGCTTGCTGTTTTGTGGTTTAAATGTTACTAGAACGTATTAACAAGTGTCCGATTAACGGGTTTAACAAGAAAACAACTTTTAAACATCAAGTATGATTTAACCAACCCTCAAACCAACAAAATTCCGCTTCATGATTCAGACATAAGTAAACTTTTATGTAGCTTTTATATTCTTTAATTTTGCTTAACATCTTCTAGTCTTTTGTTCTTTTAGTGATTTAAACAACACATCATACTACAACTCATAATTTTGAACAAGATGAAACAAGTTAAAATGAGACTTACTACTAGCTTATAGCTAGGGATGAATCTAATGCAAAGTGATGAGAAAATGGTGGTGAAAAAGACTAGAACAAGCTCCTTTGATGGTCCTTCAAGCTCCTATCTTCACAAAGCACCTTCTAAAGGTTGAATGGAACTTGTAAATGAAAGATTGTGGTGGTTTAGTGGTGGTGATGGGGGCGGCACTAAGGAGCCGAGAAGGAGGAGGGAGAGAGTGAAGTGAGGGAGTGAATATTTGAAGTATGGTTGTAATGATCTTGGCCATGCTTAAATAAATGCTTCCATATGTTTTCTCAACTCCAACAAGTAACCTATCTACTAAAATAATGAGATTAAATCTAGTGCAAGATTGGGGTATGGTGTAGATGATTTGTGTGGGTCCATGGGGGCCAAAATCGGTTGGGGGGGGGGGGGGGGGGGCTTGAATGAAAAAAAATTGCAACTAATATGTAATAGATAGTTAAAATCCAAATAATTTGATCATATGTGTTAGTTATTTGGTTTTTAATAGGTGTTATGGTAAACGGGGATCATGACTAGCCCAAAAATAGTAAAATAATGTCCATGACAAAAATTTAGTGTTCCGGGTAATGTCCGGTTGTACGGTCGGATACTGTTCCGTTAAAGTGTTTAATTGTACCGTAAAGTGTCTTATTTGTATATTTTTGTAACGAAATAAATTCCTAACATATAGGAAAATATTCAGGACCATTTAGTCAGGTTTTTTTGCATACTACTAGTATGTTAACACGCACATGTGAATATAACACAGAAATCAGAGAGCAGTTAAATATTTCCACACAGTCGTCAAGCACTTTAATTATCATTAATGAGTTGTACGGAATACATGGGATTTTGAGGGTTGTCACACTAAATAACTACAGAACTTTCAGAACTCCTAATAAACAATCATTTTATATATAAGTTTTTGTATTTAGGATCTTTTTATCATCTATTATATGTATTTCTTTGATTCAATACATGTTAAAAGTAGTTTACATATGTTTAATTGCCAAAATTATATATATGTGTCATAATTAATTACATATATGTAAAAAAAATAGTTTACATATGTGTAATTATAAAATTACATATAAAAAATGATAAAATTACTCTTAACATGTATGTATACACATAATAAATGATAAACTTATCCTAAACATAAAAATATATAAATAAAAAGTTTGTTTATTAGGAGTTCTGCGAGTTCTGTAAATATTTATGGTTCTGAAATGATGCTGGCCCTATATATATATTTTAAATGGCATGGAGAAAATGCATATGAGTGGGCCATTTGTTGAAGACCCTTAATGGGCAAAAGTGTCCTTCACGAAGTATTTGTAAGGCCGGAGGGTATGGGGGCGCCACCAAGGCCACCTCAGCCTCTATGGCGCTGGTGGGGCTCCATCACCCATACCCAGGGGCGAAGGATAAGAGGGGCGGGGAGGGGGCGCCCGCCCCCCCGAATTTTTCGCTCAGTAGTGTTATATATGTAGTTTTTGTATAGAAATTTGTGGGTATATACGTTTTCACCCCCCGATTCTATAGAAATTTGTGGGTATATACGTTTTCACCCCCCGGTTCTATAAAATTTTTGGGTATATACGTTTTCGCCCCCCCCCCCCCCCCCCCCCCCCCCCCGCCGAAAAATTCAAGCTTCGCCCCTGCCCATACCGCCATTTTTAAGAGGGGCGCTATAGGGGGGGGGGGGTGACAAGATGGTAACGGAAGAAAGAGGGCTCCATCGATTCTGATTGGCTTTAAAGGGGGGCGCTATAGAGCTCCTAGCCACACCCTCCACACCCTTCAAGTTAAAGGAGGGGGTTTTAAAGCCCTTGTGTGACGTGGCGGTGAGGTGGCGGTGATAAAGCCCCTACCACACCCTCGAGCCTAATATGGTAGTTGCCACAGTGTAACATTCACACAAATATTTGGGAGGCAAATTAGACAAAGTCATCACACAACTTGATAGTTGCATAATTTGTACACAAATATTTGTACACAACATTAAATTTCAAAGTAAATAATATGGTTTTGGTTGAAGCCCGCGTATTACGCGGGCATTAACCTAGTGTATTAATATGTAGATTCTCGTTAAATAAACAATATGAGAAATGTATAAACTCTACACCGGTTATCTAATTGTTTTTCAAACACTATATACAAATATTGCAGAACTCTACTTAAAATTTGATTATGTAATAAGGGGGCATGCCGCCACGCGGCTTGTTTGCTCCTAGGCAACACCGTCGCCACCCCTTGGGGTTGATCTTAAAGCTTGCCGCTAGGCAACATGTAGCTGTGATGTTTGGAGATTTTTAAGGTTTAAGGTGGCGGGGTCCATTTTTTAGGGGTGTGTGATTGGTGGGTGGAGTAAAAGGGTGAGGTCCATGGCTAACCCTCAACTCCATCTCCCTAGTGTAAAAATACTCCTGAGCTCCATCTACGTAGTTTAAAATGTTTTTTTCGGTTTTATACAAAAAATACCATCGATCCCAAAAAAAAATTGGGATGCCCCTGAATTTTTGGGCTAGATCCGCCACTGAATGACTATAGGGTACTTGTGGGTAGACGTCGCCAGTGTTTTGATGGTCCTAGGGTACTTAGGGATAAAAATGACCTACATTTGATTGGATTGGGCTAGGATAATATTGTATGGTGCCCCTTTCACTCTAATCACACTCTTGTCGTATTATTCTATTATTCTTTTAACATATCTCCTAAAAATTTTAAGAGTAAATTATAACAGTTTCCATGTAGTTATAAAATTACAGTTTTGTTTCTTAGATTGTATCTTTTAAACTGTTATTGTTTTATAAAAGTTCATACTTTAGGTCCATCCTTTAATAAAATGATTAAAAATGTTTTGTATTCTTTGATTTCTTTGCTTTCCTACCACATCTGACACAACAAAGTTTGGGGTATCAGAATCATTGATTCCTAGGCATGTTTGGCAAAAGACACAAAAATGGAGGGTCATTTACATGATGAAAAACATGTTGCTAATTATTATTTTGGTTTTGATTGTGTGATGTTTCAAAAGAATTTTAATTTACAGGAGTTTGATTTGGAACAATATTTAAAAAAATAGAATTTGTAACTCAATAATTGGTTGAGCATATAACATGTTTGGTTTGTTGAATTGTTAAATAAAATTTTATGTGGTGGCGATAGCCATGATGATGGCGGTATTATAGGTGGTGACTGTGGCAAGGGTGGCGGGTTAGTGTTGGTTGCAGTGGCGGCTACAACGGTGAAAGGGTAAAAGTGACGACAGTGGTGGTTACAGTTCCAACAATAGTGACAAAGGCAACTCTGACCGGTGGTGATGGCGGCAGTAAGTGAGTCAGAGATTTCAATTCATATGGGTTACTCCACTCCCTCACGATTAGGAATAAGTGTTGAATATATTACTAGATTAAAAACCTGTGTATTACACAAGGTTGTATAATAAAAACGATATAATTATATAATTTGTTAAAAAAAATTCATATAACTATTGGCATATTATTGTAACCATATGACAATTCGCACGACAAACTTGAATTTATAACAAAAACCGTCCTATGTTAATCAGCAACACTAAGATATTATAATAGCTCATGTATTACACTCGTTAAATTCTGAAAAATGTGTTTGGTTTGAATTAGAATAACATGTTTATGACTAAGGTATCAATAATTTATATAAGAAATTGAATTAAATTGTTAATAAGTATTTTTTGTTTAATACAGTGGAACTTATATCTATCATCGACCAAATATTGTATTTCTAGTACCAAATTGTTATCGTTTTGTGCTATTATATGATTTATTTTATTTTATTTATTTATTAATATGGTGTTTTTAATATTTTTTAATGTTATTTCAAAGGTTTTCAAGTTTAAACGGGATTATATTGTATACAAATATTATAATATATAATTTATATAAATAAATACTATGTAATAAAAGGCATACGAGAACACTGGATACTCCTATTATCCGTGTAGATTTATATTTATTACATTAATTATAATATATTAAATAATATGATATTATTATAATTGTGAGATACTAAAATTAGAATATATATATATATATATATTGTGAGGTTCATTGAGAAACACTAAAAAAGTGGGAAACCGGGGAACACTCTTAAAAATTTAACTTAACATGTTAAAAATTATTATTTTTAAATCTTTTTCGGCGCTTCTCCTTATATATACTTGTGGAAGCATTTTTAATAAAAAAAAATCAAAAACTAAAAATATTAAAAGAAAAACAATTAGAAAAAGGCTAAAAAAATTTTTTTAGAAATTTTTTTTTTTTATTCGACTAGTTTCTCCTCATTTTTATAAAGAAAAGCGCTGAATTTTTTTTTTAAAATTGATTTTTAACATGTTAAGTTAATTCTATAAGATATAACTGTTTTTTAAACACTTTTTTATATTTTTATTTTTTGATTTTTTATTAAAAATGTTTCTACTTGTATTTATAAGAAAAAGCGCCGAAAAAATTTAGAAAAAAAATAATTTTTAACATTTTAAGTATAATTTTTATGAGTGTTCCCCCGTTCCTCACTTTTTTAGTGTTCCCCAATGAACCATCCCATATATATATATATATATATATATATATATATATATAGGGCAATGATAAATTAAAAACCCACTTAAGTTGAATAAACCCTGAAAACCCATTAATAACCATTGATTATAGTTAATAGATGGCTGAGATTGATTTTGAGCATTTAGTTGCTTTTGTTTCCCTTTTTCTCTATTTTTTATTTCATTTGATGTACGTTAAGGGTAATATAGGAAACATTAATACAATCTCTTACAAAGAGACAACAGTCTGCATGGTGTAAGAACAATCACATCGCCGCATCACTACACTTACTACACATCACTGTTCATTATTTTCAAAACTTCAAAAACAAAATATACATTCTCTCTCTTCCAAAGTCTTCATCAACCCTTCTTCATCTAACCTAAATCACCGGACCTGTTTATGTATACCCAAAATCATCGGAGAAAAATCGCCTAATATATTCAAAATCGCCGGAGAAAATCAACGATCACTAGACGCCGAAGATATACCGCTGGAGAACAATCAACGAGGAATTTCAACCATCGACGCCGGAGATATACCGCCTAAAAACGAGAGAATCTCAGGTACGTCGGTTCTTAGTTGACAAAAATTATCAACTTTCTTTTAGCTATACAGATTTAGGTTGTGTTAAATAGAGATTATAGGGTTTTAAAGAGTTTTCAAGTTGCTCGATTCCTTTATACCCATTTGGGTTTTCTTAATGACAGGTACGGTTAGGGTTTTTCTTTCTTTTGAATAATCTCACTTGTTAAGAGCTTGGATACAACAGGTTTTTGGATGAATACGTGATCAATTGGGGTGGGGGGCTCTAATTTGTGTCTTAATATGGAAGAATACGGTTCTTTGTTGACTAAAATTACAAGTTTTCCTTTAGCTATACAGATTTGGGATGTATGAAAATAGAGACTATACGGTTTTAAACAGTTTTGAAACTGCTTGGTTACTTCATACCCATCTGGCTTTTTCTTAATGACAGGGTAGCGTTAGGGTTTCTCATTCTTTTGAATAATCTCATTTGTTAAATGCTTGGATACAACGGTTTTTTGGATGAATACATGGTCAATTGGGATGGGGGGTCTCTAATTACACTAATAGTCTGTAATTAGCAAGGTTGGAGAACTCGCTAGTCGCTAGCGGGTCGGTGAGGTAGGGACTAGCGACTACTCGGGATTAATCGGATCAGACTTTTTATCTATAATTTTAAGTTTTTATACATATATACATATATTTTTATACGTAATTTTTTAAGTGGACAAGTTTTGACCGGAATCAGGGAGGTTTTGGCCGGAATATGTTTTTTTTTCCGATTTTTTCTGATTTTTTTCGAGTCTGATTTTTCCGATTTTTTTTGTTTTTTCCCGATTTTTTCCGATTTTTCCTGACCGACTAGTCGCGATTAGGGCCGACTAGGGCCGATTAGGGCCGACTAGGCCGACTAGCGATTTTTTTACTGATTAGCTGAAAATTACTCAGTTGATGGGCGACTAGCGACTAGTCAGCGATTAATCGCCGGCTAGTCGCGATTTTTGCAACCATGGTAATTAGAAAAAACGGCTATACAGAGTTTGTCAATACATAATGAGAAATGGTAAAAAAATATTGAGAATTTTGGGGATAATAAAAACTATTAGCATAAATATTGTGGGAAGAATGTTCGTCTGAGAAAAAAATTTTGCTTGCTATAAATTGAAATGGGCCATAGTGATCTACTAGTGAATGTGGTCCGGTATTTGTTACCTACTGGACATTTGTCTGGGTTATAAAAGTGAACTGGAGTATAAATAGTTAGCCTCTTAAACTGATGCTTTGTTGGATTACATGATAATTTGCAGTCATCCGCTGTTACAACTAAAGATCCAAGTAAAAAATGTGCCCAGGTATTTATAATTACAAAACCTGTGATAAATTATGCTAACGCATTAAATTACATGTTAGTTTATTAATGTCGTTTACAATTAACAAAATGCAGCTAAAAAGACTCGCCGTACGCCAGTTGTCGATAAGCGCATAAACAGGCAACTAATATGTACGTAACTACTTTGAATTCATTACATGTTTGTTGCCATGTATATGTCTAATGTACATAACCTTTCTAAATAGTGACAGTGGATGCTAACACGGGCAGTCCAGCAACGCGAACAAGAGGAGGTAAAAAGGGTTTAAAATTAGTCTTTTTTTTTATTGTTAAGAGATATATTTTGTAAAGGTTGTTAATAGTTTGTGATTTATATAAAACTTGTATAAATGTAGGTAAGCAAGCACATCATGATAAGAAGTTGCAAAAAAGAAAGCGAATAAGTACGTACAAGCATTTTTTTTTTCTTTCACTTGTCTTACAATTATGTTTTGTATAAACAATTGTGACAACTGACACTTTTTCATGCATTCCGTACAATAATTAAATAGTAATCTGTGCTTTAATGACTGTGCATGATCTGGTTTGCAAGACGAATAAACTTCTGATTTCTGTTATATACATACAATGGCATTTCATGTTGCAAGACATTTATCATTACTACATGCAACCCAATATAGTTCTATTATTGCACAGAGCAGAGTTAGCACAGTTGTCAGATAAACTAGAGGAACTGACGGGAGTTCAGTACTTAAACAGACATGAGGTTAAGACACAAAATAAGCCCCAGGACCAAGTGTTACACTAGTATAGTGTGTAGGAAAGTAGAGATCACAAAACTGCCTTCCTAGTGATGACATAGGTAGCAGAAAGTGCCAGAAACACACTAAAACTGCAAAATTCTGCAGAAAATAAATAAATTCAGTAAAAATTCAGCTTTTAACAACTAAATATAATGCAGAATTATGATTTAATGGTCCTGAATACTTTCCTAGGTGACGGGAATCAAAACTGTCACAAAACACAACATAAAGCACACTAAACTGCGCAATTTAGCACTTTAACGAACAGTAACGAAACGAACAACCGGACACTACCCGAAACATCAAATTTTTACTAGAAGCATTGTTTTAGTGTTACAAAGCTAGTTATGGTCACCGAACATCATAACACATCTCATAAACATTAAATACTTAAAATACCTAACTAGCACCATTACTTTCCAACTAAATCAAGTAACTAACCATTGAAATGTTACACTTTACCCCCCCCCATTTGATAGCCGGTTAGGGGACATGGGTCCCACACTTGATTTCTTTGTTATATTTTATAAGATTTTGTCAAGGAATATGCTAACATGTTATACCATATGCCAAAGAATGTTGGAAACATTTATAAAAACCATTAGTTCACCATACCTATCATTCTAACACTTTCCAACTTCACAAAACTCCTTCTTCTTCCTCCATCATTCACGGCCACAACAACCCTTCCATACATCTTCATTTTCAATCCAATTCCAAGTAATCCAAGGTGATTCTAAGGTGTCTCGGGCCTATCTAAGAAGGTTTCAAACAACGGAATTGGAAGGACCTCTCTCTTGTGCTTTTATCCACCTCATTTCTTCTCTTGGTCATCCCTAGCCTTGAGCTAGTAGTAAGAACACTAATCTCTTCATTTTACATCTTATTTAAGTGGTTAAAAGAAGATACATGATGTTAATCTTGAAGAACACTAAGAATCAAGAGAATGAAACATGAACATAAGCTTAAATCTTAAAGAAATCTTGATGTTTATGTGTTGTTATACTTGTTGATTGTTGTTTACTTATGTAATTGATGTAGATCACCATATGATCTTGCTAGATCATGATTAAAAACATAATCTAGCAAGATGAGAGGATGAAAGTGTTAAAGATCCATAGATCATCCTTACATAAATCATGAACTTGAAAGAATATATTGTTTTCTTGTAAAACAATGATTAAAGTGAGTTGTAAGACTTGTAAATCTAAGAATTCAAGAATGACTTTTCAAGAAATCAAGTTAAAAATACAAGATTTACATAAACTTGGTTCTTAAAGAAATTAACCACATTTTTAGTGGTTAATCGAGTGTAGAAATATATATTTAACAAGAAAAACTCAAGAAGAAATATTTTTAGAAAATCACTTCACAAGTTGTGAAGATCTAAATTCTTCAAGAATGATATTTTTAAATAAATAACCACACTTTAAAGGGTAACTAAGCTTACTAAAAACACTAGTAAGTTACTACAAATTTTTACAAAGTTTCAAGTTCATGTCATAGTGTAAATCTCATATTTTTGGCACATGGTAAGTGTTGAATGATTTGTTGATGATTGATGATGATTTTAAAAGAAAATGATATGCTTTGAAATCATGGAAACCTCCATTTTTAAGTGGAAACTATGGCAAAATTTTCCTAAAAATATAACACTTGGAAAAATTAATTTTAAACAAATAATTACAAGAATATTTCAAACCATGAAATTTATATAAAGTTTGTCATAATTTTTGTTACAAGATTATAAATATTGGCGGTTGGTTTTTGTAAATAAAACTGACTAAATATGTATTTAGGAAATATATATATATATATATATATATATATATATATATATATATTTAGATGTCACCATGTGTGTGATTATTTGTATATTATGTGTATTAGTTATATTATTTTAGGACTTAAAATAATATAACTCACCGAAATACCAAGAAATTACAATCCAAAATGGTACCAAAATTCCAAGAGAATGAATATATAAAATATATCCAAATATTGGAAGAAACCGAACAAGGAATATAACTCACAAAAATATTCCGGAATTTAATTCATAAGTATATTTTGGTAATTGGTATTTTGGACACCAAGAGAATGAAAATATGATTTTTACAATTATTACAAAATATATCGTATTTTTGACAAAAAAGAAAATATATTATTTTGGTAAGTACAAATATATTTTCTTAGAATTATTAGAAGATATATTATTTTTTGGGAAAATATATATTTTCTTGAACAAACATAAACTACATTATTTTTGGATGAAAATAAGTTTATATATATTTTCTAAGTTAGACTTGAAAATATATAATTTTTGAGACTTATATGAAAGGTATAAATATTGTTGCCAAGGAAAAATTATAAATATTTTTTCTATGTAATGTTTCTTAAAATAAATATTTTGAGAATATATTGATGTATTTTTATTAGAAATATTATTCCGGAAAAGTTAATACAAAAATTGAGTATGAGATACTTAATAAACACAATAGAAATACGTATTCTCGTACGTATAATTCCACACCGGAATATGCCATCGATACTTGGCAAAAATATAGAAGGATACAAATACACCCATCCTTGGGGAGTTATACAAGTACAACTACATAAACTTGGCAAGTTAAAATGTATTATTTTAGCTAATATTCCAAAATTCGTAAATATAATCTAAGTTAAAATATTTATTATTTTAACAAATAATTACATAACTTGGAATAATATTACGGACACGAAGAAACGTAACTCAAAGACACTAATTAATACTAAGTCAAGGCATGACCCGCTCGTCTAATAGACCGTAATACGTTGTAGGTAGTTGTGCACACTAGTAGCATCTTGAGTTACGTCGGATTGAAGAACTCAAAACAGTGAGTTCATGTCCCCCTTTTCTCTTAACTGTTTTCGGATTTATAACTCTCGGGGGTGGAATACATGTTGCATACGTTTAAATGGTATGAATTGGCTATGAAATGAATTAGAGATCATGTGAGCATAGATTGAAATTGAAATGCCATTAACTCTTAATTAGGGATGAAGGTTAGATCTAACGGGTACGGCCGAACCCCACTCATAGTCCTTATGTGACCACTTGAGTGCTTCGGTGTCCTAGTCGAGGTAAATCGACAACGGTCAAGGGTGAATTGACATAGTCAAGGTAAATTGGCTCAGTCGAAGGGGGAAATTCGACACAATCGAGGAAATCGACGAGGGTATAAGCCTGCTCATTTTGAGTGCTCCCTATGTCTTCACATGCTTTAGTGTCCTTGTAAAACATTAATTTGATATGTTCATAAATGCTTTTCATACCTGTTTTCAAAGGAGTCTCTCAAAAGTTTTACAAGTTTGTCAGTACTCATACAAAACGCATGAACTCGCTCAACTTTTGTTGATGTTTTCCAAAATTACATGTATTTTAGGTAACATGCTGGATCTTGAGCGCTGGTGTAGTTTCTAGAAGTAAATTCCAAGTTTAGATGTAATCCACTTTTGTTGATCTGTAACTTAGTCGAAGGTTGTGCTGTTTGGAACTTAAATAAATGGTGTTTGTAATATTTTAAACTTAATGAATGGATGAACATCGTTTTGATCATATAGTTGTTTATTATGATTGAATGCAATGGTATTAAACAAGTCACACATCATACGCTTCTGCAAAAGTCAGGGTGTGACAGTTTAGTTTCAGAGCTTCGATTGTAGTGAACTAGGATTCCTTCTCGAGTCTAGACTACAATCACTAGGACTCTCTCACGAAAACATTTTCACAAAAAGGTTTTTCATTGCATTCACGAAAGCGTCAAGATCCGTGAGTCAAACATTTTTCAAAGAAAAGACAAGGCAAGGACATTAGTAGGGAGGAGAATACCCTAAATTAAAGTGCCAATTAAGGCATAGTCTACGTGAGTTAGACTTGCCAAAGACAAAATGACCCCCCTCCTAAAGGATAAATGAGAGTTATAGGTGATATTATGCATTTATTTTCCTGTTTATGCTAAGTAACATATTTATCCATTGATATATATATATATATATATATATATATATATATATATGCGTATAAGTGTACGAAATAATTATTGACGTGAATGAGATACCTTCGACTCCGAATCCTATCATAGTTCTTGACTCGCACGATGAGAATGTCGACCTCGCGTTTATTACGAAGCTCATGACTGGAGTGATTACCAATCGAGATCCTGAGCTGGTTCCGTAGAAGATGGCTGCTCTTCCCTCTCGAATGTGAAGGTGCCTGACTACGGTAGTGACGGCGAGGCAGATGAGGCTCATGACTGGAGTGATTACCAATCGAGATCCTGAGCTGGTTCCGTAGAAGATGGCTGCTCTTCCCTCTCGAATGTGAAGGTGCCTGACTACGGTAGTGACGGCGAGGCGGAGGAGGCTACCTTGGATAACAATCTTATCGACAGGACGAGGTCCCTGTGGCTTTTGTGAAGCAAGATTGACGACACACTTGACCAGACAAGGAAAATGAAGTACTCATGTTAAAGGTGCCCCTCCAACTACTAGGAGTTCTCCTTATTCCTATTACGTTTAATCATCGTGCTTATTCACGAGTAACGATGACGGATGTTAGTGCCTGGACCACCGCTATGGTCCTTGCTATACTGGAGGTATAGGGACAGTAGTGTCCCCTCTGTGGTTGACCATCTGCTTTGAACGAGGGAAATTTGGGGTGACCGTGCAAGACAATTTATTATTACGGGGGCCACGTAATAACGACTTGTAGTGCATGGAGATCCTGGTGGACTCTGCAAGTCGAGCTAATGATCACCACCCATCCGAAAATAATCTCTAGGTGTTCACACCTTCATATGGTAGAACAATACCTAGACAGTTGCCTTAGCACTTTACAAAGTAGGAAACCCGTCTTTACCTACTTCGTGTCAGACACTTCTACCTGTCTACGAGCCGTTTGGGAACCGATATCTAAGCAAGTTAAGATGGCTAACATGCGAGAAAGATTCAGTGATGTTACACTCTCTATCACCCCTATATGTACAACCCCCATCTCTTGGGAAGTTTACCCGTCTTGTGAAGCTAAAAGACCTAAGAAAACCAATGTAGAAGGAAAATAACTACTACTTTCATATTATGAAACTTGTATGATCGAGGTGGTGTAACCTTGAGTTCATTTTGTTTTCCCTGATACAAACAATAAGTCAAATTGTCAACCATATATGAAAGCTCAGTGGTTGTTTTCTTACTTATACATTGTTGATTATATATGCATGTGATATTGGGTGAGTACATGTTTGCTAGTGGTAATATGTACCTCATAGACAATCATGGAATGTTGTCTAACCTACCCCCTACCTTTTGACAGAAGAAGATGCCGCCCAGACGTGACACGGACACCATTACGTTAACTATGGACGAATACAATGAGCGCATCTCTCAAGTTATAGCGCAGTATGAAGCCCACCGCTCTGAACGCAGCGGTGGCACTCCTGGAAGTAACCCTCCAACTCGGTGAACCTATAAACAGTTCCTTAACTGCAAGCCATTGAATTTTGACGGCACAGGAGGTGCTGTTGCATTTGTTCGTTGGGCAGAAAAGACTGACTCCGTTCTGAGAATGAGTAACTGTTCGCCCCAGCGGAGTGTTACCTTTATCTCAGGATTGTTTTTGGATGGCGCACTCTCCTGGTGGAACCTTCAGGTTCAGACCCTTGGTGAAGATACTGCTTATGTACTGAGCTGGGACGAGCTCAAGGAATTGATGCGGAAGAAATACTATTCTAGGTCCGAGATCCAGAAGCTTGAGATTGAGTTCTGGAATTTGAAAATGGACGGGCCGAAGATTTCTGAGTACGTCCAACGATTTCACGACTTATCTAGGGTTGTTCCCTACTTAGTCAAGCCAGAGTTCAAGAGGATTGAGCGATTCATTTGGGGACTTGCACCTCAAATTCTGAGCATGGTTACTGCCTCAAAGCCTCCAACCATCATAGAGGCTATCGATTTGAGTATCACACTTACTGAAGAAGCTCTACGTTTGGGAAAGTTTTCGAGATCTGAGGCAAATAAGAAAGAGACTCATGTGGAGTCTTCGGGCAATAAGAAAAGGAAGTCTTCGAACCTAAAGATAGGCACCCAAGCTAGTTATGAAAGCTCTAAAGCAAACAAAAGAAGGGAAGTGAACCCGCCTCGTGGCATGCAAGCTTATGGAGCCACCAATAAGGCCGGTGGTAAGATTTACTTGGGGAATAAGCCGAGATGCGAGGAATGCAATTTTCACCATGAAGGTCGATGTCTGAGGCCTAAGTGTGGAAGGTGTGGAAAAGAAGGGCACAACAAGGATGCCTGTTGGGCGAAGGATCCAGACGGAAGAGATAATGGTAAAGTTCCAGGTTACTACAGATGTGGTGAAGTAGGGCACTTTAGGAAAGATTGCCCTAAGAAGAACCAAACAAGGAAGGGTCTTCACGATCGGAGCTCGTGAAGCACGCCAGGATCCAGATGTGGTTACGGGTACGTTCCCTATTAACCAACTTTATGCATCTATTTTTTATTAATACTGGCACCGACCTCAACCTTGTATCCTTAGAACTTAAGAAACTGCTTAGCCTGGTTTCGAGTAGAATAGATGTTACGTATCGTTTAGAATTAGTGGATGGAAGGTTAGTTAAGCGAAGGAGATGGTTAAGGATTATATTTTGGAACTTAGAAGGCAGGAACCTTCTATTACCATTGACTTGGGAAGTCATGATATGGTAGTCAGCATGGATTGGATATCCAAGTATAGAGCTGAAGTTGTTCGTTATAAGAAAAATCATTCGCATCCCCCTTGCGAATGACGAAACACTTATAATACACAACCGTCTAACAATAAGATGCGAGAGCACTAGGCCCCAAAAGACGGTGAATTGGCGATGTCTCAAGTTGGTTATAGAGACATTGTAGCGCCTCCGAATAGGCTGCATGGCCTTCCTTACTCATATTGCCGATAAGGAGACCAAGTAGCCAAAGCCTGAAGACATCCCCATGGTGAATTTCCAAAAGCCTTTCCTGAAGACTTGCCAGGAATACCTCCACAGCAACAAGAGGAGTTTAGGATAAACCTAGTACCAGGAGCTACACAGTGACAGATGACGCCTTACCAACTAGCTCCGTCCGAGATACATGAGCCTCCGATGCAACTGCAAGAGCTGCTAGACAGAGGAAATCTACCAGGCCGAGCTTTACACCGTGGGAAGCCCCTGGTGATATTCATTAGGAAGTAGGACGACAGTTTTTACATGTGTACACAACCTAATATGAGAGAAACTATGAAGAATTCATGTGGAAAAGTATTACGCATAGGTTACATGGAGATATACGACTAACCATCAAAAATTGGTACCCCTTACCGAGAATCGATGACTTGTCAACCAACTAAAAGGTCCCAGCTACTATTCCAAGGTGGACTTGAGGACAGGGTATCACTAGTTGATGGCATGAGAAGAAAGTTGGCAGTTGCCACATTGCATCAACTTCAGAGAATTGGATATCAAGGACCAGTATCCTTTGCCAAGGATTGATGACATGATTGAACCAATTGTAAGGTTCTAGTTACTACTCGAAGATCAACTTGAGGTCAGGATGTCCTCAACTGCAAATACAAGAAGAAAGTATCCCTAAAAACGACCTTTAGGACTTGCTTTGAGCATTACGAGTTCCTTGTCGTGCCGTTTGGCTTAACACATGCGCCGGCATTATTTGTAGACCTCATGAATCGGGTGTGTAAGCCACACCCGGATAAGATCATGATTATATTTATTGACTACATTCTTATATGCTCAACGACCAAGGAAGGTCATGAGCAACATCTGCAATTTATCTTGTGACTCTTAGAGAAAGAACAGTTGTGTGTTAGGATGTCTAAGTGCGAACCTGGGATTCGCGAGGCAAGATTCTTAGGATACGTGGTGGATAGGAATGAGATTCATGTTGACCCTGCAATCAAGAACTGAGGAGTCCCAAAGATGCAACTAAGAATTTTGGGGATTATAGGCTGTATTAGACGACCCCTAGAAAACCTTTCAAGGACTGCTCAGCCGCTAATAACCCTACCCTAATCGACACCTATCTTGTCTTCACCTAACAGCACCAATAGAGTTGCGGTTCTTGTGATGCTTCTCGACAAAGACTCGATTGCAAGTTGATGCAACGAGACCAAGTCATCGCATACGCGTCACGTTGATTAAAGGATCATGAGAAGAGACCTTAAACTAGGTGCAGTAATTTCGCATTGAAGATTTAGCGTCATTACCTGTATGAAAACACTGCACGATCTTTACTGATCACAAGGGTTGCAGCACACCGTCGATCAGAAGGACTTAAATATGAGATAACGAGATGGAGTGAGCTAATGAATGATTGCGACTATGAGATTAAGTATCCCCTGAACAAGGCAAGCATTGTAGCAGACGCCTTGAGCCGCAAGGAACGCGCAAAGCCTCTAAGGGTGCGAGCCTTAGAAATGACCATACACGTGAATCCCGCTACTCGGATTCGTGAAGCTGAGCAAGAGGCGGTCAAACAAGAGAACCTACGAGCTAAAGCATTACGTGGAATGGGAGTGCGATTCTTGCCTAAGGTAAACGGAACATTTTACTTCATAAGAACGACCTTGGGTTTCGTTTCGCAGCATTTACGAACGCTTATTTTGGGGCAAGGCTCATAGGTCAAGGTACTCGATCCATCCTAGGATCCGACAAGGTGTACCAAGACTTGAAGGATTAATATGAGTGGCCCAAGATGAAAGCTGATATAGCTACATATGTAGGTAACTGTCTTACTTGTGCCGAAGTTAAGATAGAATACCAGAAACCATCAGGGCTGTGACAACAGCCTGAGGTCCTCATGTGGAAGAGGGAACGAATCTTAAAGAATTTTGATTACAAGCTACCAAGAACCCAAAAAGGTCACGATATGATTTGGGTGAGTATTGATCAACTCACCAAGCATGCACATTTCCTGCCAAATAACGAGGAAGACAGCGCAAGGGGAATTAGCAGAGATTTAGCCTGGAAGGGTTGTGGCACGTCATGGAGTGCCTGATTCTATCTTGACCGACCAAGATGGTCATTTTGTGCCAAGGATATAGCAGACGCTTCAAAAGGGCGTTTAGGGCACGATTGGACCCTAGTACTGCATTTCGCCCTCAGACGAACGACCAGAGCAAATGAACGATACAGACTGTGTGGATATGTTACGTGCTTGTGTGATGAACTTTGATGAAAAGTTGGAATACTCACTTGCCCTTAGTGGAGTTTTCCGACAACAATATTTATCGCACCGTCGTTTAGGCCGCCTTGTGTGAAGCTTTAGATGGAACGTAAGTGTCGGTCCCCGCTGTGTTGGACGGAGACCGGAGATAAACGATTTACTGGCCCCGAATTAGTTCAGGAAATTATAGGTATGCAGAAAGGCTGCGCCGATGAGCGGCGGAAACTGTTGAAATTTGAGATAGGAGGTATGGTTCTAATGAGAGTCTCGCCTTGGGAAGGCGTGGGACAATTTGGAAAGCATGGGAGGGTGGACCCACGGTATATTCGACCTTTCGAGATCCTGGAAAGGATCGGGACCATTGCTCACAAGCTGAAACTTCCAGAGAAATTCAGTAGTGATCACGACACATTCCACGTGTCTAGTCTTTAGAAGAACCTGTTTAGGTTGCAGACTAAATGTCCACAAAACACGAAGAAGTCATTATTGATTTGTTAGAATTCGTTGTAAATTCATATAATGGCCCAGAGTCTACTTGGGAACATGAAGACCAAATTAAGCCAAAGTGACCACATTTGATTCACAACTCCCCTGCGACCAATGGCATCGCTTGAATTTCGGGACGGAATTCTTTTAACAGGGGGAGAATGTGACAACTGGCACTTTTTCATGCATTCCGTACAAAAATTAAATAGTAATATGTGCTTTAATGACTGTGCATGATCTGGTTTACAAGACGAATAAACTTCTGATTTCTGTGCAAGCAACGGAATTGGAAGGACCTCTCTCTAGTGCTTTTATCCACCTCATTTCTTCTCTTGATCATCCCTAGACTTGAGCTAGTAGTAAGAACACTAATCTCTTCATTTTACATCTTATTTAAGTGGTTAAAAGAAGATACATGATGTTAATCTTGAATAACACTAAGAATCAAGAGAATGAAACATGAACATAAGCTTAAATCTTAAAGAAATCTTGATGTTTATGTGTTGTTATACTTGTTGATTGTCGTTTACTTATGTAAATGATGTAGATCACCATATGATCTTGCTAGATCATGATTAAAAATATAATCTAGCAAGATGAGAGGATGAAAATGTTAAAGATCCATAGATCATCCTTACATAAATCATGAACTTGAAAGAATATATTGTTTTCTTGTAAAATAATGATTAAAGTGAGTTGTAAGACTTGTAAATCTAAGATTTCAAGAATGATTTTTCAAGAAATCAAGTTAAAAATACAAGATTTACATAAACTTGGTTCTTAAAGAAATTAACCACATTTTTAGTGGTTAATCAAGTGTAGAAATATATATTTAACAAGAAAAACTCATGAAGAAATATTTTTAGAAAATCACTTCACCAGTTGTGAAGATCTAAATTCTTCAAGAATGATATTTTTAAATAAATAACCACACTTTAAAGGGTAACTAAGCTTACTAAATACACTAGTAAGTTACTACAAATTTTTACAAAGTTTCAAGTTCATGTCATAGTGTAAATCTCATATTTTTGGCACATGGTAAGTGTTGAATGATTTGTTGATGATTGATGATGATTTTAAAAGTAAATGATATGCTTTGAAAGCATGGAAACCTCCATTTTTAAGGGGAAACTATGGCAAAATTTTTCTAAAAATATAACATTTGGAAAAATTATTTTTAAACAAATAATTAACAGTATATTTCAAACCATGAAATTTTATATAAAGTTTGCCATAATTTTTTTACAAGATTATAAATATTGGCGGTTGGTTTTTGTAAATAAAAGTGACTAAATATGTATTTAGGAAATATATATATTTAGATGTCACCATGTGTGTTATTATTTGTATATTATGTGTATTAGTTATATTATTTTAGGACTTGAAATATTATAACTCACCGAAATACCAAGAAATTACAACAAAATTCCAAGAGAATGAATATACAAAATATATCCAAATATTGGAAGAAACCGAACAAGGTATATAACTCACAAAAATATTCCGGAATTTAATTCATAAGTATATTTTGGTAATTGGTATTTTGGACACCAAGAGAATGAAAATATGATTTTTACAATTATTACAAAATATATCGTATTTTTGACCAGAAGAAAATATATTATTTTGGTAAGTAAAAATATATTTTCTTAGAATCATTAGAAGATATATTATTTTTGGGGGAAAATATATATTTTCTTGAACAAACATAAACTACATTATTTTTGGATAAAAATAAGTTTATATATATTTTCTAAGTTAGACTTGAAAATATATAATTTTTGAGACTTATATGAAAGGTATAACTATTGTTGCCAAGGAAAAATTATAAATAATTTTTCTATGTAATGTTTCTTAAAATAAATATTTTGAGAATATATTGATGTATTTTTATTAGAAATATTATTTCGGAAAAGTTAATACAAAAATTGAGTATGAGATACTTAATAAACAAAATAGAAATACGTATTCTCGTACGTATAATTCCACACTGGAATATGCCATCGATACTTGGCAAAAATATAGAAGGATGCTGTTAATACATATGTCTGTAGCTTCCGTCTGCACCGAGTCTTGTATATTTTGTGTTGTGTATGTATTTTGTATATTTGAATGAACTTGTATGTATGTTTGTGTAAAGATAACCCAGGGAATGGCGCGTAATTGTAAAAGTGAAGTCCGACGATTGACTGATGTCATCCAATCGGATGGCCATCCGATCAGGTGACACTTAACACTCTCCCTGGTTGTTGCCTATAAATAGCTAGCTTGTGTTAGTCATTTAGAACTTTTGTTGAACTTGATAGCGAAGCTCTGCCAGTCTATATTTCTACCGAAACAGTTGTACTTTCACATCTTGAATAGAATTCAGACGAGATTAAACGTTGAATCTGTTGTTGTTGATTCTGTGACACGATCAAGGGATTCCGCACCTTGATCCTGATCGATCCAACCACTTTCCACCCGAACAGATCCTGATCAAACGGCCTAACAAGTGGTATTAGAGCCATAGGAGGTTGAATCGAAGACGACAACTGCAACTTCACCGGAATTTTAGCGATTTTTGACTGTTTTCTGTCAAATTTCACTGGAAATTTTGACAAATCTCTCATCTTCTACTTCATTTCTTGCTGTTCTTACATTTCTACATCTTAAAACTAGAGAAAACTCAAAATTAAACGGGAATTCACGTATAAAATTGGCTAAAAATCATATCATTAGAATCGGAATTGAACAAAGATCAATCCTTCAAAATTTCATTGAAAAATTCAAACTAAAACTGAATCAAATCAAGCAAAAACCATGTTGAATGTTTCGTTCTTGCTGACGTCATCCACCCGATCGGATAGCTATCCAATTGGATTGGCATAGACTGTTCCTGATATTACTTGTTGACGTCATCATTCTCACTCGATCGGATCACCATCCGATCAGTGTAGCATTGTGGTTTAAAAGTTTTTAGCTAACGTCATCATCTCACTCGATCGGATCACCATCCGATCGGTGAAGTGTTGAAGGTTTAAAGTTTCCAAAAGCTCTTGTGTCACTAGATCGAACGACCACTTGATTGGATCACCATCCGATCGAGTCGCCATCCGATACTTGAGCCTATTCGACACTTGGACGATTGTACTTGGTTGTGTTGTCCGATCGGATCACCATTCGATCCAAGTGCATTTGTTTGAAATTTTTGAAACTTGTGAAAATTTTTCTAAGTGTTTGAAACTTTTTTCAGGTACATAACAATGGGAGACGAATTCCTAAACCCGTTCAGTGATGTTTTTGCATACAACACCGGGGACGCATCAACAAATACTTCCAACACTAATCCAAACCCAAAGAAGGCGATTGCCGATTTGCTCAGTGTAGACAACGCTTACGGTACTTACAACAAGCCAACAAAGCTTATGGTGATAGAAGACTACAACAGATGGGCGAGCAGATTCGAGGATTGGTTGAAAGCGTTTGCATATCAAAGCTGGAGATGTATAAGAAACGGTTACGACATAGGAAGAAAAGATTATGAAAACCTGAACGAGTTTCATTTGTGGGCCAAGTTAGAGAAACGTCTGCTGAAGAAAGAGTTTCATTTGTTTGTGTGCATGAAGAATGAGAATGTGCTGAAGATGGTTGAGCGGTTCTGTCACCTAAAGATAGAACTTGCAAGATACGGTATCCTAGTGAATGAAGAAGAAATGGTCGAGAAACTGCTTGAATATTTACCTGAAGAAAAGGATTGGCAGTATTATGGGTTGGTTCTGAGGAACACCATGAAAATGTCGGACATGACTGTTGATTGGCTGATCGAAAGGATTGAGATTCATGAGCTAGAAATTAAAAAGATGAACAAAGTCAACAACACCCCATATCAACAAAACGTTGATCTTTACTACAGGGGTAGCATGATTCCTAAAACTACTTCACCGAAACTGCATTTTCAGTTGAAAGCTTGAACACAGTCACTCAAGAAAGACAAAACAGCAGTTCAGCGCCGAGTAGTGGTTATCACGGAGGTTCCTCTTCACCTGCACCAAGCCAGCAATAACAAACTATTCCTAAAAATGTGTTTCAGTGTAACATTGCAGTGAACTTGAACAATGCTCAAAATTTCAATGAAGAAACTGCAAAACAACAGATGGTGTTTCTCGCCTCAATCTTGGAATCATATGAAAGCTTAGTTGCTGGGAAAATCGGGAATAGAATCTGACAAGGGAAGATTATGATCAGATTGACCCGAAGAGATGGAATTAATTGACATACGCTGGTGCTGGCTAGCGTAATCAGGAGAGCACAAAGGTTTATGGAGATAACTGGAAAAAATTCTATCGGTGGACCTTCGAAAAAGTTGGGTTTCAATAAGTCAAAGGTAACCTGCTTTAAGTGCAAACAGAAAGGGCACTTCAAGAGGGAATGCAGGAACGCAACATCAGACGAAACAGCAAATCCGTTTCATGACGACTACAATAAAAAGGCTGTTTATCACAAGAATCGTGAAGAGCCGCCAAGAATGAAACAAATCGAAGAGACTCCTAAGGAGAAGTCAAGAGCCTAAGCTGTAATTCATGATGACGAAGGCTTCGACTGGAGTGAGTTTTTACCAGAAGATGATGTTGTAGGATTTGCTTTGATGGCAAAAGTTGAACCATACAAAGATACACGAACTGAAGAGAAAAAATACACCTATCGAAAGATAATAGCTCAGATTATTAAGGATAGAAACTATCGAGCCTGGAAAGAAGCCAATAAGGCAAATAGATGGGATTCTGACCGTGAGTGCTATTTGGACCCGAAAGGCAACATAATTGCTGAACCAGCAACACTCATAGTTGAAACTCTCATTGAATCTTTGAAGCAAGAGGATGAACAGAGAGAGAGATAGAGAGATGCGGCAAAGAAAGCTGAAGAGGAAGAGTTAAAGTTAAGAAAAGTCGACGATGGGATAATCGACACAACAAAAGAAATGACCGCTGAAAACCTGACGAAGATGGCAGACAAAGCGCTTATGGCAAAGGAACTAGAGGTAGATTCCAAATCTGCGTCTAAGTCAACAATCAACGTCAGTTGTAGTGGTACAACAAATGAATCAGGTAAGACTGATGGGGTTAAAATAGAAAGTGATTGCAAAAATTGCATGAAACAATGCAAGGTTTGCAGCACAAATGCATATCTCACAGTAAAAAAGACTGAAGAACTGGTTGCAAAAGTCAAAATGGTTAAAGATCAAATTTTAAGTCTAGATAAACTGATAAGAGCTTCAAATGAGAGAATAAAAGAATTAACTGAGAAGATTGAAAAAGATAAAACTGACGTAGAACGATTTAAGAAAGAAAATGAAAAGTTAATTCATGAAAACCGACAAATTTCTGAAAATTTTGAAAAATTAAAAAGAACTGTTAAAGATTCTGATGAGCGAAATGCGAAAACGTCTAAAGAAAATTTTCAAATGTCTGGAGTTCTTCAGGCAAAAGAAAGACAAATCAACCAGCAGTTGGATGAGATTGCAAATCTTAAGCTTCAGTTTCAGGAAGCTAAGATTGAAAATGAAAGAATCACATTGAAATTGAACAGTTACAGCTCCGTGAGCTTTGTTCTTCAACACATAGTTCCCAAACCCATTGGGAAGAACAAAGCCGGTGAAGATGTATACTCGGATGGAACAGGGATGGGTTATCATCAAGTTCCACCGCCCGTGTTAAACAATTTTTCAAAGAAACAGTCCGGGTTGGATAAAATTTCTGAAACAAATGAAAAATCAGATGTTGAGAAACTTCCAGAAACAATCGATGTCACGTTCACTTCATCATCAGATGAAGATAGTATTCAGTCAGAAGTTGTAAGAAATGTGGTTGAAAACATTTTAAAATCTGACAGTGATTCGACTGAAGACGAAGAGTGTTTTCTAAATAACTACATTCCGAAATCAAAATCCCAAAACAACTCAAGTGATGGACCTACTCTTGTGATGTACAAGATGTCTGGTTCTGATAAGTTGTATTCGGATCTTGAATTTCCACTTGAGAATGTGAATGTTGACAAGTTGAAGAAAGTTTTCAAATTGGTTGAAATTGATGTTTCTGAAATTGAGGGATTGAAAAGTTCTAAAAGGCTTTCGAACTTTGAAAAAGATAAATCTTACTACAAGCAACCTGCTACATCACCACGTTTTAATAACAACAACCAAAATAGATGGTTGGGAGGTTATCAAGGTGGTAAGAACAACCAAAAGAGGAACTTTCAAAACAAAAAGTTTGTTGAAAAAAATGTGTTTGTGAAAAGCTCGAGTTCACATTACCAGCAAGAATTTGAAATTTTTTCAAAATCAAATGAAGAATTCTTTGAGAAAAAGGCCTCACAGCCTCAAACTGAAGGCAGAAGTTGGGAAGTTGACACTCGCACATGCTTTAAATGCAATGAAGTTGGTCACATTGCACGAAAATGCACCAACTCGAAGCCTAAGTCTGTGGTTGTCGAGAACCCAAGAAAGAAGAACGATGTCAAAGGAAAGGCTCCAATGTTTGTTGAGAAAAATATTTTGAAGAAGGAAAACATCAAAGTTAAAACTGAATCTGTAAAAGAACTGGTAAAGAAAACTGATAAATTTTACAAAAGGGTCGCTTCTTCACAACAAACTTGGAAGCCAAAATCTGAAGAAAAGACATCATATGTTCAAAAACCAAAGGTTTCTGATTCTGAAAAACAATCATCTTCAACTAAATCGGTTAAGATTGATGTACCTTTGGATTATTTTGAGAAGTTGGAGAAACAAACTTCGACCCCACCAGGGAAGAAGTATGTTCCAAAGAAGGACCAACCATCTGGTCAACCTCAGAAAGATGAATTTTTCTTATACAAAGAGGTTGAGGTTGGGTCTGAAGAAAGCTTGAAAATGAATGACAAAAATTTCCCACCATTGTACACCAAAACCACAGACCTTAACGTCAAGCTACCCGAGTCGAAGGAGACTTGGGTTGCTTCATTTTCTAACTAAATGCTTTGAAATGTGCAGGAGCGATCTCACGTTGGATTATGGATAGTGGAGCATCCTGGCACATGACAGAGAGAAAAACCGTGCTTTACGATGTTAGAGGGTTTAACGGTGGTTACGTCGGTTTTGATGGTAATCAAGGAGGACGTATTATTGGTGAAGGAACATTATCCAATGGTGTTATCACGTTTGAAAGAGTCAATTACATTGCCGAGCTGGAGAATAATCTTCTTAGCATTTCTCAAATTTGTGATAGAATGTATTCGACACATTTCACTGATAAGGAATGTCTGATCCTGAAGCCGAGGTTTGTCATCCCCGAGGAGTGGATCATTATGAGAGCACCATGAGTTAATGATCTGTACGTGTTGGATATGAGCGTAGCTACGACTACCACGGGTCAAACTCATTGCTTTATGTCAAGAGCTACCAAAAAGGAGTCGCAGCTGTGGCACCGAAAAATGGGTCACATTCACCTACGCAAGATGAACCACCTGGTGCATAACGATTTGGTAAAAGGTGTTCACTTGAAGAATTTTCATCTTGAGGGGGAGTGTATTAGTTTCATCAAAGGAAAACAACGCAAGAAATCCCATCCTTGTAAAAAGATGAACTCAGTCTCGAGGCCGCTGGAGAGACTTCACATGGATCTCTTTGGTCATGTGAATGTCAAGAGCATAACGGGAGATCTTTATTGTCTGGTGGTAACTGACGACTATTCGAGATTCTCATGGGTGGCGTTCCTGAAGTCAAAAGACGAAACATTTGAGAGTTTGCTGAGGTTATTCAGGAAGATAAAGAATTTGTACCGAACAAGAATTCGCAGAATAAGAAGCGACAACGGTATAGAATTAAAAAATAACATAATGGAAGAATTTTGTGATCGAAGAGGTATATTGCAAGAATTCAGCGCCCCTTATACTCCGCAACAGAATGGAGTCGCAGAAAGAAAGAATAGAACGCTGATCAAAACGGCGAGAACGATGCTTGCTGATTCCAAGTTACCGATAAATTTTTGGGCAGAAGCAGTATCAACCGCTTGCTGTACTCTCTACCGGGTACTTACTGTGAAGAAGCACAACAAGACATGTTTCAAATTGATCAACAATCACAAGCCTAATCTCGAGTTCTTAGAGCCGTTCGGGTCACCCTGCACAGTTCTAGATCCCTATGGCACGTTTGGTTCAAAGAGCATTGAAGGTATCTTCGTGGGGTATGCAAGTCCACTCAGAAGAGTCTTTGTTCCAAGTCTTAAAAGGATCATCGAAGCACATCATGTTGAATGTCAAGGTTATACAATGCCTCCACAGAAGCCCGCAGACTCATGGCGATTCAACTACGATGCCTTATGGAATTCATTTGAGTTTGAAGAAGAGTCAGAGTTCTTTTATGATTTGGATATTTTACGAGAATATGAAGCATCTCAGGGAAGGTTTCCAGAAAAGTCTTCTACACGTCAACAACAAACTTCCAATGATGATGAAGCTGGTCCAAGTCACACTGAAGATAATGATGAAGTTCAGCAAACTCCGACTACTTCGGAACGTGAACCTGCTCCTGAAAATCAGACGGTGGTCAATGACGATAATTTAGATTCTGATAATAGGCCAACATTTGATCATGGTGATTCAGAGTCTGAGGGGGAGCAAATCCAATCTTCAGATCAGACAATTCTTGACAATGAACAAGTTGCGGATCAAAATATCACTAACCTGGAAGGCGAGGTGGATGTTCCTGGCGAGGTGATGCCAATGACTCTTTCATACTATTCCGAGGAGTTGATAATAGGAGAGCTACAGTCAGGCGTTCGTACCAGAAGCCAAATTGATCATGGTCTTACTTGCTTTTATACTAAAGTTGCTCCTTTACAAACTGAATTTTCACTTAGTTGTTTCATTTCGCATATTGAGCCGAGAACCTATAAGGAGGCACTGACTGAAGATTCATGGGTCAACGCAATGCAGGAGGAGTTGAGTCAGTTTGAAAAGCTTGGTGTATGGAAGCTTGTGGACCTACCTGGCGGTCATAGGAAAATAAACACGAAGTGGGTGTTTAAGTGTAAGAGAGACGATCGAGGAGTTATTGTTCGTAACAAAGCTCAACTCGTGGTCTAGGGTTTCAGTCAACAGGAGGGGATAGACTTTACCGAGGTCTATGCTCCGGTTGCTCATCTTGAAGCTATCAGAATTTTCCTAGCTTTCGCTTCATGGAAGGGATTCAAAGTGTACCAGTTGGATGTTAAATTGGCATTTCTCTACGGCAAGGTGAAAGAGGAAGTCTATGTCGGTCAGCCACCGGGCTTTACCGACCCAATCCACAAAGACAAGGTCTACCTGCTAGACAAAGCGCTGTATGGTTTGCATCAGGCCCCGAGAGCCTGGTACGAGACGCTCTCTAAACACTTGCTTGCCAACAGCTTTATTCGAGGAAAAGTGGATGCTACCCTCTTCACAAAGGAAGTCGATGGGCACTTACTGATTGTACAGATTTACGTTGATGATATAATCTTTGGGTCAACAAACGATGAACTCTGCAAAGACTTTGAAAAGGTAATGAAGCAGAAATTTGAAATGTCGTCAATGGGTGAGATGAAGTTCTTATTAGGGTTACAAGTCGACCAATTGCCCGAGGGAACTTTCATTCATCAAACGAAGTATGTTTATGACGTTCTGGAGAAATTCGGGATGTCTGAGACTGCTCCAATGTCCACCCCATTAGCAACCAATCATGGTATCAATCCTGATCTCACTGGAGAGAAGGTGGACGAGACGCTATACAGCTCAATGATAGGTTTGCTGATGTATTTGACAACATCCAGACCCGATATCATGTACCCAACTTGCCTCGCGGCCTGATATCAGTCGAGTCCCAGAGATTCACACATGTCAATCGTCAAGAGGATTCTACGCTACCTGAAAAGAACTCCAACACTGGGATTGTGGTATCCCAAAGACAGTGACTTCACGCTCGAAGGATACTCTGATTCTGACTTCGGTTGCTGCAAAGTTAATGCTAAATCAACAATTGCAGGATGCCAATTTTTCAGTCCCCAGTTGGTCACGTGGCAATGTAAGAAGCAAACCTTTGTTGCTTTATCAAAATGTGAAGCAGAGTACGTATCTGCCAGCAGCTGCTGCTCTCAGATCCTGTGGATTCAGCAACAGATGCGCGATTATGGTTTGTAATTTCTTACTTCACCTATTTTTGTTGATAATGAGGCAGCAATAAACATAACAAAGAATCCGGTACATGACGCTAAAACCAAACATATAGAATTTCGTCATCACTTCATACGCGATTGTTATGAAAAGAAGTTGATACGAATTGACAAAATCCACACCGACGAACAAAAGGCAGATTTACATACCAAAGCTTTCGATAAAGCTCGTTTTCAATATCTTTTAACACTAAATGGTATGAAATTGTTGTCGGATGCGGAGAAAAATCATTGGCGTTGATGAGAAAACCGAGGCAGATGATGTTGAGAAGCAGACTGCTTTGGTTTGTCGTATTTTTAGTTGTTTTGGTATTTAGGGGGAGATAGATAATATTTTCAGAAAAATACAAAAACAATAAAAAATGCAAAAATCCAAAAACATGAGATATTTTCAAAAAATCCAAAAACAATAGAAAACCCAAAAAGGGTTTGTGAAAAAAAGGGAAATGATAGTACATCAGCTAGACAGTTACGATATGCTAAAGATCATGTAATGTTTTAAAAGCATTAAGCAGTCTCGCTGATGATATGCCGATAGGTTTTTGCACACTTAGTAGATTTTTCGGGATATAAACCTAAATAACACAACTTGCTTATTTCGTGGGGAACATCTCCAGGATATATAGGTAACCCCTGAAATCTTGTTTGAAGGGCTTTCTATTTCTGACATACTAGGTCTATGTGCGTGATGATATCTGGGGTATTATACCAGGACTTATGATTTTGAGGAAGCAATAGCCTAGTCCTCGTATAATATACTCTGCACTGCTTTAATCTTAAAGCCTACCCTCAGCATAAAAAATGATGAAACATTGCAAAATGCTAATCATGTGCTGTTGAAGAAAAGATCCCCAAACGGGACACACCGAAAGTCGAGCCATCATCTCTTTGTCTGAACGGAAGTTCTAACCTGAGCTCTCATGGCCTCGCATTACCCGTTACATATATCATTAGTGTACATTCACCTGTAGGACTGAATATAGGTGTCTGGATACGAGAGTATATTCTGAGGTGGGACACGCGTATTGTAGGATCGTTGTATGACCCAAATGAGTCGATCAAAAGAGTTGTTTATCCGAATCAGAGGCGGAATCAATGAAACGGACGCTCGATGTAATTATAATGTCTCTTGTATTAATCTGATAGAATTACAGCACCTGGAGATAATTCGGCAGCACTTCGTTACCGAATCACAAGAAGTGATTCCCTTTCAAATGACACAAGTGCTCCCCTATATATAGTAGTGATGATTTCGTTTGAAATGGACATGGACACCTTCAAACGAAATTAACTAAGTTAATTTCGTTTGAACTTGTCCTTGACAGTTTCAAGCGAAATTACAAGCTAATCCACTAAAATCAGTTTCTAGCACCTCGAGCACTGTTCATTCTATCCTATTACATGACTCGATACAAGAAAAAGTCAATAGACATAGTGCATTAACAGACTCCCCCTTGGATGTTGACGAAGTATTCAGTGTCGAGTCTTTATCATGACACATCTTCAGTCTTGATCAGTCTTCATGCTCTGACTCTAGCTCTAACATTATCAGCTTCTTCAGGCTCCCCCTTTCTTCAAGCTTCCGTGCTTTAGGGATCGACACCTTTCTTTCCGGTTACAAGCTCCCCCTTGCTTTGAGCTCATCTTCAGACTCCCCCTTAGACTCTGCTTTCAGGATCGTAGTCTGGTACAGTATCTGCAATCACTCATACGTTTATAAGTAACAGCATTTTGAACTTCCAGGATTTGAAAACCTGGCTCTTCAATTTCCTTTATCAACAAATTTCACGAATTTTGCAGTTTCAGCGAACAGAATTGGAAACTGACTCTATAACAATATAAGCATCCAAATCCCTCACAATTAATCATCCAAGTCCAAACTAATGACCTTGGGGATATCACAAAATGTTTTTGATTTTTGTTAAAAATTCAAGTTTCAAATTAATGAACTTGTTTTATTTTCAGAAACCCAATCAGCTTACTCAGATTTTGACACTCAGCATCTCAGACATCGGTTGTCGAAAATAAAGCAGAATCAAAAATCTTTTTGTATTTTCTGAAATATAAAGCAGTAAAGAAATATTTACAAACATATATACAGACACTATTTTTTTTTGAGTTTGTGTTAGAGGATCATATCAGTTTTTGACAAGTCACAAGTACCGTTAAGCTTAGTTACACGTTAAGAATTAAACAATTCACTTAGATTGTCGATATACTGACCCACTTAAATTTTCACACAAATTTCAACTGATTCAGGATACTAATTAGGTGTATTAAAAACTTAAACCCATTCATGTGTCCCACCTCTTGAATATACTCCCGTATCCAGATCCCAATATTCAGTCTTACAGGTGAGTATACCTAGATGATATCTGTAAGGGGTTAAATTGCGAATAACCGTGAGAGCTCAGGTCTGAACTTCCGTTCAGCAGAGAGATGACGGCTTCGACTTTTGGTGTGTCCCCTTTAGAGGATCTTTTCTTCAACAGCAATGATTATCAATTTTATTGTTTCATCATTTTTGCTGAGGGCGACGCTATATTTCAAGCAAGCAGAAAGTATTATACGAGGACTAGGCCATTGCTTCCGCAAAATCAGAAGTCCCGGGATAATACCCCAGATATCACTAAGCATAAAGACCTAGTATATCTCAGAAAGAGGGGTCATTCAAACGAGATTTCAGGGGTTACCTATATATCCAAGTAGTGTTCCCCACAAAATAAGCAAGTTTGAATTTATGTTTATATCCCGAAAAAGTTTACTAAATGTAGAAAAACCTATCGGCATATCATCAGTGAGACTGTTTAACGCTATTTAATCATTACATTTCTTTAGCATACTGTAACTGTCTACTGATGTACTATCATTTCCTCTTTTTACTTAAAACTCAATTTTTGAATTTTATCATGTTTTTGACTTTTTCAAATTTTCAAATGTTTTTGTATTTTCTAACAACAATACTCCCCCTAAAATGCAAAATCATTTAGAGAAAATTTGACAACCAATACTGATAGCTTTGTCTTGCCATCCATTTTCTGCTAATGTGTACTGATTTTCATGAAAAGCATTAAATACCCCCATGATTTACAACACATTGATCTTTTACAGTTTGAAAACCGTTTTTTAATCTTGTGAAATTAATCATGTTTGTTCCGCCGTGAGGGTTTCGGCATATTCAATCAACATATTTTTGTGTTTTTGAATTTTTGACAAATTTAAAAACAAACATATTTTTGGTTTTTCAAAATTTTGACAAAATAAAAACGTATTTTTGGTTTTTAAATTTTTCAATTTTTAGGGTTTTTGAAATATTGTTTATTTATATACAGAAAACAAACAAACTCCCTGTTCAACCAAACCAGGGTATAGCAGCCTCCTCTCCTCGTTGTGTCAGGCTGCTCCTATTTCCATTTTCACAATCTTCAGTTTTCTTGAGCACCTGCACATTTAGACTACTTGATTACTTGAACAATTTAGCCCAGGTCTGTTTGACCTTAGGCATTTCAACATAATATGTATCATGCAGTTTCAGAAAATCTTTGTCATCAAAGACTTTTTCAATTTTTACTTCAACTTTCTCATCTTTTACCGAAGTCACTTGTTTCTTAACACTCCATGTTTGACCTTTTGGAGTACCTCTTTTGTAAAAATGTGATTCTTTTTGAACATTTTTATTCTGAACAACAACTTTTGGTTTCCAAAACTCTTGGGGTTTTGTCATATCAACTGATGTTTGCCAACTTTGCATTGTTCTGAATCTGGGTGTGTGAGAATTCCAGGTCTGTCTTGAATCGAACCTATTCGGGTTTGATTTCCAAGTTTGATTCGAAGCAAACTTGTTTGTGTTGTATCTCCAAGTTTGTTTTGAGTCAAATTTGGTTGACCTTTATTTCACATCCTCAGATTTTTGTTTCTTAACATTATCAGACTTCTTTTTCAATTCAACATCAGCAGGTTTCAGATTTGGACACTTGCGAGCAAGATGACCAATTTGATCACATTTGAAACATGTCCTCTTTGACACATCTTTGACCTGTTGTTTTTTCTTTTTCTTTTGAGCACAAAACTCTTCATTAGACTGTCGTATAACTTGGAGTTCTTTCTCTTCTTCTAAACTTTTTCCTTGAACAAAACTCATATTTGCCTGATAATTTGGCATTTCATTTCTATTTCGATTTTGTTTCTTCTTAAAACCCAACCCAGCCTTCATGTTTTTCTTCTTAAAATCAGGTTTGTTATAACAAGTTTTGTGACCTTTACCAACAAACTTTGAAATTTCAGATTTTTCAATCTCAACCATCTTGAAAACTTTATCAACCTTTTCTGAAATCACATTCTGAATCGGGAATACAACATCTAAGAATAATTTGTCCGATCCAATCATGGTATAAACCAATCCTTTTGAATAATCATTCAAGATTTTCTCGGATTTTGTGCTTTTCAGATATCCATCATGAAAATTACCTTCATTTTCATCCTGTGATTCAGATTTACCTGTATCAACCGACTCTTCTTTCAACACACTTTCAACGACCTTACCTACCACCTCTGAATCACTAGAATCATCAGATTTGGAATAGGTCATGTCAATGTTATCTGGCAATTGATCTACCATGTTGAAAGCTTTTTCGACCTTTTCATCATCATAAAATGCAAACTTTTCCGGTGGTGGAACTTGATGAAATTCTGAGCCAATGCCTTTCTTGTTTTGCTCAGACTCACCATCTCCCGGTTTTATATTGAAAATTCTTTCAAGCACATATGACGACACGTGATAACTTTTTAACTTGTTGTTGTCCTGTTCTAAATCAGCAATCTGTCGCTTTAGTTTAGCAACATCCTCAATGTAAGAGATAACAACACCTTGTTTTATTTCATACATTCGCTTAAGCTCTTTAGTTGTTTCAGACAAGTAATTCATTCTTGATTGAGCAAATTTCATTTCATCTTTTACCTTTTCATATGATTCTTTTGTAATGTGATATGCCAATTTTATTGAATCATATTCTTTCTTCATTTCTTGACAAACAATTTCCTTTTGGTCACATTCTTCTGTCTTTTTCAAAACATTTTCTTTCAAGACTTCATTTTCTTTTTCTAACTTTTTACATTTTTCCAAAAATTTTTCATCATTATCTTTCAAAATCTTTTCATTTTCTAACATTTCTTTGCATTTATTTTTAAAAACTTCTTCAATTTTATTGAATTGTTTGTCTTTTTCAGTACAAGCACTCCACGTTTCCATGCATTTCTTGCACTGTTCAACGATTTTGATTTTAGTTTCAGAATCAGAATTTACCTCAGTGATTGGCAGTTCGGTGTTTGTTGCAGTCTTTGTCTGCTCCTGATTAGCATCATTCTGCTTTTCTTCAACACTAACTTCATCACCAGCATCACCAACTTTCAAATTCTCATTCTTTACTTCAGCCAAACTTTCAATTTTCTTCTCATCTTCTACAATCTGGTGTTCTTCAGTAACAACTTTCTCAACTTCTACATTCACCACAACTTCTTCTTTCACTACAACCTTTTCAGCAACCTTTTCTTCTACCTTCACATTCTCTACTTTCATTTCTTCAGCGACCTTCTTCAATTCATCAACCATCTTCTCAACATTCTTCTTCATTCTTTCTTCATCCTTCTTTCTCAAACACAATGTCATGGCATATCTTATTTCCTTTTCATGCCTTCTTGCATAAGTGTCATCTTTTAATACATTTCTATAGTATTCGGCAGATGAAGGAATTATGAGAAGAACATCTTCAAAAATTATGTCTTTCTTCGAAACGACAGGTTCACCTTCTCTGTTGAAATAGCACTCTCTCTTTTTATCCCATCTCCTACTGCTAACAGCGTTCTCATACTCTTCTTGCATTTCATTCATTCTGTTCAAAGCAATGTTTCTTTCTCGATATGTTTTCTCACTCAAAATCTCTTCTCTGGTTTTCTCTTTGATCTCAGCAACACCATTTTCTTCTTTGTTTTCATCTTTGATTTCAGCAACAAAAACATAATGTTGACTTTTTGATGTGTTTCTGCCATGAGCTATAACTATATTTTCCAAACGATCTTCTTCTGGACAAATCTCACTCCAATCAAATCCTTCATCATGATGGATTACAGCACAAGCTCTAGATTTTTCTTTTGGTTTATCTTCGATCATCTTTGGCTCTTCTCTACTACGGTGGTATATTGCCTTTCGGTAATAATCATCATTGAACAGATGTTCATTTCCACCAACCGCAGAATTATTGCACTCTCTTTTGAAATGACCTTTCTGCTTACATTTGAAGCAGGTCACTTTAGACTTATCAAATCCAAGCTTTGTTGATGCACCACCAAGAGATTGTTTCCCAGTAATTTCCATATATCTCTGAGCTCTACGGATACAACTAGCTAAACACCAGCGGATGTCAATGAGTTCCATCTCTTCCGGATCAATCTGGTCGTGGTCTTCTTTGGTTAACTCGGAGTTTCCAATCTTGCCTGCAACTAGACCTTCACACGATTCCAGAACTGATGCAAGAAAGCTCATTTGCTGTTTAGCTGCATTTATGCTCATTGTCGGAGAATTCTTCAACTTGAGAGCAATATTGCACAGAACTTCTTCAGATTCTTCAACATTTGCTTTTGATGAAGATGAATGATAACCCGGATTGTAACTTGATGAGCTTTTCGGTGGCTCTTTTGTCCTCTCACCACTGAATGCTGTCTTTGGTGATTCACCAGCTTTCACCGAAGGTAAATTACCTTTGTAATACAGACCAACATTCTGTTGATACGAAGAACTGCTCATCTTGTTCTGTTTCTGCAATTCAAGCTCATGAGTTTCAATCTTTTCAAATAATGTTTCAAGAGAAATTGTTTCAAGAGAAATTGTTTCATACAAAGCATCGTTTTTCAAAATAAAAACAAACGTTTGCCACTGATCAGCTCGTGGTAACGCTTCTTTGACTTTATCAATTATTTCTTCTCTTGTTTTCACAATCTCAAAACGTTCAAGTTCAATTTTTAGGTGACAGAATCTCTCTATCATTTGCCTCACCGTCTCTCCTTTAATGCTATCAAAAAGATCGAATTCTTTCCTTAACAGGGCAATTTTGTTCTTTTTAATCTGTTTACCCCCCCTCAGCTTTAACTCATAAAGCTTCCCAAACCGATTTTGATGACCCATCATGGTTAAGCAATGCAAAAATGTCATTTCTAATTGCCGATTGGATCAAAGCAATCATTCTCGGTTCAGACAAGAATTCCTTTTTATCCTCGACGCCTAATTTCTTCATAGGAATTTCCTCTCCTTTGTCATCTTTTGGTCTCTCATATCCAAACTCTAGACAGAACCAGCTCTCGTGTGCATACGCTTTCGCCCAGTTGAGAAACCGTTCTTTCCACCAAGTATAATCTTCAATATTATCCAGCTTGGGTGGTTTGGAATAAGTTCCATAAAAATTGCCGTGATTGATGTTTTCATTGACCACTTTTGTAATTGACTTTGGTGTAACAGTTAACGTTTCGGTAGATTCAGATGTGAAAGCATTGTAGAACGTGTTGTAGAATTCTTCAGCCATGATTCTTGAATTTCTTGAATAACCTGGAGACAAAAACAATCAAACAAACACAATCAGTATAAACAATATCAAACAACTTGACATAGACTGACACTCGGTTGACGTGAAATGATCTTGAAACAAAAAGTCCACTTTCAAACAAGATTAATCTTCAAACGGAAACACTTTGAAACGAAATCCTCTTTCAAACGAAATCCCTCTGAATGACACTTCAAACGAAATCACTTGACATGCAACTTCAAACAAAATCACTTGTCTGGCAACTTCAAACGAAATCACTTGTCTGACAATCTCAAACGAAATTAGGACTTTCAAGCTGAATAACTGATATCGTTTGAATCTTTCAAACGAGATTACCCTTTGAAACGAAATTAACACATTATTTCAAACGGAAATACTGTTGCAAACGAGATCAAATGCAGATTTCAAACGGAATTACGAAGCACGTTCAAACGAAATTACTTTTTTGTCCCATTTTTGTCACTTTTAAACCGTATTTAGGTCTGATTCTCTCAAGGCTTTGTTAAAACACTGTTTCGCAAGTACTGTGAAAAATTCAATCCATTTTGACGGTGAAATCTTGTCCAATTTGAAAAAGAAGGTGTAGAAGTCAGAAAAACAATGAAATCAAGCTGAACTCTTCTTCCTGAGCTCTGATACCACTTGTAGGATCGTTGTATGACCCAAATGAGTCGATCAGAAGAGTTGTTTATCCGAATCAGAGGCAGAATCAATGAAACGGACGCTCGATGTAATTATAATATCTCTTGTATTAATCTGATAGAATTACAACACCTGGAGACAATTCGGCTGCACTTCGTTACCGAATCACAAGAAGTAATTCCCTTTCAAATGACACAAGTGCTCCCCTATATATAGTAGTGATGATTTCGTTTGAAATGGACATGGACACCTTCAAACGAAATTAACTAAGTTAATTTCGTTTGAACTTATCCTTGACAGTTTCAAGCGAAATTACAAGCTAATCCACTAAAATCAGTTTCTTGCACCTCGAGCACTGTTCATTCTATCCTATTACATGACTCGATACAAGACAAAGTCAATAGACATAGTGCACTAACACGTATAAGTTAAGATCTTAAAAACACTAAATCGTATCCTGATTAGTTGAAAGTTGTGTGAAAATTTAAAATGGATCAGTATATCGGCAATCTAAGCGAATTGTTTAATTCTTAGTGTGTAATCAGCTCAACGGTACTTGTAATTTGTCGGCAGCTGATATGATCCCCTAACACGCTCACCAAAAATATGTTTGTAAATAGTTTCTTTACTGGTTTACTGCTTTACTTTTATTGCATTTCATTTCAATGTTTAGTTTTAAAATCCAAAAAGATTTCATAGTTTTTCAGTTTAAACTTTCTTAAAAATCCCAAAAAGATTTTACATTTCTGCTTTAGTTTTACGAAAACTGAGGTGGAAAGCGGATCTTCAGATGCTAAGAAGTGAAGCGGAGCAGGAAAGTTTCTGATCTGGACAATTGGGTTGGGAGCTAATCTTGGAAAATCTTGAGAAAATTCAAAGTCAAATCAAGTTCATTAATTTGATACTTGAACATTTTTCATAAAATTATATTTGAAATGTTTGAACAAAATGTCAGTTTGTTTCGTATCGGGTCAACCAAGGTCATTAACTTGGACTTGGTAGACAAGTTAAGTGCCTAGGGTCATTAACTTGGATCTAGATACTTAAGTGGATTTCTAAAACTGGACAAAATATGATAAAATCGGCAAAAAAGTCAAAAGGTCAAAACACTAAAGTCAACGAGAAGTGTTTGGATCGAGTGGCAATCCGATCGGATGGCAACCCGATCGGATGGCCATCCGATACTTGGTAACCCTATAAATACAAGTCAAATGATTTCAGTCAAACCTTTACTCGATCGGGCGACCATCCGACACTCTCTCACTTTCTCTGATCTTGATCTGATTTTCACATCTTTGCCTTTCACACTTCATTGGATTGTTGGCACACTCAACCTTCGCAATGGGAAAGGTAAGATTTCATGATTATAACTGTTAATTTGATGATCTTTGATGTTGTTCATATGTTGGCGTCTGTCGGTCCTTTATACCTTAGATCTAGGCAATTCTAGGATGTTTTGATAGATTTTGAACATAAGGTTTTGTTCATGGGCCTTAGATCTAGAGGTTTACCGTCTCAATTTGTGCTAAAACATGTTAAAATCCATAGAATTGTTGATTGAAGGTGTCGGCTATTGGACTTGTTTTTGTCAAATTATTCCAAATCTAGGCCGAATTAGAAAAATTGGAACATAAGGTTTTGATCGTCTGAGAATTCTCTACATAGATCTATGTTCAATTTTGTTGAAATCTTAAAAAATTTTTGATGTTCATAATCTGTTCTAAGTGTTCTTCATTGTTCTAGGATCGAGTGGCAATCCGATCGAGTGGGCATCCGATCCAATGCATGTTAGATGTTTAAAATTTCTCTAAGTGTTTTGCCTCGATATCTGTGCCTTTACATGTTAAACAGTTGTTTTAGAAAGAATGGCAACTCGATCGGGTGGCAATCCGATCGGACAACCATCCGATCCTTATCACTATGTTTTGAAATGTTCACTGTGCAACCTTGTCAAAGATCGAGTGCAATCCGATCGGGTGGCCATTCGATCCTCATTACAAAACGACAAAATTTCCAATTGTTTCAAATTTGTCAAGGATCGAGTGACAATCCGATCGGGTGGCAATCCGATCGGGTGGTCATCCGATCCATGGCATTCACTCTCAAAGGTTGACTTGTCAAAGATGTTATCTGTCTTGTCACAAGGATCGAGTGACACTCCAATCGGATGGCAATCCGATCGTATGGCCACCCGATCCAAATGCACATGTCACCTATTTTGTTCCTTAATATAGATAGTTCACTCGATCGGATGGCAATCCAATCGGATGACCATCCGATCCTCAGTGCTGTATAGAGTGAAAGTTCAGGTGTTAGAAATTTTTTTGAAATTTTCAAATTTTTGATTCTTATCATCTTATGTCTCAAACTGTGTGCAAATGATAACGTTGTTTATTCCTGCAGGGAAGAGAATCAGATTGGGATAAATCTCACAACATTTATTGTTTGTTGGACGAACACTATACAGAAAATACTCCGTTTAAAGTCATAGCTAAGTTTTCAAGAGAGAGCAAGATTCATAAGGCATTAACTGATAAAAGCATTGTGTATGAATCACATGTTAGAAGGTTTTTGGAGTTCGGTGAGATATGAGGAGAGTGAAAAGTTGATTTGTTCTGCAGTTAGAAAGAAGGACGAGAATGATCAGGATGTAGATTTAGAGATTACTTTTAACATTGGTGATTTAAGGAGAGTCTTGGAGTTAGGAGATTGTGATAAAGATCCTATCATAATTCCTGAACGACTGTGTAAGGGTTTGTGGTGTAGAATGGGATTTACAGGTCACTTGAACGGAAAATACATTAAGACAATGTTTAGTACACCTTACAAGTTCCTAATCCACTGTGTAATTCATGCTCTATCACATAGGAAGGGAGCTTATGATGAAACGTCTGATTATATCATGAATATCATAACTTGCTTGGTGTTGAATAGGCCATACAATGTATCGCAAGTGATATTTGACCATTTGGTAGATATTATAAGAAGTGGAAGGGGAAAGTACATCATGTATCCTAGGTTCATCCAGATGATGATAGATGATCAATTCAAAGACCTTCAAAAGAATGATGATGATATATTAGGTTTGCAAAACATGACAGCTGATACTATAAGCAGACTAGCTAAAGGTCCTGAACAAAGAGCAAGGAGAATGATCTGCAGGATTGATAATCCATCATATGTTGCTCCGGAAAACGACGCATAGAGACATGAAAATAGCAACTCAGATAATGAAGATGACAATATGAGGGAAACGGTTGAGAAGAAACTTCGATATTGGTTTGTGAAGGACGGGAAAAGGAAGAGAACACCGAAGTCATCCCCAACTGTGCCTATTCCTAAAATGTCACCACCTAAGATTGTTGTTAAGGGTATAATGAAAGGGGGAGTCATAAGAGATATTAGATCTTTGAATGTTATATGTATCTAATGAATGTGTTGATTCTTGTTTTGCAAGGCCTTCTGTAGAACCACAATAAAAGTTGGTGGATGATCCAGTGTTAGATCCATCGAGAATTTCTCAAGAAGGAATTGTTTTGACGAAGGTGACGTTTGAGCAATACATAAAGCACACTGAAGCTGCAATTGCAAAAGATCAAAGTGCAAGTGTTCAAGTTGAAAATGTGAGAGAAAAGCAACCTGAAAGTGTTAAAGAAAAAGAGCCAGAAGGTGTTCCTCATACTAATTCTAGTGATGATGCCGATGATGAGTCTACAGAGACAGAGCCAGAAATTGAAAGAATCGGTGTTGGGAAAGTTCAAATGAAAAATAAGCCTCAGAAGAAGAAAGCTAAAAATTCTGATGAAGAGGATTCCTCTTATTTACCACCTGATGATGAGAAAAAGAAACAAAGAAAGAAACGCAAGGCTGTTCAGACGTGAGTACTTCCCAGAACTGTCAGAGCAAGGAAGGGGTCTGCACTAGCTCAAAAAGATCAAAGTGGAAAGAGTGAGAAGCACGTGGAAACTTCTAAGGGTCCTGAAATTGCAAAAGATAAACATGTTGAAGTTCCTAAAGAGCCAGAGGTGCAAAATGTTGAAAAGTCTGAAGCAGAGAAAGAGAAAGCAGGTGTTGATGATGATGTTGTGTTTACTGGAGAAAGAATTTCTATACCACCTCCGCCAGAAAATCCTGAAGTTCCTGAATCCTCACAGCCAAATAATACTGTTCTTCCTGATATGTTTGAAGGCTTTCCAAATGTTCGTGGGGAATATAAAGATGATTTTATTCTTGGTGATGAATTCGATATGTTTCATGATTCTTCTGTGAAAGAGCTGAAGAAGAAAATGAGTTTTCTGGAAAAAGAAAAAGAAAAAGCTGAAGCTGAATGTGATGCATTAAAGAAGCAGCTTGAAGAGTTGACGAAAGTGAATGAAGAGATAAAGAGCGTCATGATCAAACAAGCAAATAAGATAAAGAAAATGGAGGGAGATGTTGATGATAACGCAAATCTTTTTGATCAACTTTCAATGGAGATTGGTGATTTACATCAGAAGATGAAGAAGCTGAATGAAATAAATCTGACGCTGAACAATTTGTTAAGTGAACTTCATGAAGTGTCATCAAATGAAATGAAAGCGATGAAACTAGAGATGGAAGCACTGAGAGCTGATAAAGTTATGACGGATGAACAGCTCAACATGTTGTACACTGTGATGGAACATCATTTGGGCATCGATGTTCATTCTGTCTACAACAATATAGAGATCAAAAGAGTTGAGGAACGAAATATTATAAGAGAAAGGAGACTGGCTGAAGAAGCTACTCAAAGAAAGAAAGATGTCATCATAGAGACTCAAGAAGCTGGAGGTTCTTCGAGTCAAGCTGATGTTGATATGGTTGATGTTGAAGCTGATCATGATCAAAGCTTCGTACTTATTGGTGAGTCTTCTCCTCTATCTTATAGCTATGAAGACATCATTCGCCTTGTTATAGTTGAACAAAGAAAAAGGAAGGTGAAAGATCCAGAGGTGTTATTGTTAAGATGGAAGGAAGAGGAGAAGGTAGTAGTAGAAGAAGAAAAAGAAGAGGAAGAGGATGATGAGATGGATTACTGGATGGATCAGATTGAAAACTACGATCCTTAGAATGACAAAGACGATGATGAAGATCAAGGGTCGTCTGGATTATTGATTGTGAACCCCTCAGTTCAACAGCAGATTGATGATCTTATGAATGATGAAATCAATGAACAAGAGGAGGATCAACATCATGAGTCTTCTTCTTCAGGAAAACAACATGCTGACCAGGTATTCCTCACGCAACCAACTGTCATATATTTACATGCTCGATTTGAGGGGGAGATAGAGGTGCCTAGGTCAAGGGCTGAAATGTTAGAGGAATTGGGGTTAGACGATGGTAAATTTAAGTTTGATATTGAAGATGAAATTCCTTCGTCGCCTGAGAAAGAATATGAATTTAAGTATGCTCAAGAGGCTGATAAGTATGATGATGTGTTAGTTGAAGAAGGATCTGATTCGTCTGATGAAGAGAGAGTATTTCACTATGCTGGTGTTGATGAAACATTTCCGTCTCTTGCTGAAATGTTTAAAGAACAAAATGAAGACGAAGTCAGAAGAAAGATTGTGGAGAAAATAACCACTGAAGGTGTTCCAAGAACTATTCCGAGAGAGAATCTTGTTGAAGAAAGGAAGAAGTGGTACAAGGTGATGCCAAAGGAAAGAAAGTTTATAAGGCTGATGTGTGTGGTGTGTTATATATTTTAAAACCCCTTTTTACACGTTAGTCAAGTTTTGAATTTGTAAAACACGATATTTTACTAACACCAAACACACATATGGGCAAGTGCACCCATCGTGAGCGTAGTATAGTGTTGGCAAGATACCGAGGTCGTCCAAGGACACAAGAGCTTTTAATACCGGTTTATCCTCAACGTCTAATCAAATCAAAAAGTTAGAAAAATGTTTTTAAACTAGAAAAAAATAAAAACTAACTAAAATGTTGAAAAATAAAAACAGATAGACAAGATGAATCACTTGGCTCCGACTCGTGTTTAGTGTAACCTTTGATTATTTTCGCGCTTTTGCACTTTTTAAGAGATTATCTTAGTTATTGTAGTAGGCCCCTCTTTTGAAGGTGACGTTACCCTCAACCCAGTAGTTTGAGTCAGCAAAGATACAATCCTAAAGGGTCGGATTATTGAAAGATAATTAATTAAGTTATTAATGCATATTGTGGTAGTCCCCTCTTTTGAAGGTGACGTTACCCTCGGCTAAGTAGTCTGAGTCAGCAGGGATACAGTCCTAAGTAGCCGGGTTAAAGTATTAATAGTAACTTACATATGAGGGGATCAAAGAGTTTGGACCCCCGCCATCCAATACCGGTGGGTATTGAAGGATGTCCTACTAAATTTGACCCAGGTCCTTGCAGGATCTATACACTAAACAAGGCAAGACTCTTACCAAACCGTTCCCTTAACCCCCGACCTGGTAGCCAACATATCTCCATATAGACCGTGGAGATGTGAATGGTGAAAATCTTTTATTTTATATAGACAGTAAAATAATGCCAAGACACCACGGACAAACGATAAGGAAGAATCACCTTCAACATAAGAAACTAGTTATTAAAGTCATTAATACATAACCAAATAAAAAGTGCGAAAAGATTAAAAATAAAAAGTATTACACTAGACACTTGTCTTCACCAAGTGATGTAAGAGACTTAGGCAAACATGGCCTTGGATTGTCAAGAACTCTTACGATCAATCTTGGATCCCGAGACGACTCACACACTCTACGATGGACGATGGATGATGGTGGTGGATGATGGTGTTGTGATGGTGGTGGGTGGTAGGTGAAGTGTGAGAGAGGTGGTGTGCCAAGGGATGCCTTTGAAGTGAACCAAGCACCCCTATTTATAGCCTTCACAGAAGCCTGGACACGGCCCCATGTCCACCCTTCTTCTCTTTCTTCATTAATTGCAGTTTTTCTGCATTAGTTGACCACGCCCCCGTGTCCGCTGGGCACGGCCCCGTGTCCAGAAGCGTATCTGTACTATCAAGATTTGCTTGGATTCTGCGAATCTTAGCATTGACCACGGCCTCGTGTTGAGTTGGGCACGCCCCCGTGTCAGGAATAGAAGCTTCTACAACTTTGTCTGTTCTGCAGACACCTGAACACACCCCCGTGTCCGCTGGGCACGCCCCGTGTCCGCTGGGCACGCCCCCATGCTCAGCTTTCTTCTTGTTTTTTTGCTTTGGGAGATGCTGTCGAGGGGTTGGGCATGCCACGTTTCTTCCCTTTTCTTGTGTTATTGTTAGATTTAGCTGCATTTTCGCTTCTTTTGTTCATTTAAGCTCTTTTAATCCTGAAAATACTAAAGGAAGACAAAAGCACACTTTTTCCAACATTAGTACTAAAAAAGGGTTAGTTTTATGCCACATTTGATGTAATTTATATGTTGCATTTTGCGCACATCAAAGGCCTCTATAGTACTTCACGCATGATGCTAATATCTCATGGGGTGATATTCTGTCATGGGGTTACTTAGAAGATCTACAAGTGTATGCTATAAGACGGGAACAAGGGGTTCAGTACTTTGAATTCTTGTCAGATATCAAAACCCTCCCGTGGTGGGATATTGAAGAATTGGTGCAAACAAAGAATATCAAGCAGTTTTACTATGGGTTGGATATAAAACAACATGATCAGCACTTGTGGGATTATATAAAGCAGCAAGCAAAAGCAAGATTTCCATATTGGAAGCCACAGTTTCCAAAGCAAATTGTCACTATCTTGGAGTCAGGAGAGAAAGATATCACTTTGGATATCAAGCCGCCTAGATGTTTGAAGAATATGCCGCTGCGTGCAATGGAACAAGACTTCTATGAAGAATTTCAAGGGTGGTTGTACAATGAAAGCACAACGGAAGCGGTAATTTCTCTATTTGACAAGTCCACTAGAAAATCTAGAAGGATCAGTATGTTGGATCCTATGTGGCTGGTAAACTGTTCAAAGAAGGATATCGATTGCTTGTTCTACAACAAGATTGTGTACGAGAAGCGAGATAAAGTTCAATCGATGCAGTATCAGAAAATAGTGGATGTGTGCTTTGCTAAAGACATCAACTCCGGCATGTATTGGAAGTCAAAATGGAGAGACTTGGAGATTGATGAATTCTTGAAAAAGTACAAGCGTGAACAGAGATTCAAGGCAATTGCTGAAAAAGCCGCGAGACTCGAAAGGTACAAGCTGGTGAGACCACCACCAACGGACCAGACACCTATTGAAAAAGAGGAAAACAAGATCCCACATTGGGATAGGAAGTGCGACGGTGATCCAGAGTACAGAAAGTACTTGAATGAAGTTGGTAGGCCACTCAGACGAAAAATGCTTGAAGAGAAGGCAGAAAAGAGAAGGCAGAGAGCTAAGGAGAGAAGGCGCAGCAGGAGGACTGAATAAAGACTATGCAGGAAGGAACTACAGCTACATCCAAGTGGGAGTCTATTAATACATATGTATGTAGCTTCCGTCTGCATCGAGTCTTGTATATTTTGTGTTGTGTATGTATTTTGTATATATGTATGAACTTGTATGTATGTTTGTGTAAAGACAACCCAGGGAATGACGCGTAATTGTAAAAGTGAAGTCCGACGGTTGACTGATGTCATCCGATCGGATGGCCATCCGATCGGATCACCATCCGATCGGGTGACACTTAACACCCTCCCAGGTTGTTGCCTAAAAATAGCTAGCTTATGTTAGTCATTTAGAACTTTTGCTGAACTTGATAGCGAAGCTCTGCCAGTCTGTATTTCTACCGGAACAGTTGTACTTTCACATCTTGAATAGAATTCAGACGAGATTAAACGTTGAATCTGTTGTTGTTGATTTTGTGTCACGATCAAGGGATTCCTCACCTTGATCCTGATCAATCCAACCACATTCCAACCGAACAGATCCTGATCAAACGGCCTAACAGATACAAATACACCCAATCCTTGGGGAGTTATACAAGTACAACTACATAAACTTGACAAGTTAAAATGTATTATTTTAACCCCAAAATTCGTAAATATAATCTAAGTTAAAATATTTATTATTTTAACAAATAATTACATAACTTGGAATAATATTACGGACACGAAGAAACGTAACTCAAAAACACTGATTGATACCAAGTCAAGGCACGACCCGCTCGTCTAATAGACCGTAGTACGTTGTAGGTAGTTGTGCACACTAGTAGCATCTTGAGTTACGTCGGATTGTAGAACGCAAAATAGTGAGTTCATGTCCCCCTTTTCTTTTAACTGTTTTCGGATTTATAACTCTCGGGGGTGGAATACATGTTGCATACGTTTAAATGGTATGAATTGGCTATGAAATGAATTAGAGATCATGTGAGCATAGATTGAAATTGAAATGCCATTAACTCTTAATTAAGGATGAAGGTTAGATCTAACGGGTACGGGCGAACCCCACTCATCACTTGAGTGCTTCGGTGTCCCAGTCGAGGTAAATCGACAACGGTCAAGGGTGAATTGACACTGTCAAGGTAAATTGACTCAGTCGAAGGGGAAAATTCGACACAGGTGAGGAAATCGACTAGGGTATAAGCCTACTCATTTTGAGTGCTTTCTATGTCTTCACATGCTTTAATGTCCTTGTAAAACATTAATTTGATCTGTTCATAAATGCTTTTCATACCTGTTTTCAAAGGAGTCTCTCAGAAGTTTTACAAGTTTGTCAGTACTCATACAAAACGCATGAACTCGCTCAACTTTTGTTGATGTTTTCCAAAATTACATGTATTTCAGGTAACAGGTTGGATCTTGAGCGCTGGTGTAGTTTCTAGAAGTAAATTCCAAGTTTAGATGTCATCCACTTTTGTTAATCTGTAACTTAGTCGAAGGTTGTGCTGTTTGGAACTTAAATAAATGGTGTTTGTAATATTTTAAACTTAATGAATGGATGAACATCGTTTTGATCATATAGTTGTTTATTATGATTGAATGCAATGGTATTAAACAAGTCACACATCATACGCTTCCGAAAAAGTCAGGGTGTGACAATAATAAAACAAACTTGTTGTCTCAGTTTCACCAGACAGTGATTTGGCCACACCTGGGAAAAACATGGAGAAAATAAAAAAAAGGTATGTTTTTTTATGTATAAATGTTTCTTGGTTACATTTTTTTAAAGGTACATGAACTTTGTAAAAATATTCTAAGTTGACGGCGATGCCAACACGTACTACGGGACGTACAAAACTGTTTTAGATGTTATCTTTAGGAATCTAAATAAATATATGTTTCGATACCTTAATGCTAATTATTAAGCTTTCTAAATAGTGACACCGGATGCTAACACGGGCGGTCCAGCAACGCGAACAAGATGAGGTAAAAAAGGTTTAAAATTAGTCTTCTTTTTTCAATTGTTAAGACATATATTTTGTAAAGGTTGTTAATAGTTTGCGATTTATATAAAACTTGTACAAATGTAGGTAAGCAAGCGCATAGTGATAAGAAGTTGCAAAAAAGAAAGCTAATAAGTACGTACAAGCATATTTTTTTCTTTAGCTTGTCTTATAATTATGTTTTATATAAATAATAAAACAAAGTTGGTGTCTCAGTTTCACCAGACAATGATTTGGACACCCACGGGGAAAACATGAAGAAAATAAAAAAAGGTATGTTTTTTTATCTATAGATGTTTCTTCGTTACATTTTTTTTACATCTAATATTTATGTACATGGACTTTGTAAAAACATTCTAAGCTGATGGCGATGCGGGCGGGCCAGCAACACGTACTAGAGCAGGTACATAACTGTTTTAGACGTGATCTTTAGGAATCCAAATAAATATATGTTTCGATACTTTAATGCTAATTGTTAATAAAATGTATATTTACAGGTCAGCAATCACGGGCGGATAACAAAGCAAAGAAAATTGTGAAAAGGAAATTAATAGGTACGTACACACAACTTGTTTCCTTCTTATAAATTATGTAAATCATAACTGAAAGTTGGTGTATTAGTTTCAGTGGACAGCGACTCAGAGATGACTGGAGATTTGTTAAAAAACAACACCTTGGGTCACAATGGCCATGCGGTTGTGCCAGAAAAGGATGCAGTTGTTGTGAGTAAAACAAAAAAAAGGAAAACATGAACGGGTGATAAGGCGAAGTGGGAAACAACCAAAAAGCACACATAAGTGGTTAAAAATAAAAACACGTTCAGCGCCTATGCAATTGTACAAATGTATCAAGTCTCTAACCAGTAATCAACAAGAGGACGTGAAGAGGATGGGGTTTGGTAAGATGCTATCATTCAACGTCAGTGGCATACCTGCAAAACTTGCACACTATGTTGTGGATCACTTCAACACGGAAGAAATGGCTATTGAGATGTCATGTGGGTCAATTAATGTTGATGTTGAGTCTGTCCATGACCTTCTTGGAATTCTTAACAAAGGGATAGACATGCAAAATGTAAGAGCATATGAAAAGCTTGATGTTGCTGTTATGGCATGGAGAAAACGATACCGTGCATGATTTGTGGCACCGACGAATCTGGCACAATCTATAGTCACAAGTGATGAAGCTAATAGTTTTAATTTCCGACTAGACTTTCTAATGTTATTCTTAACCGTCATGGTTGAGTGTAATAGAAATGGGCGGATGAAAGAATGGATTTTGAAAAGTTTTACTGGAGATACAGATTTCAGTAAAATTAATTGGTGTGCCTATGTGATTCAGCAAATTAAATCGTGTAAAGATGGATGGAAGAGGTGTGATCCTGATTCTCCATTTTCCGGGCCACTCACACTTTTGGCTGTAAGTGTTTTTTGTAAGAAAACTTACTAAAAATATAGGTATACAACATTTGTTTAGTTATCTTACCACTTTGCATTGTTTTTTTTTTGTGTCATTACACAGCTACTATACGTCAACCGAGTTAAATGCACCGGACTTGAAGTTGACCGGTCAATAAATCCAATCGTATTCTGGAATAAAAACGGACTGAAAAAGAGAGAAAGATTGGAGATAAAAAGAGGTGGCTTTGGTAGAGGCGAGTTGCATGAAGTTGATGTGGTTAAACGGGATTCAAGAAAAACTGAGTTACGAATTAATGATGAAGTTCTTAATGTAAGATTACTAATCATAACCAGTTACAAAATAATTATCTTCTTTCAGCATTACTTACAAACCGTATTTTAAAACTTTCTTTGTAGAATGAGATTGAATCTATTGAAAAACATTTGGATGTCATGGAAGCAAAAAAGGTGACGGTGTAAACAAAATTGGATGTGGTGTTTAATGCTCATCCACACAACGAGCAAGTTAAGAAATTGATAGAACGGTTTGAGAAAATTGTACACTCTAGAAAAACGAGGGTATGGCTGGCGCCTGATACCCCACGGAAAAAAATTGCTGGGGTCCTCATGTCTCTCAACAACACAGTGCAAAACCCCGAAAATGATTACACGGAAGGTAATACGAATAACGGATAAATCACTACCCTGAAGATGTATTAACTTTTCCTACAAACTGTAACTAATTTTTTTTTTTTTTGCCAAATGCAGAAGATCAAGATAATGCCGCAACTGCAGCTGAAGTGGCAAACATTGATGGTATGAACTTTTTTACATACCCACTTAGCTTTTTTGCATTCAATAATCGCTTACACGAAAAAAGTATTCGTACGTATTTGTAACTCAATATACTATGCGGGATAACTTTTTGTATAATACTTACTGAAACAATGAAATTGTGAATGAATTTGTGAATAGGAATGTACTTATTGCAAGTTCGTTCAGATTCGTTGAGCCAAAACTGTTTTTTCCGTTCTTGAGATTCAATCAATTTAATCTTACAAATTCAAATTTAAGTTAAAAGATAGATTAACAAGGTGCATTTTGATAACATTCCCAAACATAACACGACCATTAAAAAGCCCTATGTGTAATGGTTCAAAACCTTGGTGTGCATTTAATGGATCATGATCATGTACTGAGTCTTTAAATACCAATCATTTATAACACAAATTAATGATAAATTGACAGATTCGAATATAGACGATCATAGGAATGTGCCAGCTAAAAAACGCAGTGCTGCGACTGATAATCTACAAAAAAAGGTAAGGCTCTAGAAGATCATTGGGTTAATTAGCACATTTAACTGTTTTTTAATACTATTTTTTAAACGTATGTAGCATCTGGCGGTAATCAGGGTCATGGTGATGCCAAGCGAAGGAAGAAAGTTGTGTCTGCGAAAGGTAACTTTAGTGATCGCAAACCTAACACAAACCTTATGTGTGTAAAAGCTAATCTTAATTTCTTTTTTTGAAATAGAAACTCCACTATAGAAACATAGACATCACCATAGACGTGCAATAATTGTAGATACAAAAATAATAATAAAAAATCATAGTGACATCAATGTTACATTTCTCTACAAATAAAAAAATGTAGCATGTTTTAATTAACAATAACGTAAAAAAGTCATACAAAGTAATGAGCTAAAAGTAAAGTTAACCACCTTATGTTTGTGCTAAAATGCAAACTAAATATAACATATGTGTATGTGATCGCCTTTAACTAACTATATGGGGGTGAGGGTGACAAAACACAAGAGATCATACATGATGAAGAAGGTGGCAGAGATACAACACCAGGTTCAGCAACTACTACACAAAAAAGTGGCGCATGTGGAGTGATACGTGACGAAGAAAATCAGGCAAAACATCAAGAGAAGAAAGCTACACCGACAAGTAAGTTCTACGTGTTTTTTTTCATTTAACCATTATATAAACTCACGTATAACCTGTTACATGTGTACAAAAATTAAGAAGAACCGATAATACACAAACAAACTAACACGTACATGTATGTGTACATGTAAATGAATAGAATTGGACAGCAGCAACGAAACACAAAACATGCAAGAATTGCTTGATGGGCCTACCTTTCACCTACTCACACAAGACACCGAACTAGGTAAGTCATGATTTCAAAAAAAAAAAAAAAAAAAAAAAAAACGTGAACATGTGTTATTTCTGTACACAACAGATAATCAGAATTATAAAAACCAAAAAAAATGCAGGTGCTGATGTCGATGAAACAGATAATACGGAAACATCAGTACCAACTGATGTGCAAAAAAGTGATGCCATGAATCAAGAAGATAAACATTCAAAAGAAGAAGAGACCAAAAATAAAATCAATGGTAAGTTCTACATGTTTTTAACTTCATTCAAAAATTATAATAAACTTGGAATTTTTTTATTAATAATAACGAACAAAAAATAAAATTAAGCAGGCAAGGGAATGGCTGAAAATGATATCACACGTAACGCTTGGGTAAAAGAACTTGAATCAAGACGAAGAAAACCAATTGGTAGGTTCAACCGGTCATGTGATGACCATGATGACGAAATGGAAATCGAAATTACATCGGAAGAACAGCGTATATGGGATTTTCTATTCGATATCAAATACTCAATGTATGCTTCCGTTTAAATTATAAAATACTAGTTGTTACATTAAGTAAAGCTTTGCTCCTGAGAGATTAGGGAATCTTTTGCTCCAAATAGTATGTTTTTTTCGACTACACTATTTTCTTTTAAATGTATAACAGCATACGGTTTTTCACAAACAACATACAGGCCATGGAAAATGGTCTTCTCTTTGTCTAGCGGGGTAACAAAAAAATGTGGTCAATCTGCTGAGTAAGTTCAGTTATATAAAATATACGTAAAACATAGTATTCCTAGATTTTTGATATCCAGAATCTAATTTATAAATCTAACATTGTCTTACGTAGAGATATTATATTCAAGAGTATGTACGGCGTCGAAATCACAAAGACGCTGATGCGTACATTGAGGGAGGAAGTGAAGGTGTACTCTGATGTGGTTGATGCTTGGGTAGATGTACTGAATTATGAAGAACTATATAGAACCGCCGGCTGCGTGACGCATATTTATTTTAGAACAACTGTCATAGTAAGTATTAATACTATATATGTTTGATCTTTGTCTATGATTTTGAATTTGTTAAGTCTTTTGGAACGTTGTAAGTTTGCCTATTTAAAAGACTTTTTTTAATTATTGGAATTCGGGTCTTGCACCAGCTTATTGACACATCTTATTTGAAAAAAAAAACAGGACAACTGGTTATTGACAAATTCTACTTGTGATGATGATGAACGTATGAAAACGTTCCGCGTAAGGATGATGGATGGCGGCGCATATGAGCTCATTGGGATCAAAATGATTTTCTTTCCAATCCTAGAGAATGATCAATATTACTTGATTGTTTTCGATCTGCAAAACGGCGCAATAACCGTCATAGACCACAAGCCTGATCGCACACCCTTAGTTGGCATTAGGGATCATCAAGATTACTACATTAAAGATACACCATACAAAGTGGTTCGTTATTCTCTTTTCTTGTAAACTTCAAGATGAAAAACAACAACTCATACCAAAACTAATTACTTTATTGTTTTTTAACAGAAGCATATGCTGGACTCTTATTTGGAGCGTTCCGAACATCCGACAAAAGATCAAATTGCAACAGCCAAGATTAAGAGGTGTGATATCCATTGGGCGACCCCTACGCATCCAATGGATAGTGCGGTATTCCTTATGCAGCACATGCAGAATTTTAACGGCATCAATGAACCTTTTGAATGTGGTTTTAGCGACCACTGGAAGAAAAAACAAAAACAAATTCTTGCCCTCCGAAAAAAATTCGCTACACGCATGCTACTCTCTGATGTGAATTTAATGAAGGCAAAGGTTCGCGATGCTGCATTATCAGTGTAAGCTGCTGCTTCATATGCTAATGTTATGTTTTTTGTGGACAACTTAAACAATTTAACTCGTACTTTGTCAGTTGTCTGTCTATGTATTTCACTATTAATCTATGTCGTTGATCTGGAACACATGTCTTTATGTGTACGTTTAATGTTAACTTTTGGCGAACCATAAGTACACTAATGAAAAGTTTGACTAAGATAAATATTTTCATTTGAATAGCATACAATAAGATGTAGTAAAAAAGGTGTAACAATGCAATATTTTCATTTGATAACTTTTTTAATCACTTTGACAATGAATAAAATGTAATACAATATTACGTCTAATATGTGTGTTCTTTGCTGTAATAATGAGCGTTAGTCAAACATTCGTAATTATCATTAGAAGCTACTTTGTTACAAAAAAAAAAAATCAATACAAAAAATAACTGTTTTGTTACAAAAATCAGTACAAAAAAAAATGTAACAGCATATATTAAATTGGGTTATCTCTTAGGTCAAGCTAACTACTCCTAGTTATAATATTTTTATAAAGAAAAAAAAGTACAGTCTTACAAATTAATTGTGCCAACTTGGAAGTGTCTAATCTGCATAAAAAGTACACACATATACCAACACCATATCCAAGAAATATATCATAGTACCCATTAATTATAATAATATATATATAAACAAAAATAAAGTACAATCTCATATAAATGCCACAGTATGGGAATCTAAATTGGACAAAAAGGAAGCATAGCACTCATTGATATTTACACGAAGGAAAAAGCATAAATAATAAACAAGAAAAAATTTGTACTTCTATCTCTATCTTATGCCCATTGTCTTTTTGTCTTATCTTACACATTTAAAAAAAAGAAAAAAAATATCTACTTCTATCTCTATCGATATGCAGTGTTAGTGTAGCTCTCTCATGATTTGATAACTATAGTACAAGTATTTAATGAATCCCAATTGTCTCTTTGTGGTGTAATAATAAAAAAATAAAATATATATACACCTATCACGTTTGGGTAAACAAAAGGAGGGAATAATCAAAAGTTCAAAACTTTAAAGAAACTTGTTACATCAAATGTAAATGCTTGATAAGAAATGACAGCTTTGAAAAAAAATCTACTGGTTGAAATACATGCAATATCATATATGGGGTTTTTTGGCGGGAAAATACAAAAAGGAAGGAACACTAATTATATAAGTTACATTTATAAATGAAGTAAAAATGAAGGCCATAATATGATTTACATTTGCCCATACCTGGAAATTTATGTAACTTCTTTCCCACTTCTTTCATATGTATAATATAATTATGTTACAGACCCATATGTTACATTTCCCAATATAATTATGTTACTTGGAAATATATAATATAATTATGTTAATTGCTTTCAAACAAAAAGAAACAACAAAAAAATACTTAACTTATATCTTGGTTAGTGTATTACATTTAATGTTGATGTAAACTGATGTAAACTGATGTAAACAATCTAATTAATTTATCCACCTAACATCATTTGTTTGTCTATAAATTAAGGTGAAATGTAAACATTTGTTTCATCACTTGTTCACCATAAAGAACTAAAAAAACAACCTTATTATGTCTACTCCAACATCACCATCCGACTCAAAATGGGTTACCAAACGATTGCGGAGAACTCTTTCATTCGAACTCCAAACTCCAAAATCGGATTGCAACCCAGAGTGTTCTCAAATCACAAACACCCCTTCTATTCCGTCAACGCCGCAAACTGTTGAAGAAAATCTTGCTATGGATGCTAAGCTTATAAGTGACCTCCTTACTAACACTAAAACTGAAGCAACAACACATGATGAGATGTCGTTAGATGAGACACTTTTTGATGTTGAGTGGGGATCATTTTACTTCAGTAAACAAGTTACCCCTGTCAAAAACTCTTCATCTGTGGTGCTCGCTGACCAAGCTAAACCAGTCAACGCCACCCAGGAGACCCCCCCGGCAGTTGATCCAAAGACTACCGATGATCCTGAAGATGATCCTATAGATGATGATTACTCTTGTTACTCTCCAAACACTCTTGTCTCGTGGGCCAACCACAACCCGTGGGAGAGTGAGCTTAGCCCAGAACCACTCAGCACTGAAATTGAGTATGGCACTCCAAGATCGTTTCTTGACTAAAAAGTGGTGTTTATGTGAAGTTACTACTATGTGTGTGAAAAAGAATGTGCCCCCATTTTCCCTCTCTCATGCAATATAGGGACTACTTTCCTTATCCTATGTTATCCTATGTTGTTTACCATATCTAGTGTTAAAGTTATTATGTACTCAACTATTCTGTTAAATCTACGTTTTTCCAATCTTTGTTATTAAAAAAATCGTGTCATTATTATATGATTTCAACAAATACTGACTTCTAACATAACAAAAAAAAAAAAAAAAAACTTACATAAGTTACACGCTTTAGGAAAAAATAATAAATAAAAAAGAGTCACATGATCAAATCTAAAAAAGAGATTCAAGCAACCATCAACAAAAGCACATGATCAAACACACATACAGCAAAAATATACAAAAAACTCAAAGGAAAAAAAAATGTAACACGGTACGTAAGCACATGATCAAACACACATACAGCAAAATTGTACAAAAATCTCAGGGAAAAATAAAATGTAACATGGTAAAATCAAAACCAAAAAATCCATAACAATGAAAATTCTCAGATTCAACACAGGAAAAATCTACAAAAATCTCAGGAGGAAAAACATGTAAAATGGTAAAAACAAAACTAAAAAAATCCATAACATAGAAAATTCTTAAATTCAACCAAACATCAACAAGTACATACTACCGAAAATGTCATTAACATACTAACAAGGATAATCCAACTAAGTACCACCTATTTCTTAATCTCAACAAACAATGGCAAAAACCTCAACAAACAATGCTAACAAGTAAGCTGCCAATCACTAACGCTAATATCAGTAACCATATAACCCTCTTCTTCTTTCGGATTTCTTGCTCACGGGCAAAAAGTTCAGCTTGCAGGTTATTAATGTTCCTCAAAAGACCTGGTATGATCCTAGTTGACCGTAGGCACATCGGTGGGTCGACCCAACCAATGAAAGGGCAGTTGTTAGGCTACATTAAAATAATGGGGATAAAACACGATTAGAACATACATTTACTTATTAAAACAGGGTTCGAATTTTTTACCTTAAAGGGACATGAATAGAACCTTCTTCCTGGGTTGTCATCTGTCCATGATGTCCGGATGGTAGCAATCCTCCCACATGAACACCTTTTCATCTTTTTTGAGAGGTAGATGAATTGTAAAGAAAAAAAGAGATAAGAAAATCATATATTTGAATATAGTTGGAGATAGAGATAGTTGGAAGCCTATAGTTGGAATGATGGATCTAGAACAAAGATATATACCAAGGATTTGTGGGTCCCAATACAAACATATTTTTTTGTCATTACCGACGTCCATACACTTCTTTCTTTTTTTACTTTTTATTACTTTTTTCTTTTGTTAACGTGGGGCCTACCCCTAGAAACAGTTTTACTACCACATTTCTACTTGTATAACCAAAAACACAAAAAATAATACATCCCCAAAAAGAAGTAACAACACACAAACTAGAGAGTTTTTTTTTCATTACATATTACACCACAAAAAATTACACATCATTAGACACATAAATTACTCCTTAGTTAATGTTGATAACCTGATACTACACCTTATTTCTAATTAACCTAAAAACATACATACATCTTCAAAAACAACATAATTAGAAAAACACAACAACAACACCTGATTTCTACTTGAGCTTCTTCATGTGAATCACTTTTTGCACTTGCATGGGTTTGGTGGCACGGGAGAAACTGATATGTTTATTGGGAAATATGAATCCCACTCAATTTCACTCATCCACGAGACATCATCAACCCAATCGCTGGTTTTGGGATCATCAACATGTCTCTTTGTTGTGTATATTGTAGGCTCGTCGTTGGCATCACTTTACCGGTAGTGTATGTATCAAACTCAAAGGGTTCACCCTTGGGCACTACATTTGGCTCCAACTTGACTGTAGGGTTAACACTAGGCTTGTTTTTCGGTATTGCTCGCGCCATAGGCTTCACATCGGGTTCCACCTTTGGGGTCGAACAAAAGCTACTTCTCTTTCCGCGGGGGTGTCCATCACTGGTAAAAATCTTCCTAAGCGTATGTATGGGCATAGGGGCTAAAGGGGTTGTTTCATGCATATCGCCAACACTCATTGGAGTCGATGCATGCTTTCGAATTCTCTTCCCGACATTAATGAACTCATTTTTTCCAGGCTTGAGATCGATCACCTCAACATCCAGAACTTTGGAAACCGCGGATGGCCTCTTGTGCATTGTTATGCTTTGTGTGTGATTAGTAGTTAACAATGGTTTGTGGATGTACATATTATGTATGCTGAAACTATTTATAATCAAAAATTAACTTTGGGGGTGGATGGTGGTGATTAGATATGAAAATAAATGACAAATTAAATGCATCACCAGATAAAAAGGAGAAAGTAACAAAAAGATACATCTTGTTGTATGTATTCTATAAAAATGTATCTACAACTTGACCATATAAAAAGTTGTTACTTTATGTATAATATATAAAATTTGTTACAATAACAAGTAATATTCATCCAGCCTTCATCCAGATATATTATCTCTTTAAGAAAAAAAGGGCTTGTGTTTTGTAAAATAAAAAATACAAAAAAAAAAAAAAACTACAAACTACTATATGTGCTTAATTTTTTTTTGGTTACTGGTTTTTGTAACGAAATGGGTCATTTTCCGACTAATTATATACATAGGATGTAACGTCCAAAATATGTAACATGGTATAAACAAAACCAAAAAAATCCATAAGATAGAAAATTCTCACATTCAACACAGCAAAAATCTACAAAAATCTCAGGGGAAAAAATGTAAAATGGTGAAAACAAAACCAAAAAATCCATAACATAGAAAATTCTCAGCTTTAACCAAACATCAACAAGTACATACTAACGAAAATGTCATTAGCATACTAACAAGGATAATACAACTAAGTACCACCTATTTCTTAATCTCAACAAACAATGGCAAAAACCTCAACAAACAACATTTACTTTTCACACAAACATTGTGGATATCATTCCATAATGCAACTGATCAATTAAACCATAGTCATTAAACTGAAAACCATACTACATACCAAACCCACATACATCCAAACATGCAAACATATGCATGTGCATCCATTTTCAGATAATCTACACATGCAAACATGTGCATGTACAAAAGGCAGCCCAAAAAATACAAAAGGGATGATCAAAGTTTAGTTACGCTCCACTAAAATGGAAACCAAAAAGTTGGCGTCATAAAAGTTTTCAAAACACGCACAGCACACACATCAATATAAATACCAAATCAAGTGGACTCCTGACTCGCAGAGCTTGAGTCCTCATCCTCGTTACCCGATTTATTCTTCTTCTTCTTTTTCTTGCAATTTCATGAATCATGCCCAGTCACGTACTTCATACATGTTCGGCAAAGCCTGGGTGTTTTGGGAGGTTTGACAGCAGAGTTGCTCGTTCCATCCTGAGATGCTCTAGACAATCGTCGACGTTTGCCGCATCCTTTGTTCCTGATCCCGTCTGAATTGTTGAGAGTTACGTCCCCATCTAAAGAAACACCAAGCAATTCTTCAACAGCAACATAGTTATCATTGTTGGCTTCGTCATCAACTGGTCCTCCATTTAGTAACTTGCATTTCAGTTCCTTTATCTGCTCAGCGAAAGTAGAAAGTCCTCCAACATCACTTCTTAATGCGTCTACACATTCGGTTACAATCTCAAGAATCTGACTTCTCGCAGCAGCTTGTGGACGGGTGTCAACGCCATATCGACTCTCAATAGAAAATAAAATTTTAGGAAGCACGTCCCTAGTCCAACGCTTAACAACAAACTGGGCCAGGATTTTTTCAATATTGTTTACCCGGTAAACACAAAAAATGTGCCTACACGGATATCCAATACGGATGAAGTTGTTGCATGAACAAGAGACCGGCTGATTTCTCAACTCAAGTTTAACCTACAAAAACACCAAAACACATTATTAAGCTTCTGTGAAAAAAAGCATAATGAAAGCTTAAACAAAAGATGCCACTATAAGGATACATCAAGTTACCGAGAATGTGTTGGTTGCATTGTTTCGTTTGTCCAACTGATTCACACAGTAAACACAAACATCACCACAATCCTCCATGTTTACAATGTAACAAAACAGCTTCCCCTTGTATATCTCTTTTCTTACTTCTGTGAAAATTGAATGTGTATACAACTCAAAAGAATGCTTCTTAATGGCTACGTCAGTAGTGTCCATGAATACACTAGATGAAGTTTTAAACTCTGCAACACATTGCCTGTAACGCTGATTGTCTATCCTAGTTTCATAACATAGCATGAACTGAACTAGTGTGTTAGCGCTAGAAGAGTTGACCTTGAAGCTTGAGTTAGAGCTTTCACATATTGATGTAATCTTCATCAGACAACACATTGGGATACCACGGAAGTAGGCAGGTACCCATTGGTCCCTAATTAAGTACATATCATTCAACCGGTCGTGATCTTGTAACCCATATTCCTCCATCAAAAGTTGCCAACGCGTCTCAAATGTAGATGGCTTCATGTGAATACTACACACCAAACGATGCATCAATGCCCTTAGCTCAGAGTTTTGTAACAGGTCTCCAGCAATCTATACATACCAGGACCCAAAACTGTTAAGAAAATGTAACAAAAAAACCTTCTCAAACGAGATTCATAAATTAATAAAACCTTGTTGGGAAGTTTCTTCATAAGATGCCACATGCAAAGGCGGTGCCGAGAGTCTGTGAAAACCTATGAAATGGCAGCTTTCATTGAAGGGTCCTGGTCCGTCAGAACTCACTTTGGTTGCTTCTTGTGTTCCTTCAGAAATGATTCAAGTAACCACTTGTAAGACTCAGTGGTTTCATTGAATAGCAAGCTAGCACCGAATGTCACACATTGTTTATGATTATCAACACCAGTGAAAGGAACAAAAATCATGTTGTACCCATGCGACGAAGAAAATAAACAAAAGTTAATAATATGTTAAAGGGAAAAAAAGTGCCAGTTTGCAAAACCTTACTTGTTAGTGTGATAAGTCGCATCAAAAGCTAACACATCACCAAACACCTGTCACACCCCGATATTTCCACATATGACCGGTGGGCCTGGCGGGGAGTATCGTGACGTAGTTGATATCATCATAGTCAATATACACAATATAATAGCATATCGGAAGGCTTGGTGAAATAACTATTACAAACCATAATGTCTGAGTGTTCGACGAAAGAATATACAGACTGGATTGTAATTGTTTTGGTCAAAAATTACCGAAGCAATTAAGTGATCAAATTAGTTAAGTGAGGTAGTGTGCTAAGAGAATGTGTAACAAATATGCTAATTAAGTTGATTGTAAAAACAGTTTTCAGGATACGGCTCAGGATATTGAGCTGTATCTACAATCAAACTATGAGCAAAAAAATAAAGGGGATGACACGAGATGTACGAGGAAAGCCCTTGATCAATCTGGATCGTCGGCACAAAACCTCGGGAGCTGACAATCGCAGCTGCCTTGTTCTTCTTATTGCTTTAAACTTCAGGATACAGTGCATGATATTGATCAGATCGCTAAGTGTTACAATGCTTTTTGTGAAAGTGATAGTTGCAAGAAAGAAAAGTGTTAGAAAGCAGTGAGTGTAATTGTGATGTCCTATTAGATCTGATTAATCCTCCTATTTATAGCTATCAAACGAAAACAAAATCTCCTATAATTATGGGATGCCTTCGAATATTCTTTTGTAGCCGTTAGTGACCAGGTAAAGCGGGTTCAACGTCTCTCTTTGAACAACTTAGACCGAGTCTTCCGGGGAATAGGTCTTCATGAACGTTGCAAGCTTGGACTCGCGTTCCTGCACATAATCCGTTAGTGATCCTCAGGATATCATTCAGGATGTTACCAATATCATGAGTGAGTATCCCGGGCATGAACACATATCATATAAGCAGGATATAATTTAAGATACTATTCAGGATATGAGCTCAGAATTTCACCCATAACAATTGTCCCCAAAAATGTTACCGTTAGATATCCTGATACTAACGATTACATTTTTACGATAAACGAGGCAATTAAGAGATTAGACTCATGATGTGACTGCTTGTAACTGCGCAGCCTATATTTACTCATTGCTCCCCTATATCTTCTCACGCTTATCCCATTTAAGTTTTACCGAAGAGAAAAAGGTAAATACTTCTCTCTCTATTCCATCTTCTTCTCTCATTCTGTTCAATATTCCGGCGAGAATATGACAAGGCAAACAAGATCAAGCTCCGGTGACTCTGCTCCCACATTTATCCACCAGAATCTTCTCCAAGATCCGGAGAAGGAAATATGCACCTTTGATAGTGCACACTTGTCAGCCCTTAAAACCTCCGGCATCTTCCCGAAAGGGACGGTGTTTCAGCCATTTGATCAGGAAATCCGATCAGATATGGTTTCCGATGAGTGGTTGTGCTTCAGTGCCTTCCCTTTCACCTTAGGGCTACAATTTCCTTTCCCGGACTTTATCACCGAGTTCTTTAATGTTACCAAAATCTGCTTCAGCCAGATAATGCCGATGCTCTGGCGAGTCTTGTCTGTTCTTGATCAGATCAAGAGAAATCATATCCCTGACCTTTCTGTTCATGACCTCCCCCTAGCGTATTGGCTTAGATGCCATGGTTCCTGTAGATTTTTGTTCTATTCTACCTCCGGTGATCCACTGATACTTCGTGCCACCAGGAACGAGGAGAAAAGGCAATCCAAGTTCTTCTTTATAAAAAGAGACTCCATCCCTGGTGGAACGGAATATCCGGTGAAGTGGTTGAGAAAGGGTAGGACTTAGGGTTTAAAGATGATCCTGTCTTGTATCCTGCTTTATATCTTGAGCTAATCAATCTTTTATTGTTTTGTACATAGCTGATTTTAGGAAGCTTGCACCTCCCCTAGCTGATTCACAGAAGAGAATTGACGCAATCAGACTCCTCCCAGAGGCTGAAAGAAGTTTTAATCCGTCTCCAGCATCTCCAAGTCCTCTTTCCAGTGCAAACATGTCTGGTAAGGATCCTGCATGATATCCTGCATACATGTTTTTATTTGACATATTTAGGAAGGAATTTTACTCCCTGTATGCAGACTCCAGCAAAGTTCCAATCCTCCTTGATCTTGACGAGCTTGACAGTTACCCCACTCCAGTTACTGTCAAGAAAGAGGCTCCCACTGCTACCAGCTCTAAGCCGCTCCCGGCTCCTAAGGCCAACCCGAGGACTCGTCCTTCCACCTCCAAGAAGAGGAAAGGTTCTGAAGTCAGCACTCCAGGTCCTGAGGGGTTCTCATACGAAGAACTCAGCTTTACTGATTCCTTGGAGCCGATGACATCCTTCCTCAACAAGGTAATATCCTGCGACTATATCCGGCACACATATCCTGCATATATATCCTGATAGGATATCTTGACAGGATATCCTGGTTAATATATTTTAACTTATACCTGAATTTTGACGTGCAGGGCCTCCAGCATCTGCTCCACCTTTACACTAATGCTTGCAGCACGAACGCGTTCCAAGAAGCCAGGATCAAACAGCTCGAGACCACTGTTGCTAACCAAGGGGCCATTGCAGAGGTGAAGACCCGGCATTATGAGGACAAGCTAAAGAAGGTCACCCAGGATGCTGAGATCAAACTTGCCACCGTCCAAATGGAGCATGAACAGGCCATGGTATCTTTTCGGGAAGGAATCAAAGCCTCTGCCATTGTCTCCCTGCTACAGGCTCGCATTAAGATGGCTTATGAGGCCAAGGAGACAGGCCTTGAGTGCCCATCCTGGCCAGTTGAATCCTGGGTGGCAAAGCTGAAGGAGCTTGGAGGCAAGGCTGTGCCATATCCTGCTGAAGCTGGTGAATCCTCTAAGTCAACAAAGGTGGTGGACAAGGCTGGAGATAAGAAGGATGCTGGGACGGATGCTGGCGAGGATGCTGCTCAGGATGACGGGGCTGAGAAGACGGATAAAGCTGGTGAAGATGCCGCTGTGTGAGGGCATCTAAGTGGGCAATGATGGATGTTGATGCCTAGGCTGGAGCCCACTTTTTTAAATTTGATCGTTGGTTTGTAACCCTAAGACAATTTACTTTTCCTGCATTTTAAATTTCCTGCATTTGAACAATATGATGGCCAAAGGTGGAGGGATCATGAGTTTCAGGACGAAGCTCTTGGTCATCAACATTAGTATGTTTTACTTTTGAACAATATAACAGTTGGAGGTGGATGGGTCTCGGTTTGAGACAAAACCTTCAACTGTTAAGTAAATATGGTATGGGACTAATTGTGCTTTTGGTGGATGGACCTTGGTTTGAGGTGAAACCAAAAGCACAACTTTTGATATGTCAATAATATAACTTTCTTTTTGGCTTTATTTCTGTTGTCACTATCTTAATGCATGAATTTTACTTATGAAAATAGTTTAGTTTAGACAATTTTGGGAACACATTGTAAGAATATCCAGAGAGATATCCTACTCAGGATACCGCCTCATAATCTATAAAACTCAAGTTATCCAAATAAAAAAGGAGAGATCATACCAGAGATTCCCAAAGAGTCAATTCCAATTTTCCATCATAGGAATGTCCCCAGTGCAGATTTATAAGTTTGAATCCATCCTTTAAATTGTATAATACATGTCCCCTGTGTTCAACATATTTGAAGACTTAATACATAGTCGTACTTTAGCTTTACCGAATAAATCCTGAATATCCTGGGGTAGACCCTTAATATCCTGGGGATAAACCCTTATTATCCTGGGGATAAACCCTTATTTTCATGCGCTACAAGCGGGAGTGTATAAACTCCAAGTCTTAGAAAGGTGAAAACCTTTAAACCTTAGAGAGTATGAAAATACCCTTTCGTGAGAGAGGGTGATCAATCCTCATATACCTTGAGGATCCAAGATATAGCCAACAATAACGAAATTGTCAGCCACTTTTACGTGGACTGGTCCCGCTATCTTGAACTATCCCTGGATAACTTGCGCTCCAGGCGGGGTGTTTAAACCCAATTCGAGAGAAAGGTGAATACCTTTAAACCTGTGAAGGGATCAGGATCCCTTAATCGTGAGATAGGGGGCCAATCCTCTAATCTTTCGAGTTATCCTGAGTGCATATCCTGGAGCTATATCCTGGAGCATATGCAGCAAAACAATTGTAAACTAAGGTGGGTGTTAGCTTGGCCAACACCCCTCCGATGCCTAAGTCAGTATTGGGTTCAAGATAATAAACAAATTTAAAATATATTTAAAAGAGGTAGAATACATACCATTCTGGGATAGAAATTAAATTCTATTCTTACTTGAAATAGAGCTTTAAGTGTATAGCATTCCAGGATCTTGGTAGCATATCCCCTTCCATATTCTTGAGTCGATATGCTCCTTTTCCTGCTTCTGATTCAATTTCACAGGGTCCTTCCCATTTTGGAGCTAATTTTCCATCGGCAGGATTAGTAGTATTCTGAAAAGCTTTTCTTAACACCCAATCCCCAACTTGAAACCTCCTAGTCCTTATATTCTTGTTGTATGCACTGGATATCCTCTGTTGATATGCTGCCATCCTCAGCCTTGCTGCATCTCTTGTCTCATCCACAGTGTCTAATTCTTGGCACATAGCTTCAGGATTCTGCTCAGGATCCCGAAGGATAGATCTTGCCGTAGGTATCACCATTTCCGTTGGGATCACTGCTTCTGCCCCAAATACCAAGGAGAATGGAGTTTGGCCAGTTGCATTTTTTACCGTTGTTCTATCAGCCCACAAAACAAAGGGTAGTTCTTCTGCCCATCTTCCTTTCTTAGCTCCTAGTCTCTTCTTCAAGTTGTTGACAATTATCTTGTTTGAGGATTCAGCTTGTCCATTTGCTTGAGGATGTACCGGAGTAGACGTGATCATTTTGATTCCCCAACTCTTGCAAAAGTCAGTAGTCCTTTTGCTTATAAACCGGGATCCATTGTCACAAATGATTTCAGCTGGTACTCCAAATCTGGTCAGTATATTCCTCTTTATGAAGGATACTACTTCTTGATCTCTAACTTGAACAAATGCTTCAGCTTCAACCCATTTAGAGAAATAATCAGTCATTGCCAGCATAAAGACCTTTCCTCCTGGAGCTTTTAGTAATTTCCCTACTATGTCCATCCCCCATTTCATGAATGGCCAAGGGGAAGCTATAGGATATAGTGGTTCAGCTGGTTGATGTAGTATGTTACAGTGCCTTTGGCATGCATCACATCTTCGAGCATATTCGGTAGCATCTTTCTTTATTATCAGCCAATAGTATCCTATTCTTAATACTTTTGAGAATAATGACCTGCCCCCAGTGTGGTTACCGCAATCCCCTTCATGTATATCCTGGAGCACTTCTTTGGCTTCAGGATCTTCCAAACATCTCAAATATGGTCCTGCAAGAGATTTCTTATACAAAACATTATTTATAATAGTGAATCGCGATACCTTCATCCTAAATGCCTTAGGATTTTCGTCTCTAGGGATGTGTCCTTCCCTGAGATATCTTATGATTGGAGCCATCCAGGATTCAATATCCTTCTCAGGATCATGACCAGGATCCTGAATGCTTGTTACCTCCTTATCCTGAGCTTTGAAGGGATCCATAGCAGGATACAGGATATGAAGTATTGGTATTTGGGTTCCCTCCGGTATCCTGACTGATGATCCTAAGTTTGCCAAGGCATCCGCTTCAGCATTATCTTCTCTTGGTACCTGTTCAAGTGTAAAAATATCGAAATATCCTGCTAATTTTTTGAGAACATCGAGGTACTCGATTAATTTCTCACCTTTAACTGCATAGGATCCATTAAAATGATTAGTGATTAACAAGGAGTCAACATATACTTGCAAATTCTTGATATTCATATTCTTAGCCAACTCTAATCTTGCAATTAAAGCCTCATATTCAGCTTCATTATTAGTAGCAGGAAATTCACACCTAATAGCCTGGGGTAATATGTCCCCCTGTGTCGATTTTAGTAGTATTCCCAATCCTACTCCTCTAACATTAGATGCTCCATCAGTGTATAATGTCCAGGATCCTGAGGATTCTCCTAATTGTTGGACTTCTAGGTCTACTTCATCCTGAATATCACTACTTAAATCAACCACAAAGTCGGCTAGAGCCTGTGATTTTATGGCATTTCTAGGTTCATATACTAAGTCATAAGCACTCAACTTTACCGACCACTTAGCCATCCTGCCTGACATCTCGGGTTTCCTAAGCACATTTTTAACAGGATAATTGGTTTTAACATGTATCCTATGTGTCTCAAAGTAATGTCTAAGCTTTGTTGATGCCATAACAAGAGCTAATATTAACTTTTCTAAATGAGAATATCTAGTTTCAGCATCTAATAAACTTTTACTAACATAATAGACAGGATATTGCTGACCTTCATGATCCTTTATGTTTTGGTCAAAAATCAAGCAAGACAATTGTTAGGGGTCATTTTCTTAACATACGTATCCTAACCAATATCCTGGCTTTGTTTGTTTATTTGTGATCAGAATGCTGGAAGAGGATATTGCTAACATCTTGGGCGATATCCTGAGGCTTATTGAATTAACCACGTGCAGGTTAAGGGCTGAGGCTTGCTAACGGTCAAGAGGACTTCTTCTCCTCAAGACTCGGACGAATTTGTTGAGAAAGAGACGTTGAGCCCGAAAGACCAGGTCTACAACGTTCCAAGAAGGAATATTCGGTGGATCCCGCAAGTTTAGGGTAGTTAGTTATTTTATCTTTACTATAAATAGATGAGGTCGGATCAGCTTAGAACACAACAATTCACACTTACACTCTCGAACACTTTCACTCTCTAGCTAATTGCTAACACCGCACTTGTATTTCATTTTCATTGTAACACTTAGTCGATCCGTACCACATCCCGCACTGTATCCTGATTTTTGAAGCAATTGAAGAACAAGGCAGCTGCGATTGTCAGCTCCCGAGGTTTTATGCCGGCGATCTAGATTGATCAAGGGCTTTCCTCGTACATCTCGTGTCGTTTACTTTATTTTCGCTCATTGTTTGATCATAGATACAGCTCAATATCCTGAGCCGTATCCTGAGTACTGTTTTTCCAAATAACTTAACAAGTATATTTTCAACACACTTTCTAGCACACTACCTCACTAAACTAATTTGATCACTTAATTACTTCGGTAATTTTTGACCAAAACAATTTGGCGCCCACCGTGGGGCAAGTGGTGCTCTCTTTACTAAAATTTTTTTGTCAAATCGCTAATCGGTTTTCTATTTTCAAGACTTTTTGCCACATTGTCCATAATGGCCTCAAGATCAAACATGAGTTCCTCTACTGTGTCTGCTATGACTTCTGCTACTACCGGTTCGGTGCTTCCACCACCTCCTCCAAGGATGCCAGCCTCTACACAATCTCAAGATGTTATCCCAACTCGGAGTGTCCAGGGATCTGCTCCCGTTTTAGCTTCTAATGATGAAATTTTAACCTTATTTGGAAGTGTGCAGGAACAAATGAGGCAGCAACAGGAAACAAACCAAATGCTTTTGAGGGAAATACAACTCCTGAAGGCTGGCTCGAGCAGATCTGCGGAGGACAATGTCACTCCGTTACACCCCAGAGCGTTGAACTTTAGTTCAGCTGTATATACCGAGGATAATAGGGGGAATATCGTGCCCAGTCTTCCTCAGAATCATACTCCTGAAATACCCTCCTTGGTCAGGATGTCAACCATAAGGAGCTCAGGATATGCTTCGGGATATGGGCAGAATCCTCCAACTGGTAACGTGTCTAATAATAATAATACTCATGCTGCTAACAGTGGTGGATCTTTGCAGGATACAGGTGTGACATCAGCACTTACCAGGGAACTTCAGAAGTTAAAGGACATGATATCTAGTGTGCCTGGGGTGGTCCAACCGATCCCGGAAGTGTCTCAAGACAGCCACAAGATATCTCGTTTCGTGTATCCTATCTGTGATGCTGAGATCCCAAAGAGATTCCAAACCCCCAACATGAAGCTTTATGATGGGACTACGGATCCTGAGGAGCATATTGCCCAGTATAGGGAAAGAATGGAGATTAACCCTATCCCTCCGGAGCTCAAGGAAGCGTGCTTGTGCAAGGGATTTGGTTCTACTCTAACAGGATCAGCCTTAAAATGACTGTTAAACGTTCCTCCTCACTCAATTACTTCATTTGCTCATTTGGTTAATTTATTTAACAGTCAATTTTCTTGTAGTCAGAGTTTTGAGAAACTAACCAGTGGTCTTTACAGGATAACTCAAGGGCCTCAGGAATCCTTGAGGGATTATGTGAACAAATTTAGTCGAGAATCCTTGGATATCCCACATCTTGATGTTGCAACAGCGGTGCAAGCTTTTAAGATGGGATTACAAAAGGATTCTCAGTTTTATCAGGATCTTGTAATGAATCCCTGCAGGAATCTCGATGAAGCTCGTAACAGGGCTCTGAGATATATCCGTCTGGAAGATGACAAGAAGATGCAAGAAAGGATGAACTCATCCAACACTTATGAATCGACTAATAGGAAGTCAGAATCCTCATTTAAGTCATATCGGCCTAAGCCATATGGTAGAAATGAAAACAAGAGAGTGAATGCTGTCGAAGATGAGGATCCTGAAGAGTATCCTGAGTTGTCTGAATATTGCTTTTCTGTTAATATTCCTGAATTGATGTATGCTATGCAGGGTCTAGGAGACAAGGCTAGATGGCCTCGAAAGAATCAACAAAAGGCTGACTGGAAAGATAAGTCAAAATGGTGTGCTTTCCACGAAGATTTCGGACATATGACTGAGGATTGCATTGCTTTAAGGAAAGAAATAAGCTATCTTCTAAGCAAGGGATATCTGAAAGATCTCTTGGGAAAAAAGAAGAATAAGGGTCAGGATACTGACAAGGATCCTGAACGAGCAGCATCACCACCCTCGGATGCCAAGATAATCAACTTCATTTCGGGAGGATCCGACAGTTGTGGGACCTCGTATTCGGCAGCAAAGAGGCATGCAAAGGAAGCTAAGGCCGAAAAGGGAGACAAACCTGTCAGGATGACTACCCTCACGACTGACAAAGTGATCACTTTTGATGCAGATGACAGGGATACTGTCCAGGATCCTCACCATGATGCTCTGGTAATAACGTTATATGTGGCTAACCATTTTGTACGCAGGATATTGGTTGATAATGGCAGTTCCGTCAACATAATCCAACTAGAAACTCTGAAGAGAATGAATGTATCTCCAATGGATATCACTTCAAAGTCTACCGTGCTTGTTGGGTTCAGTGGAGAGGCTAGAAACACAGTGGGAGAGATAAAGTTGCCAGTATACGTTGAAGGAGTCAATTCGATACAACGTTTCTGTGTGATGGATTCTCTATCCTGCTATAACATCATATTGGGAAGACCGTGGATTCACGATATGAAGGTCGTGCCATCAACATATCACCAATGCATCAAGATACCTACCCCTTGGGGAGTGGTCAAAGTTGATAGTGATCAACAGGAGGCGAAAGAGTGCTACTCATCCTCGATGAAATCCTCAGCCAAACCTAGTGCAGCATAGCAATTAAAGACGCGGGCCCAGGATATTGTGGAGGATCCGGAGCAGGATGTGAAGAAAGTTATCCTGGACCAGGATAACCCCGATATTTCGGTGCTCGTAGGGACCAATATCCCTCAGGATATTGAAGAGCAGTTAATTAACTTTTTAAAATGCAGGATGTCAACATTTGCATGGAAGCATGAGGATATGACGGGCATATCCAAAGATATTATCACTCACAAGCTTGGAATTGATAAGTCATTCAAGCCTGTGCAACAAAAAAGAAGGAAGTTTGCTCCTGAGCGGAACACGATTATCCAGGAGGAAGTTGAAAGATTATTGAAGTCAAGAATGATCAGAGAAGTTAAGTTCCCAAGGTGGCTAGCAAACGTGGTTGTAGTACAGAAGAAGAATGGGAAATGGAGAGTTTGTGTAGACTACACAGACTTGAACAAAGCCTGTCCTAAAGACCCATTTCCTCTTCCCCATATTGATGCAATGGTAGATGCCACTGCCGGGCATGAAATGCTGACCTTCATGGACGCATCCTCAGGATTTCAACAGATCCAAATGGAGCCATCTGACCAGGAGGATACCGCCTTCATGACGCCAACAGGTATTTATTGTTATACAGCTATGCCTTTTGGTTTGAAAAATGCAGGTGCAACATACCAAAGATTGGTGAACATGATGTTCAAAGACAAACTGGGGGACACCATGGAGGTATATATCGATGACATGGTGGTGAAATCTAAAAAGTCTGAGGATCACCTCCAAGATATCAAGGGAGCATTTGATATCCTGGATCACTACAACATGAAGCTAAATCTTGCTAAATGCCATTTCGGAGTGGGGGCAGGGAAGTTTCTTGGATATATGGTGACAAAAAGGGGGATAGAAGCAAGCCCAGAGCAGATCAAAGCTATCCTAGACATAAAATCACCCTCAAATATGAAGGACGTACAAAGATTAACAGGCCGGGTAGCAGCTCTAAACAGATTTATCTCAAGATCCTCAGAAAAATGCAAAGACTTCTATGATATCCTAAAGAAGAACAAAAGATTCGAATGGGGGGAAAAGCATGAAGCAGCCCTGCAGGATTTGAAACGGTATCTTTCAACCGCACCTCTATTGATGAAGCCCGAAAATGGTGAACCACTATCCCTGTACCTTGCTGTGTCAGGGAATGCTGTAAGTGCCGTGCTTATAAAAGACCATGAAGGTCAGCAGTATCCTGTTTATTATGTTAGTAAAAGTTTGTTAGATACTGAAACTAGGTATTCTCATTTAGAAAAATTGATATTAGCTCTAGTCATGGCATCAACGAAACTTAGGCATTATTTCGAGACACATAGGATACATGTTAAAACAAATTATCCTGTCAAAAATGTGCTTAGGAAACCAGAGATGTCAGGCAGGATGGCCAAGTGGTAAGTAAAGTTGAGTGCTTATGATTTAGTATATGAACCTAGAAGTGCCATAAAATCTCAGGCTTTAGCTGACTTTGTGGCTGACTTTAGTAGTGACATTCAGGACGAGGTAGACCTAGAAGTTCAACAGTTAGGAGAATCCTCAGGATCCTGGACATTATATACTGACGGTGCATCTAATGTAAGAGGAATAGGATTAGGAATACTACTAAAATCGCCACAGGGGGACATATTACCCCAGGCTATTAGGTGTGAATTTCCTGCTACTAATAATGAAGCAGAGTATGAGGCTTTAATTGCAGGATTAGAGTTGGCTAAGAGCATGAGTATAAAAAATTTGCAAGTGTATGTTGACTCTTTGTTAATTACTAACCATTTTAATGGATCCTATGCAGTTAAGGGTGAGAAATTAATCGAATATCTCGATATTCTCAAAAAATTAGCAGGATATTTCGATGTTTTTATACTTGAACAGGTACCAAGGGAGGATAATGCTGAAGCGGATGCCCTAGCAAATTTGGGATCATCGATCAGGATACCTGAAGGGACGCAAATTCCAATATTACATGTCTTATATCCTGCAATGAATCCTCAGGATAAAGAAGTAGCTAGTATACATAATCCTGGAGCAGAACATCCTGAGGAGGATCCTAAATCCTGGACGGCTCCAATCATGAGATATCTCAAAGAAGGACACATCCATGGAAACGAAAATCCTAAGGCATTTAGGATGAAGGTATCACGATTCACTATTATAAATAATATTTTATACAAGAAATCTCTTGCAGGACCGTATTTGAGGTGCTTGGAGGATCCTGAAGCCAAAAAAGTACTTCAGGATATACATGAAGGGGATTGTGGTAACCATGCTGGGGGCAGATCGTTATTCTCAAAAGTATTAAGGACATGATATTATTGGCCAACAATGAGGAAGGATGCAGCAGAACATGCTCGAAGATGTGACGCATGTCAAAGACATAGTAACATACTACATCAACCGGCTGAACCATTATATCCTATTGTTTCCCCTTGGCCATTTATGAAGTGGGGTATGGATATAGTGGGAAAGCTACCAAAAGCTCCGGGAGGAAAAGTCTTTATGCTAGCAATGACGGATTATTTCTCTAAATGGGTTGAAGCAGAAGCATTCGTTCAAGTAAGAGACCAAGAAGTAGTATCCTTCATCAAGAGAAATATCCTGACCAGATTCGGAGTACCGGCCGAGATAATTTGCGACAATGGTTCTCAGTTCATAAGTAAGAGGACTACAGACTTTTGCAAGAGTTGGGGAATCAAAATGATTACGTCTACTCCGGTACATCCTCAAGCAAATGGACAAGCAGAATCCTCAAACAAAATAATTGTCAATAACTTAAAGAAAAGGCTTGGAGCCAAAAAAGGAAGATGGGCAGAAGAATTACCCTTCGTTTTATGGGCTGATAGGACAACGGTAAAGAATGCAACAGGTCAAACCCCATTTTCGTTGGTGTTTGGAGCAGAAGCAGTGATTCCAGCGGAGATGACAATACCTACTGCAAGATCTATCTTAAGTGATCCTGAGCAGAATCCCGAAGCCTTAGGTCAGGATTTAGACACTATAGATGAAAAGAGAGATGCGGCAAGGCTAAGGATGGCAGCATATCAACAGAGAATATCCAGGGCATATAACAAGAATATTAGAACCAGAAGATTTAAGATTGGAGATTGGGTGTTAAGAAAGGCTTTTCAGAATACTACTAATCCTGCCGATGGCAAGTTAGCCCCAAAATGGGAAGGACCATATGAAGTTGAATCCGAAGCAGGGAAAGGAGCATATAGACTCAAGAACATGGAGGGGGATATGCTACCGAGATCTTGGAATGCTATACACCTTAAGCTCTATTTCAAGTAAGTTAGAATTTAATTTCTAACTCAGGATGGTATAAATTCTATCTTTTTTAAATATGTTTGGTTTAATTTGTTCTTTGTAACCTGATACTGACTTAAGCATCGGAGGGGTGTTAGCCAAGCTAACACCCACCTTAGTTTACAATTGTTTTGCAAGATATGTTTCAGGATATAGCTCCAGGATATGTGCTCAGGATAACTCGAAAGACTAGAGGATTGGCCCCCTCTCTCACGTTCAAGGGATACTGATCCCTTCACAGGTTTAAAGGTATTCACCTTTCTTCCGAATTGGGTTTAAACACCCTGCCTGGAGCGCAAGTTATTCAGGGATAGTTCAAGGTGGCGGGACCAGTCCATGTAAAAGTGGCTGACAATTTCGTCACTATTGGCTATATCCTGAATCCTAACGGTATATGAGGATTGATCACCCTCTCTCACGAAAGGGTATTCTCATACTCTCTAAGGTTTAAAGGTTTTCACCTTTCTAAGTCTTGGAGTTTATACACTCCCGCCTGTAGCACATGAAAAATTGGGATTTTCCCCAGGATACAAAGGATTTATCTCCAGTACATCCTTGGGTTATACCCTCGGGACGTGAAAAATTGCTTATGCCATGAAAACTGACATTAAGTAGATTTCTAAGATACTTGAAGACATTGTACACAGGGGACATCCCTGCCAAGATGGTGGTGTAAAGCTAAAAGAATGAAGTTTGCGACTAATGCACTAAGTACCTTGCACTGGGGACATCTTCATTGGAAGAGTTGCAAAGGGATTGAAGTTCGGTAATAGGTTTATATCCTATGTCTGGTATGATCTTTCCTTTGTAAGCCTCATTTAAGTTTTTAGTAACATTATGTTAAGTATCCTGACATATATCCTCAAAGTCCTTTTAAGGATATTTGATTAGGATGTTTGAAACTAGTATTGGCTTGGAACTTTGATCATCATCAAAACTTGGTTTTGAAGAGATAAACTATTTTGTACTTTCTAAAGAAATTTTTATAAAGTTAAAGGAACGTCTGGAAGATCTATTTGATAAAAGGCTTCTGCAGTATGTTTCTGAGCATACTGGTCAGGATATTTTGTAAAATAACAGTATGAAATTTTTACAAAGCCAAGACTTACACTAAACGATGCAAGGTAACAGAAAATAAGTCAAAAGATAGTTATATTATTAACAAGTCAAAAGTTGTGCTTTTGGTTTCACCTTAAACCAAGGCCCATCCGCCAAAAGCACAATTAGTTTTTACCATATTTGTGTAACGGTTGCAGGATCTGTCTCAAAACAGGACCCGTCCACCTACAACCGTTACTATGTTCAAAACAAGTTATACTAATCGATGACCAAAGGCTTCATCCTAAAACCTAGGACCCATCCACCTTTGGTCATCACATTGTTCTAGTGCAGGAAATGTAAATTGTTCAAAGAAAGGAAGAGTAAATTGTTTATGCAACCACAACCATGAAATTAAAAAGTGGGCTCCGGCCTTGGCATGTATATCCATCATCGCCCACTCTGCTGCCTAAGGGGCAGCACCTTCTTGAACAGCAACCTCCTTGCCAGCATTCGCCCCAGCATCACCCTCGGGATTCTTCTCAGCACCATCACCGGCATTGGCAACCTCCTCTGCCACCTTAGAAGGCTCTTCACCAGTATGTTTTGCAGGATGAGCAACGGGATGACCTCCGAGGCCCTGTAGTTTCTCCTCCCAAGCCTTTACATTCCAGGAAGGGCATTCAAAACCCAGATCCATGGCCTCATAAGCCATCCTTATCCTGGCTTGGAGAAGAGAGATGACCACCGAAGCTTTTAGGCTATCCCGGTATGAGCTCATATTCTGCTGATATTGGAGAAGAGCGGCGTCTAGCTTGGCTTGAGCATCCTCATTAGCTTTGTGGAGGGCGGCTTGATGTTCCTGAGTCATTGCCTTGTATTTGTCTTCATAGTGCTGGGATTTGGCAGCCGCAATGGTTCCCTGGTCAGCTATGGTGGCTTGAGCTTTCTCCAGCTGGATCTGCAACATCTTATTAAGTCCACAAGCATCTTCGTATAAGTGCATAAGACGATCCAGACCCTGTCGATAAAGACACAGGTATTAATGTGAAAAATAAGCAGGATAAAGACTAACATACTTGTACAGGATATCGGAAAGAAAATTCTACCTGTTTGAGGAATGAGGTGGCTTCGTTAAACCCATGATTCTCAAGAGAGAATGTTTCAGAAACAGCTGGGGAGTCAGTCTCCTTTCTCTTCCGAGAGCTGGATGCCCTGGTCCTGGATGCCGGAGGACCTTTGGGGGCTGAAACAGTCTTTGAGGAAGTAGGCTTTGGTGTAGCAGATGGCTTTGTCTTGGATTCTTGTTTGGTGGGTTCAAGGCTGGAGTAGCAATCTAACTCATCAAGTTCGAAACCTTCAAGGTTGACGACTGGTACTACATAAGGGAAGATATTCTTAAAACTCTTCATATTTTTGAAAAATAATTAACATATGAAATTGTGCTTACCTGACATTTCTGAGCTTGATTTTTGATGAGGATCTGTGAGAGACAGGGAAAAAGTTCTTTCACTGGCAGGAAGACGGTAGATTTCCTTGATCTTGGATTCGGATTCTGCGCTAGGAGGCACTAAATCTCTGAAATTCGCTGCATAAAAACATCAGAATATAAGTCCGGGATACAGTTTGAAGATATGATTGGGGATATTCCTAAAACCCTAAATCCTACCCTTGGTTAACCATTTAACCGGTAGATCGAGACCCTTATCAATGGAGTCTCTTTTGACGAAAAAGAATTTTCGTCGCCATCGATCCTCATTCTTGGTGGCTTTAAGGACCAAAGGGTTCTTGATGGAGAACAGAAGATAACGGTGACTCCCATGAGATCTCAACCGGTATGCTACGGGAAGGTCCTCAACAAGTAGGTTAGGAAAATGACGAGATTTGATTTGATCCAACACTATCAAGATTCGCCAGACCATTGGCATAACTTGGGCATAACTAAGGCCGGTGAGGTCGAAAAAGCTGGAGATAAAGGGTGGAAATGGATACCGGAGTCCAAGAGAGAAAGGATAAGCGAAAAAACAAACCCACTCGTCGGATGATGCATCCGATCGGGCTTCCTTGTCAAAGGGGCGAAAGACCGTTCCGGTGGGAAAGGCACCGGAGTCTTTGAGAGCAGCAATATCAGCATTATTGAAGCAGCAAATCTCCTTTGCTGGATCGGTGATAAAGTTTTGACTTATGAGGGTTGAGGCTGACCGGTCTGAGCGGGATTTCGTTCGTGGTGCCATTGAGCAAATTAAGAAAAATTAAAGAAAGGAGATTAGAAAAGAAGATACCTGATGCTTGCTCGCAGATAAGGATAACCGAGACAAGGAGTCCCTCGGTTAATATAGGATGAATATAGGGGGGTAAAAAGTAAATAACGCCTTGGAAGTTGCACCGCTGTCATTTCAAGAGTCTAGTCATATTAATTACCTTAAGTCATGAGATAAGATTTTTGAAATATATCCGTTGGATTGGTATCCCAACTGATATATTTGGGGACAATTGTTAGGGGTCATTTTCTTAACATACGTATCCTGACCAATATCCTGGCTTTGTTTGTTTATTTGTGATCAGAATGCTGGAAGAGGATATTGCTAACATCTTGGGCGATATCCTGAGGCTTATTGAATTAACCACGTGCAGGTTAAGGGCTGAGGCTTGCTAACGGTCAAGAGGACTTCTTCTCCTCAAGACTCGGACGAATTTGTTGAGAAAGAGACGTTGAGCCCGAAAGACCAGGTCTACAACGTTCCAAGAAGGAATATTCGGTGGATCCCGCAAGTTTAGGGTAGTTAGTTATTTTATCTTTACTATAAATAGATGAGGTCGGATCAGCTTAGAACACAACAATTCACACTTACACTCTCGAACACTTTCACTCTCTAGCTAATTGCTAACACCGCACTTGTATTTCATTTTCATTGTAACACTTAGTTGATCCGTACCACATCCCGCACTGTATCCTGATTTTTGAAGCAATTGAAGAACAAGGCAGCTGCGATTGTCAGCTCCCGAGGTTTTATGCCGGCGATCTAGATTGATCAAGGGCTTTCCTCGTACATCTCGTGTCGTTTACTTTATTTTCGCTCATTGTTTGATCATAGATACAGCTCAATATCCTGAGCCGTATCCTGAGTACTGTTTTTCCAAATAACTTAACAAGTATATTTTCAACACACTTTCTAGCACACTACCTCACTAAACTAATTTGATCACTTAATTACTTCGGTAATTTTTGACCAAAACAACAATGCAACCAAATCTTTTGTAGTGAGGTATGATGCTTGAATCAATGAACAATAATGAGGATCACTGAGAAATGTAAAGAACACGTGACACAATGATTTATACGAGGAAAAAGCCCTTGATCAATGAATGATCTCCGGCATAAAAAAACCTCAGGTGATGGAAACTACCGATCACCAACTCAGATTAAACAAGAAATGTGTTACAACTTCGGATGATAGCGAGCTAATTACAAGGATCACTATAGTGTAATGTGTAAAAAAGTGTGTAATCGCCAAGTGAATTGTAGAGAGCTGGTGAGAGCAGTTGCGAGTGTGTGTGTTAAGCTAAAAATAGCCAAGTGTTTTCTATTTAGCTCGCTACCCCTTTTAAAAATGGAAAATATCTAAGCTAACAAACATTCCGCATTTGGTGCAAGTCCTCCACGACCTCCACAACGTCCATTTCAGCCATGCACGTGCGGAATAAATATGGAATATGCTCCAGGAATATCGCCAAGACCAAGTCCAAGCTCGTACTCCTGCAAAACAACTTCACATTCAAAGTAGACAATCGTTAGTATAAGGATCCTGATGATGATCCATGATCCTGATCCTGCAACAACTTCTGAGGATTACTAATTCAATAGAATTAAGGATCACTATACCCGACAGTAATTAAGGATCACTGATCATAGAAAAATCTTCCCCTAACAATTGCCCCCAAAATATAAGGAGTAAAAATGTAAATAACGAGTTATATTTTCTGTTCTTATCCGCAACGAATCAACGGATAACTAGTCGTTGTAGTCGGACTAGCCGTTATCATCCTGACGTCACTGAAGTGACTACCCTGCAAGATCATCATTAAAAATTGAATTAAGAGATAAGGGTTAGAGAGCATTTAAATTCGTGCGAGACTTCCTTTAAATCCACATTTGAAGATCTGATCAGGTACGTCTCTCTCCTTTCTCTCTTCATCTTCTTATTCCGTTTCTTCTTCTTCACCACTGTCATAATCGAGATGATGCTAAGATCCTCACCGGCTAAGGATCACAAGAAGGACAACCCCTTGAAAAGCCAAGGGATCATAAAAGATTCTGCAAAAGAACGATGCTACTTCACCGATCAACAGATTGACAGAATCCGCCATTGTTTTCCGGCAAACACCGATTTCAAACCATTTGATCCCACCGTTCTAAGTGATTATATTTCTGAAACCTGGGTAGCCTTTCCGGTCACACCATTTACAATAGGATACTCGTTCCCTTTTCCAAATTTCACTCAATCTTTCTTTTCTCTCACCGGCCTCTCCTACATCCAAGCGATGCCAATGATGTGGAGGGTCTTGTATACCCTTGAAAGAATCATTGAGCACGAGGGCATTGATCTGGGAATGTCGGAGTTGGCAGAGATGTATGACCTCGTCAGCTATGGATTCCATCGATATCTTTTCAAACACAAACCCGGTGAAGAACATCCCATCTTCAAAGTCACCAAGAATGACACCAACTGGAAACGACGATTCTTTTTTGTCAGAAGGGATTCCATCCCTGATGGGAAGGATCTTCCAAGAAAATGGGTTACTCATGGTAGGATAGGATCCTTATAGAAGGATCATAGGATACCCTGTCTCCCTGAGGATCACTAATATCCTTTTGTTTCTTTTATGCAGCTATTACTGTCGCACGCCTCATCACAACACCTGCAACACAGGAAAGGCTTGCCACTTTCCGGAGACTTGATCCTGCAAGAAGATCATTTAAAACAAATACCCAGGATTCACAAGAAGTATCCTCAGGTTCTGTCACTATGTCGAGTAAGTATCCTGTTTTTTGCATAATTAAATATTTAAATAAATAGTTAAATAGAAATGTGATAAGGATACTTATCTGTTTTGGATGTGTAGGTGCTGGAAAATCTTCAAGATCTGCATCCAAATTCAGTGTCACTGACCTTGACACTATCCGATCCTCAAAGAAGAAGCTTGCTGCCAGCCCAGCTGTCACGATCCCCAAGGCAACCACTTCAAAGGGAAGAGGTGGAAAGAAAAGGAAGACCTCTGAAGCTGACAATCTAGAAGGCTTGCCTCTGATCCGCCATCAGTTCCTCGAGTACTTTGCTGAGGTAAGGGTCACTGACTTAGCTTAATTATCCTGCCCACTTGAGGATCACGTGTTCTTGAGCTTTGTATTGTCTTCTTTGTAGAAATTTGCTGAAATCGAGGACTATGTTGGGAACGTCGAAGAGATTGAGGAGAAATACTCTGACCTCCAAAAAGTGGCGGTGCTCAAGGATCACAAGATTGCCTCCCTCGAAAAGGACCTCAATGATGCCAAAACTAAGGCGGTTGCAGCTCAGATCAATGCTGACTATGAGAAGCACCAGATCATGGAGGATGCTAAAGTCTCCGCTGCCATTGCCATGTACAAGACCAAGTTGCAGATGGCCCAAGAAGCTCAGGATCCTAATTTTGACAGGAGCAACTGGGACATGGAGGGCTGGAAGGCTAGGCTGGCTGAGTTGGAGGACGAAGAAGATACTGATGAGGTTCTGGAGATCGAGGCTGGTGGCAGTGGCAAGGATCAGGGTGGAGAAGCAGGTGGAGTTGGTGAAGGTGATGCAGCGAAGGTGTAAGCTGCATGAATGGGCGATGATGGATATTTCGAGACTTGGCCGGAGCCCATATTTTTAGGATTTGGTAGTTTTTGGTTATGGTGTTTTTGTTGAACAATGATGGTTTGTATTAACTTTAGACAATAGTTTCAAGGGTGAAGGATCATGGATCCTTGAACAATAGGCAGGATAATGGGTGGTGGATGGATCCTCTGTTTGGGGGATGAAGCCACTCGTTATCCTTCCGTCTTTTATTTTCATGCACACTCAAGACCCAGTGACATTGGACACCCTTTGCCAACCCATGTGGACGGGCCACGTTTTGCTGGTAGAAACGTGGGTTGGTAATTTTGACAACCTTAAAGGGTTTAACGTTTTGTTAATAAATAAAACTTTAACTTTCTGGGCTATTTCCTGTGTTGTTATCCTTGTGATTACTTTATTTTTCAATTGTTGTAGTATATACTTAGTCTGAATTTATCAAGAAAAATTTAACAATTAACCCCAAAAAGTTTAGGATATGATCAAGGATCACATATCCTATAGTTGACAAGTTCTGAAAAGTAGTGTAGTTTAAGGATCATAAGTTTAGTTGTCAAAGGATAAGGGTCACTCAAATGAATAATGAATAAAATCAAAATAGTTAAGGATCATACCTGAGAATCCAAGTTAGGATCCTAACCTTTAACACTTATAATCAGGATAACCCAAAAGACAAACCTTAGTATAAGGTAAGGATCAAGGATCCTTGGTTGTTTAGCTTCATAAACCTGAAATGGAATACAACTTGGGACTAAGCCAATATAAGATAAAAGTTAGTAACTGGGGACAAGCCCAACAATTCTGGGGACAAGCCCAATATACTGGGGACAAGCCCAAAGGATAACTGGGGACAAGCCCAAAGAATAACTGGGGACAAGCCCAAAGGATAACTGGGGACAAGCCCAAAGGATCGTGTGTAAACTGGAGTATGGCCCTTACTGGCGACTATCCAAACTTAGTGACATGAAAATGCCAAAACCTTAGCTAACGTGAAAACGTTAGAAACCTTAGGAACGGATGTATGGTACGTCTACCATTATATGTAGGATCCTGAATATAGCCAGTACAATGAAATTGTCAGCCCCTAAAGCGAGTACTGGTCCCATTGCCATGAACTATACCAGGATCATCGTGCGCTACTGGCGAAACTGGGGACATGCCCAAACTGGGGACTAGCCCAAATAACTGGGGTCAAGCCCAAATAACTGGATACTTCTGTGGATAATCATTCCTTTGTTAAGGATACCTGAACCTTCAAAACTCAGAATCAAGTGAAAGGAGGATAAAGGATACAGGATCCTTACCCTTGCATAGGATAATAAAAATAAAAAATCAGTTTGGGATTAGATCATTACCAAAATGAGGATCATCTGTCCTGTGAGGATCCTTCAAGGATACTTGTCATGTTAGGATCATGGATCCTTATCACATGAAGTATTTCTTCAAATGGACAGCATTCCAAGCTCTTGGCAGCAAATCACCTTCCATTGTTAGCAATCAATATGCCCCCTTTCCTGCTTCAGCTTCAATCAAATAAGGGCCTTCCCACTTTGGAGCTAGCTTTCCACCAGCAGGATTGGTGGTATTCTGAAATGCTTTCCTTAACACCATATCACCAACTTGGAATTTCCTGATCCTGACATTTTTGTTGTAAGCTCCAGCCATCCTTTGCTGATAACTAGCCATCCTTATCCTTGCCAAATCCCTGATTTCTTCTATAGTATCCAAGTCTTGAACCAAGTTTTCAGCATTTTCTTCATGATCACGAATGCTTATTCTTGCAGTTGGAACCACCATCTCTGTAGGGATCACTGATTCTGCTCCAAATACCAAAGAGAATGGAGTTTGGCCAGTAGCATTCTTGGGAGTTGTCCTATCAGCCCAAAGTACATAGGGTAGTTCTTCTGCCCATTTCCCTTCTTGGATCCAAGCTTTTTCTTCAAATTGTTGATGATGATCTTGTTGGATGATTCTGCCTGACCATTAGCTTGTGGGTGGACTGGTGTTGATGTTATCATCTTAATCCCCCAGCTGTCACAAAAGTTAGTAGTTCTATTCCCAATAAATTGGGATCCATTATCACAAACAATTTCAGAAGGGATACCAAATCTAGTAATAATGTTTCTTTTAATAAAGGATATAACTTCCTTTTCTCTGACTTGAGAAAAGGCTTCAGCCTCTATCCACTTGGAGAAGTAATAAGTCATAGCAAGCATGAATACTTTTCCACCAGGTGCCTTAGGAAGCTTACCAACTATATCCATTACCCATCTCATAAATGGCCAAGAAGAGGATATAGGATGCAAAAGTTCTGCTGGTTGGTGAAGGATATTACAATGTCTCTGACAAGGATCACACTTCTTGGCATATTCCACAGCATCCTTCTTCATAGTTGGCCAATAGTATCCTGTCCTCAGGATCCTTGAGAATAATGCCCTGCCCCCAGTGTGGTTTCCACAATCTCCTTCATGGAAATCCTTTAGGACTTCTTGGATTTCGGGATCCTCAATGCATCTTAAGTATGGTCCTGCAAGAGATCGTTTATACAACATATTATTCAATATTGTAAATTGAGATACCTTAGTTTTGAAAGCCCTAGGGTTTTCTCCTGTGGGAATCTCTCCATGTTGTATGTATCTCATGATTGGAAGGATCCATGATCCTGAATGAGATTGAGTATCATCACTAGGTATGATTGCAGAATCCTCTCCTATCTCCATAGCTACATGATCCTCGATAGCCGGGGTCAGGATATGGATAATAGGGATCTTGATATCCTCCGGGATCTTCAAGGATGATCCTAAATTGGCTAATGCATCAGCCTCTGCATTCTCTTCCCTTGGTACCTGTGTTAAACTAAAGGAAACAAAAGAGAGTGCCAATTCTTTGACTATCTCTAAATATTTGATTAGCTTTTCACCTTTAACAGCATAGGATCCATTAAAGTGATTAGTGATCAATAAAGAATCTACATGTACCTCAAGATACCTGATCCTCATATGCTTGGCAATTTGCAAACCAGCTATCAAGGCTTCATACTCAGCCTCATTGTTGGTAGTTTGAAATTCACAAGCTATGGAGTGGGGTATTATGTCCCCCTGTGGCGATTTTAGTAGTATTCCAAGTCCTGTTCCTTTGACATTAGTAGCACCATCAGTGAAGAGTATCCAAGGATCCTTAGTTTCTTCAAGCTGTTGGACTTCTAACTCAGCTTCCTTTTGCAAGTCACTACTGAAATCTGCCACAAAGTTAGCTAAGGCTTGGGATTTAATGGCAGTTCTAGGCTCATATCTTATATCATATGCGCTAAGCTTCACTGCCCACTTAGCCATCCTTCCTGACACTTCAGGTTTCCTGAGAACATTCTTAATTGGAAAATTAGTCTTAACAATAATGGCATGAGTTTCAAAATAATGTCTTAATTTAGTTGATGCCATAATTAATGCAAGGATAAGTTTCTCTAAATGTGAATACCTGGATTCAGCATCAAGTAAACTCTTACTCACATAATAAACAGGATGTTGTGGACCTTGGTGATCCTTAACAAGGACCGCACTTACTGCTTTTGAGGATACTGCTAAGTATAAGGATAATATATCCCCTTTTTCTGGTTTCATCTAGGCCGGGGCTGAGGATAGGTAATCCTTAGGAGCTTTGAGGGCACTTTCATGCTTCTCAGTCCATTCAAATTTCTTGTTCTTCCTCAGGATGTCATAGAATTCCTTGCACTTTTCTGAGGGTTTGGATATGAACCTGTTCAAGGCTGCGATCCTGCCTGTCAATCTTTGCACATCCTTAGCGTTGGCAGGAGATTTGATATTCACAATAGCCTTGATTTGCTCTGGACTTGCTTCAATGCCCCTCTTTGTCACCATATAGCCTAAGAATTTACCTGCCTTAACACCAAAATGACACTTAGAAGGATTTAGTTACATATTAAATTTATCAAGGATATTGAATGCTTCCTCCAAGTCTTTAAGGTGATCCTCAGCTTTCTTGGACTTAACCACCATGTCATCAATATAGACTTCCATAGTGTGTCCAATTTGTTCTTTGAACATCATATTGACTAGCCTTTGATAAGTAGCACCTGCATTCCTTAGTCCAAATGGCATTGCAATATAACAATATATACCAGTTGGGGTCATAAAGGCTATATCCTCTTGATCAGATGGTTCCATCTGAATTTGTTGAAATCCAGATGAAGCATCCATAAAAGTCAACAACTCATGACCCGCGGTAGCATCCACCATGGAGTCAATGTGTGGTAATGGGAAAGGATCCTTGGGACATGCCTTGTTTAAATCAGTAAAATCGACACATACCCTCCACTTTCCATTTTTCTTTTGAACAACAACCACATTGGCTAACCATCTTAGATACTTAACCTCTCTTATCATACCTGCCCGAAGTAGTTTATCTACCTCTTCATGGATAATAGCATTCCTTTCAGGTGCAAACTTCCTCCTCTTTTGATGTATAGGCTTGAATGACCTATCAATGCCAAGCTTATGAGTAATTATATCTTTAGATATACCTGTCATGTCTTCATGTTTCCAGGCAAAGGTGGATTTCCTCTTCTTAAGGAAGGATACTAGCTCCTGTTCAATGTCGCTAAGGATCCCTGATCCTATGAAGATCTTGGATTCAGGATCATCAGGATCCATGAGGATTTCTTTCAAATCCTGTTCTCTTGCCTCCAAGACATCTCTTGAAGGATACTTTAATTGCTATTGCTCCCTTGGTCTTGAGGCTGGCTTCATTGATGATGTATAACAGTTCTTAGCCTCTTGTTGATCACTCTCAATTTTCACCACTCCCCATGGACTTGGAAGCTTTACACACTTATGATAGGTGGATGGAACTACCTTCATATCATGTATCCATGGCCTGCCAAGGATAACATTGCAACAAGATAAGCAATCTATAACACAAAATTTTTTATAAGAATGCAATCCTTCAATATAGATTGGGAGTTTGATGTCCCCCAACGTATTCTTAGTTTCCCCACTGAATCCCACAAGTACTGAGGATCTTGGAACAATATCAGACTCCGGGATATTCATCTTCTTGAGGACATCAAGCTGAATGATGTTCACAGAGCTTCCTCCATCTATCAGGATCCTGCGAACAAAGTGGTTAGAAATAAACAGTGTAATAACAAGACCGTCATGATGAGGATCCTGAACATCAACACGATCCTCCTCATCAAATGTTATAATCTTATCCTGAGTAACAACGGAGGTCCGGACGGGTCTGTCTCCATTATCCATCTTGGTTTCCTTAGCATGTCTTTTTGCTGCTGAAAAGGAGGTACCACAAATGTCTGATCCACCGGATATGAAGTTTATAACTTGTTCATCTGCTGGAGGAGCAGGAGCCCTTTCCGGGATCCTTTCAGGATCCTGGGTCCTTGACTTTTTTCGTCCCAAAAGTTCCTTCAAGTGCCCCTTGCTTAACAAGTAACCGATTTCTTTTCTAAGTGCAATGCATTCTTCAGTGAGATGCCCAAAATCCTCATGATATGCACACCACTTGGATTTGTCCTTTATAGCGGCTGGTTTATCACTTTTCCTTGGCCACCTAGCTTTTTCACCTAAGTTCTGCATTGCAAGAATTAGTTCATTGTTATCAACAGAAAAACAGTATTCAGAAATAGGAGGATAATCCTCATCACCGTCTTCCTGTTCCACTGCATGCACATTCTGGTTATCAGACTTATTGTAAGCCTTGGATTTGTTGTTCCTGAAGTAGGATCCTTGCTTCTCCTGTTTTGAGGATCCTGTCATTCTCTCCTGGATCCTTTTGTCATCCTCTAGACGGATGAACCTAAGGGCCCTGGTTCTTACTTCATCAAGATTCCTGCATGGGGTCATAACAAGATCATCATAGAATAATGAATCCCTAAGCAATCCCATTTTAAAGGCTTCTACAGCCGTAGCAATATCCAGGTTAGGGATATCTAAGGATTCTTTACTAAACTTAGTGATATATTCTCTAAGTGATTCATTCTGACCTTGTGTTACCTTATAAAGATCACTTGTTAAACGTTCAAACTTTCTACTACAAGAAAATTGACTATTAGACAGGTTAACTAGATTTGCAAATGAAGTAATAGAGTAAGGGGGAAGACTTAGCAGCCATTTAAGAGCTGATCCTGTGAGTGTGGATCCAAATCCCTTGCATAGACATGCTTCTTTTAACCTCTCAGGAATTGGATTGATCTCCATCCTCTCCCTGTATTGAGCCACATGCTCCTCTGGATCTGTTGAACCATCATACAGCTTCATGGATGGTATCTGGAACCTTTTGGTTATCTCAGAATCACACAAAGGTGGTGCAAAACGAGATATCCTATGGCTACCATCTGCAATCTCAGGAATGGGCTTGACCACTCCTGGAACACTGGATATCATATCCTTAAGCTTCTGTAATTCCCTAGCCATAGCTTGATTGATACCTGTATCCTGCATGGAGCCATGGTTAGTGTTATAAGAATTATTGAAAGTGTTACCTCCCACAGGATTCGTGTTTGGGATTCCAGATGTGAATCCATGTTGACGGGACTCTGGTATGATTGAAGGACCAGAGGAAGCAATGGTCTGCATTGGTATGAAGTCTCCTTGATGAACATCCGAGCTTGGAGGCTACATACTTCTTAAGAATCCTTGATCCTGAAAGATGTTGGATCCTTGAAGCTGAGAGGATCCTTGAACCTGAAAGGATCCTGGAACCAGAGAGGATCCTTGGACCTGGGAGGATCCTTGGACCGGGAAGGATCCTTGGACCTGGGAGGATCCTGGAACCAGAGAGGATCCTTGGACCTGGGAGGATCCTTGGACCTGGGAGGATCCTTGGACCGGGAAGGATCCTTGGACCGGGAAGGATCCTTGGACCTGGGAGGATCCTTGGACCTGGGAGGATCCTTGAGACTGAAAGGATCCTTGAGGTTGAATAGAGGCTCCGAAAGGTTGAAAGCAAGATCCTAGAGCCTGAGTCATTGTTGTTGTTCCATAACGCCTTCCTGGAAATTCACCCAAGTATTGGACATCCGGAGCTGCTGAATGCTGGGAGGTTATGACCGGAGTGTCGAAATTCAGCGATCTGGGCATCAATGGGGAATGATCCTCCACTGATTTCTTCTGTTTCTTGATCTCAGCTATCTCCCAGAGAATCCTTTCATTGGTTCTGTCCTGCTCTTGTGCGTGATCCCTCATCTGCAAAATCAAATTAAAAAGATCACTAGTAGTAGGATTAGTAGAAACAGAAGAAGTTGGTGGTTTTTGGAAAATGGGGGATGGTCTTCTCGCAGCATTTTCAGCATTCTTCTGGGATCCAGAAGGTGGTGGAGGCAAAGGTGGAACGCCTTGTGAAGAACTGATTGCCGGCATAGAGCTTGAAGTGTTCTTCGCTGAGGAAGCCATCTGTCTGGTTGTAACGAACTGAAATGACCACAAAAATACGAATCTTCTTAGGAATGAAGCACCAATTGCCCCACGGTGGGCGCCAAACTGTTTTGGTCAAAAATCAAGCAAGACAATGCAACCAAATCTTTTGTAGTGAGGTATGATGCTTGAATCAATGAACAATAATGAGGATCACTCAGAAATGTAAAGAACAAGTGACACAATAATTTATACGAGGAAAAAGCCCTTGATCAATGAATGATCTCCGGCATAAAAAACCTCGGGTGATGGAAACTACCGATCACCAACTCAGATTAAACAAGAAATGTGTTACAACTTCGGATGATAGCGAGCTAATTACAAGGATCACTCTAGTGTAATGTGTAAAAAAGTGTGTAATCGCCAAGTGAATTGTAGAGAGCTGGTGAGAGCAGTTGCGAGTGTGTGTGTTAAGCTAAAAATAGCCAAGTGTTTTCTATTTAGCTCGCTACCCCTTTTAAAAATGGAAAATATCTAAGCTAACAAACATTCCGCATTTGGTGCAAGTCCTCCACGACCTCCACAACGTCCATTTCAGCCATGCACGTGCGGAATAAATATGGAATATGCTCTAGGAATATCGCCAAGACCAAGTCCAAGCTCGTACTCCTGTAAAACAACTTCACATTTAAAGTAGACAATCGTTAGTATAAGGATCCTGATGATGATCCATGATCCTGATCCTGCAACAACTTCTGAGGATCACTAATGTTAGGGGTGGATTTCTAAATGACCTGTGATCCTCAATTACTGTTGGATTTAGTGATCCTCAATTCTGTCTGAAGTAGTAATCCTCAGAAGTGTTGCAGGATCAGGATCATGGATCACTATAAGGATTCCTGTACTAACGATTGTCTACTTTGAATTCGTAATTGTTTTGCAGGAGTATCAACTCGGACTTGGTCTTGGCGATATTCCTAGAGAATATTCTAAGTCTATTCCGCACGTGCTTGGCTAGAAAAGGATGTTGTGGAGTCGTGGAGGACTTGCACCATTTGCGGACACTTAGCTAGGCTAGATATTTTCTAATTTTAAGGGGGTAGCGAGCTATTTTTTAGACACTTTGCTATTTTCGGCTGCACACACTCATACAACTGCTCTCATCAGCTCTCGCTAACACACTTGGCGATTATACACATTTTCTACACAAAACACTATAGTGATCTTTGTACTTAGCTCGCTGTCATCCGAAGTTGTAATACATTTCTTGTTTAATTTGAGTTGGTGATCGGTAGTTTCCATCACCCGAGGTTTTTTATGCCGGAGATCATTCGTTGATCAAGGGCTTTTTCCTCGTATAAATCTTCGTGTCACTTGTTCATTACACTTCTTAGTGATCCTTATTGTTGTTCATCAATTCAAGCATCATACCTCACAACAGAAAGTTTGGTTACATTGTCATTGCTTGATTTTTGACCAAAACAGTTTGGCGCCCACCGTGGGGCGATTGGTGCTTTATTCTTAGAAAGATTTGTATTTTCGTGGTCATTTCGGTTCGCTACAACCAAACAGATGGCTTCCTCAGTGAAGAATACTTCAAGTTTGATGCCCTCATTCAGTTCTTCACAAGGCGTTCCTCCTTTGCCTCCACCACCTTCTGGATCCCAGAAGAATGCCGAGAATGCTGCGAAGAGACCAGCTCCTATTTTCCAAAAACCACCTACTTCTTCTGTTTCAACTAATCCTACTACTAATGATCTTTATGCCCTGATTTTGCAGATGAGGAATCATGCACAAGAGCAGGATAAAACCAGCGAAAGGATCCTCCGGGAGATCGATGAAATCAAGAAATAGAAGAAATCAGTGGAGGATCACTCCCCTCTGATGCCAAGGTCGCTGAACTTCGACACTCCGGTCATAACTTCCCAACACTCAGCAGTTCCGGACGTGCAATACTTGGGTGAACTACCAGGAAGGCGTTATGGAACAACAACAGTGAGTCAGGCATTTGGCTCTTACTTCCAGCCGCAGGAATCCCTTTCTCAGCCATCAGGATCCTCCTCTCAGCATCAGGGATATTTTACGTCAGGAGGATATGTGGGAATGCATGCAGTACAAGGATCCTCCCAGGTCCAAGATCCTCCCGGGTCCAAGGATCCTCCCAGATTCCAGGATCCTCTCTGGTCTCAGGATCCTCTCTGGTCCCAGGATCCTCTTTGGTCCCAGGATCCTCCCTGGTCCAGGATCCTTTCAGGTTCAAGGATCATCTCAATTCCAAGGATCCAACCTCCTTCAAAATCAAGGATCCTTGAGAAGTATGCAGCCTCACAACTCGGACGTTCATCAAGGAGACTTCATACCAATGCAGACCATTGCCTCCTCTGGTCCTTCAATCATGCCAGAGTCTCGACAAGACGGATTCACATCCACGATTCCAAACTCGAACCCTGTGGGAGGTAACACTTTTAATAATTTATATAACACTAACCATGGCTTTATGCAGGGTACAGGTGTCAATCAGGCCATGGCTAGGGAGCTACAGAAGCTTAAGGATATGATATCCAGTGTACCAGGAGTGGTTAAACCCATTCCTGAAATTGCGGATGGTAGCCATAGGATATCTCGTTTTGCACCACCTTTATGTGATGCTGAGATACCTAAAAGATTCAAGATACCATCAATGAAGCTATATAATGGTTCAACGGATCCGGAAGAGCATGTAGCTCAGTACAGGGAGAGGATGGATATCAATCCAATTCCTGAAAGGTTGAAAGAAGCATGTCTATGCAAGGGATTTGGATCCACACTAACAGGATCTGCTCTTAAATGGCTGCTAAGTCTTCCCCCTTACTCTATTACTTCATTTGCTAATTTAGTTAACTTGTTCAATAGTCAATTCTCTTGTAGTAGAAAGTTTGAACGATTAACTAGTGATTTATATAGGGTAACACAAGGTCAAAATGAATCACTTAGAGATTACATCACTAAGTTTAGTAAAGAATCCTTAGATATTCCTAATTTGGATATTGCTACGGCTGTAGAAGCCTTTAAAATGGGATTGCTTAGGGATTCATTATTCTATGATGATCTTGTTATGACACCTTGCAGGAATCTTGATGAAGTAAGGACTAGGGCCCTTAGGTTCATCCACCTAGAGGATGACAAAAGGATCCAGGACAGGTTGACAGGATTCTCAAAACAGGATAAACAAGGATCCTACTTCTGGAACAACAAATCCAAGTCCTACAACAGATCTGATAACCAGAATGTGTACGCAGTGGAACAAGGAGAGGATGATGAGGATTATCCTCCTATTTCCGAATATTGTTTTTCTATTGATAACAATGAACTAATCCTTGCAATGCAGAATCTAGGTGAGAAAGCTAGGTGGCTAAGGAAAAGTGATAAACCAGCTGCTACAAAGGATAAATCCAAGTGGTGTGCATATCATGAGGATTTTGGGCATCTCACTGAAGAGTGTATTGCACTTAGAAAGGAAATTGGTTACTTGTTGAGCAAGGGGCATTTAAAGGAACTCTTGGGATGAAAGAAGTCAAGGACCCAGGATCCTGAAAGGATCCCGGAAAAGGCTCCTGCTCCTCCAGCAGATGCACAAGTCATAAATTTCATATCCGGTGGATCAGACATCTGTGGTACATCCTTTTCAGCAGCAAAAAGACACGCTAAGGAAACCAAGATGGATAATGGAGACAGGCCCGTCCGGACCTCCGTTGTCACCCAGGATAAAGTCATTACTTTTGATGAGGATGATCGTGTTGACATCCAGGATCCTCATCATCACGGTCTTGTAATTACATTGTTTATTTCTAACCACTTTGTTCGCAGGATCCTTATAGATGGAGGAAGCTCTGTGAACATCATTCAGCTGGATGTTCTTAAGAAAATGAATATCCCAGAGTCTGATATTATCCCAAGATCCTCGGTACTTGTGGGATTCAGTGGGGAAACAAAGAATACATTGGGGGACATCAAACTCCCAATCTATATTGAAGGATTGCATTCTTATCAAAAGTTTTGTGTTATTGATTGGTTGTCGTGTTGTAATGTTATCCTTGGCAGGCCATGGATACATGATATGAAGGCAGTCCCATCCACCTATCATCAATGTGTAAAGCTTCTATGTCCATGGGGAGTGGTGAAAATTGAGAGTGATCAACAGGAGGCTAAGAATTGCTATACCTCATCAATGAAACCAGCCTCAAGACCAAGGGAGCAATAGCAATTAAAGTATCCTTCAAGGGATGTCTTGGAGGCAAGAGAACAGGATTTGAAAGAAATCCTCATGGATCCTGATGATCCTGAATCCAAGATCTTCATAGGGTCAGGGATCCTTAGCGATATTGAACGGGAGCTAGTATCCTTTCTCAAAAGAAGGAAAACCACCTTTGCCTGGAAACATGAAGACATGACAGGTATATCTAAAGATATAATTACTCACAAACTTGGCATTGACAGGTCATTCAAGCCGATTCATCAAAAGAGGAGGAAGTTTGCACCCGAAAGAAATGCTATTATCCAGGAAGAGGTAGATAAGCTACTTCGAGCAGGTATGATTAGAGAGGTTAAGTATCCAAGATGGTTAGCCAATGTGGTTGTTGTTCAAAAGAAAAATGGAAAGTGGAGGGTATGTGTCGATTTTACAGATTTAAACAAGGCATGTCCCAAGGATCCTTTCCCATTACCCCACATTGACTCCATGGTGGATGCTACCGCGGGTCATGAGTTGTTAACCTTTATGGATGCTTCATCTGGATTTCAACAAATTCAGATGGAACCATCCGATCAAGAGGATACAGCCTTTATAACCCCAACTGGTATATACTGTTATATTGCTATGCCATTTGGATTAAGGAATGCAGGTGCTACTTATCAAAGGCTAGTCAATATGATGTTCAAGGAACAAATTGGACACACTATGGAAGTCTATATTGATGACATGGTGGTTAAGTCCGAGAAAGCTGAGGATCATCTTAAACACTTGGAGGAAGCGTTCAATATCCTTGATAAATATAATATAAAACTTAATCCTTCTAAGTGTCATTTTGGTGTAAAGGCAGGTAAATTCTTAGGATATATGGTGACAAAGAGGGGCATTGAAGCAAGTCCAGAGCAAATTAAGGCTATTGTGAATATCAAATCTCCTGCCAATGCTAAGGACGTGCAAAGGGTGACTGGCAGGATCGCAGCCTTGAACAGATTCATATCCAAATCCTCAGAAAAGTGCAAGGAGTTCTATGACATCCTGAGGAAGAACAAGAAATTTGAATGGACTGAGAAGCATGAAAGTGCCCTTAAAGCTCTTAAGGAATACCTATCCTCAGCCCCAGCCTCGATGAAACCAGAAAAGGGAGATGTATTATCCTTATACTTGGCGGTATCCTCAAAAGCAGTAAGTGCGGTCCTTGTTAAGGATCACCAAGGTACACAACATTCTATTTATTATGTAAGTAAGAGCTTACTTGATGCTGAATCCAGGTATTCACATTTAGAAAAACTTATCCTTGCATTAATTATGGCATCTACTAAATTAAGACATTATTTTGAGACTCATGCCATTATTATTAAAACTAATTTCCCAATTAAGAATGTCCTCAGGAAACCTGAAATGTCAGGAAGGATGGCTAAGTGGGCAGTGAAGTTGAGTGCATATGATATAAGATATGAACTGTTAGGGGAGGAATTTCTAACAATTAGTGATCCTTATTCATTATCCTGATTAGTGATCCTTACTTCTGTGACAGGTGGTGATCCTCAGAAGAGCTTCAGGATCAGGATCATGGATCACTTTAAGGATCCTCGTACTGACAATTGTTTGTTTATGTTTTATATTACCTCGCAGGTATTACGAGCTTGACCAAGTCTTGGCGATATTCCTGGAGAATATTCTCAAACTATTCTGCACGTGCTTGGCCAAAAATAGACGTTGTGGAGAACGTGGAGGCATGGCACGAAAGTCGGATAGTTAGTTTGGTAGTTACATTTCTATTTTAAAGGGGTAACGAGCTAGAGAAAAGACACTTAGCCATTTTTTGCAGCTACACACACTCATACAAACGCTCATACCAGCTCTCGTTCAAACACTTAGCGATTTCATACACCATTTACACGTTATATTCTAGTGATCCTTGTACCTAGCTCGTTACTATCCGAAGTTGTAAACATTTAATCATTTATTTGAGCTTGGTGATCGGTAGTTTCCATCACCCGGGGTTTTTTGTGCCGGAGATCAACTCTTGATCAAGGGCTTTTTCCCCGTATAAATCCTTGTGTTGTTTGTGCAAATCTACATTGAAGTGATCCTCATCATTGTTATACGTTTTAGGCATCGTTCCCCGTAACAAAGAGTTTGGTTGCAATATCCTTAACAGATTTTTTGACCAAAACAGTTTGGCGCCCACCGTGGGGCAATTGGTGCTTCGTCCTTAGAAAATTTCGCATTTCTGTGCTTGTTTCGGTTCACTACAACCAAGCAGATGGCTTCCTCAGCGAAGAATGCTTCAAACTTGATGCCTTCATTCACTTCTTCACAAGGCGTCCCTCCTTTGCCTCCACCACCTTCTGGATCCCAGAAGAATACCGAGAATGCTGCGAAGAAACCAACTCCCATTTTCTCATAACCTCCAACTTCTTCTGCTTCTTACACTCCCACCACTAGTGACATGTTTACTTTGATTTTGCAGATGAAGGATCAGATACGGCAACAGGATAAGACCAATGAGAGGATTCTCAAAGAAATCGGAGATCTCAAGAAACAAAAGACAACGGCAGAGGATCATTCCCCACTGGTGCCAAAATCCTTGAATTTTGATACTCCGGTGATTACTTTTCAGCCATCAGCGGTTCCAGACATTCAATATGTGGGTGGACCAAAAGGAGTTCACTACGGAACAACAACAATGACCCAGGCATCAGGTTCATATTTCCAGCCAGCGGGATCCTATCCTCAGCATATGGGATCCCTCACGAATTCAGGAGGATATTCAGGATTGCAGCAGGTTCAAGGATCCTCCTTTGTTCCAGGATCATCCCAGGTTCAAGGATCCTCCTTTGTTCAAGGATCATCCCAGGTTCAAGGATCCTCCTTTGTTCCAGGATCATCCCAGGTTGAAGGATCCTCCTTTGTTCCAGGATCATCCCAGGTTCAAGGATCCTCCTTTGTTCCAGGATCATCCCAGGTTCAAGGATCCTCCTTTGTTCCAGGATCGTCCCAGTATCAAGGATCCTTCCAGATGCCAGGATCCTTGAGGAGTTTGCAAACAGGAAGTTCAGATGTCCATCAGGGAGATTTCATTCCAATGCAGACCAATGCTTCTACTGGTCCCTCGATCATTCCAGAGCCTCAACAATATGGATTAACATCCATTCTCCCTAACTTGAATCCAATGGGAGGTAACACTTTTAATAATTCTCATACTACTAACCACGGTCTTATGTAGGATCCAGGTATCAATCATGCCATGGCTAGAGAATTGCAAAAGCTAAAGGATATGATATCCAGTGTTCCGGGAGTAGTCAAACCTATCCCAGAGATTGCAGATGGGAGCCACAAGATATCTCGTTTTACACCACCAATCTGTGATGCTGAGATACCCAAGAGGTTCCATGTGCCTACGATGAAACTGTATGATGGTTCGACGGATCCTGAAGAACACATAGCACAATACAGGGAGAGGATGGAGATCAATCCAATCCCGGAAAGGTTAATGGAAGCATGCATGTGCAAAGGATTCGGGTCCACTCTTACTGGATCAGCTCTCAAATGGCTGCTAAGTCTTCCTCCCTACTCTATTACCTCATTTGCTAACCTAGTTAACTTGTTTAATAATCAGTTTTCTTGTAGTAGAAAATTTGAACGATTAACTAGTGATTTATATAGGATAACCCAGGGTCATAATGAATCATTAAGGGATTACATTACCAAATTCAGTAAAGAATCCTTAGACATTCCTGTTATGGGTGAAATTCTGAGCCCATATCCTGACTTTGTATCTTGATTTTTTATTAGTTGTATATGATCAGGATACCGATCAGGATACCGTATCAGGATACCGGGCCAGGATATTGATAATATCCTGAGGCAGTATCCTGACTATTACTAACGATTGGCTTGTAAAACGTTGGTTGCAAGGTACCAACGTTAAAAGACTTGATCTACCTGAAGATTCGCTCAAGGTGGTTGAAAAATGGACGTTGATGGTGGAAGGATGGGTCTTATAACGGTCAGAAAGGCATATTCCGCGAGAATATCGGATGTTGGTCAATGTTATTGACATTGTAACGGTTATATGAGCTGAAGACCCGGTTTTGTAGTCAATAAGCACGTGGAAAACGAGTAGAAGCAGCCCCCAACGTTCAGAATGGAATATTCCAAAGTATCCCGGAATAATAGGATAGTTTGTTGGTTTCTTTTACTATAAAAGGGATTGATCGGATCATAGGTAGACACAACCTTTTCCACTCACTTTCACTCGCACACTTTACTCTCTAGCTTCTAGCAATCACCACACACAAACACTTGTACTCAAATTACATTGTAACACTTAGTCAATCCGTATCATATCCTGCACTGTATCCTGTTATTCAAGCAATAAGAAGAACAAGGCAGTCGACGATTGTCAGCTCCCGAGGTTTTATGCCGGAGATCTAGATTGATCAAGGGCTTTCCTCGTATATCTCGTGTCAACCTTTACTTTTTTGCTCATTGTTTGATCATAGATACAACTCTATATCCTGAGCCGTATCCTGAAACTGTTTTAACAACAAATTTGGTTAACACATTCTTCACACATATTTCTAGCACACTACCTCACTTAACTAATTTGATCACTTAATTGCTTTGGTAATTTTTGACCAAAACAATTTGGCGCCCACCGTGGGGCAAGTGGTGCTCTCTTTACTAAAAATTTTTGCAAAATCGTTAATCGGTTTTTTGTTTTCAAAACTTTTTGCCACATCATTTACAATGGCCTCTAGATCAAACATGAGCTATTCCACCGTGTCGGCTACAACTTCCGCAACTATTGGCTCGGTGCTTCCACCACCTCCTCCAAGGATTCCAGCTTCTTCATTTACTCAAGATGTTATCCCTACTCGGAGTGTTCAGGAATCTGCTCCCATTGTAGCTTCTAATGATGAAATTCTAACCTTGTTTGGAAGTGTGCAGGAACAAATGAGGCAGCAACAGGAAACAAACCAAATGCTGTTGAAGGAAATACAACTCCTGAAGTCTGGCTCGAGCAGATCTGCTGAGGATATCGTCACTCCCTTACAACCCAGAACTTTGAACTTCAGTTCGGCTGTGTATACTGAAGATAATAGGGGGAATATTGTGCCTAACCATTCCCAGAATCATACTCCTGAAATACCCTCCTCGATCAAGATGTCAACTGTGAGGAGCTCAGGATATGCTTCAGGATATGGCCAGAATCCTCAGACTGGTAACATGTCAAATAATAATATTCATGCTACTAATAATGGTGGATCTTTGTAGGATGCAGGAATGACGTCAACATTTACTAGGGAGCTTCAAAAATTGAAGGACATGATATCCTGTGTACATGGAGTGGTCCAGCCAATTCCGAAAGTGTCCCAAGACAACCACAGGATATGTCGTTTTGCACATCCTATCTGTGATGCTGAGATCCCGAAGAGATTTCAAACCCCTAACATGAGGCTGTGTGATGGGACGACGGATCCTGAGGAGCATATTGCCCAGTATAGGGAGACTCTACAGCCCAGGATGCTGAACTTTAGTTCAGCAACATTTACCGAGGATAATCAAGGCAACATGATACCAAGTCAGTCCCGGAGCGACATGCTGGGGATACCATCGTCCGCCAGGATATCGACCGTGAGGGATCCGGGATATGATCCGGGATATGGTCCAGGATATGGCAGAAGTCAACAGGCTGGTAACATGTTTGCCAATATCAGTATCCCTGCTACTAATAATTATGATTCTTTGCAGGATATAGGTGTAACACCAGCATTGACCAGGGAACTTCAAAAATTGAAGGATATGATATCAAGCGTCCATGGAGTAGTGCAGCCTATACCGGAAGTATCTCAGGATAGTCACGGGATTTCCTGATTTGCTCATCCAATTTGTGATGCTGAAATTCCAAAAAGATTCCAGACTCCCAGCATGAAGTTGTATGATGGGATGACAGATCATGAGGAGCATATTGCCCAGAATAGGGATAGTATGGAAATAAATCCAATCCTACCAGAACTTAAGGAAGCATGCTTATACAAAGGCTTCGGTTCAACTTTAACAGGAGCTTTGAGATACATAAGGCTTGAAGATGATAAGAAAATGCATGAGAGGATGAACACATCTTCAACATATGAATTGACGAATAGGAAGTCGGAATCTTCCTACAAACAGTATTGTTCAAAGCCATATGCTAAGAACGATAATAAGAAAGTGAATGCTGTTGAAGACGAGGATCCTGAAGAATATCCTGAAATCCCAGAGTATTGTTTTTCTGTAAATGTTCCTGAGTTAATGTATGCTATGCAGGGACTGGGGGACAAAGCTAGGTGGCCGAAAAAGAATCCAAGGAATACAGGTTGGAAGGATAGATCTAAATGATGTGCCTTCCATGAAAACTTTGGGCATATGACAGATGATTCCATTGCCCTGAAGAAAGAAATAAGCTATCTGCTGAGCAAAGGATATCTGAAGGATCTCCTGGGAAGAAAGAAGAATAAGGGTCAGGATACTGGGAAGGATCCTGAACGAGCAGCATCACCCCCTGCAGATACCAAGATAATTAACTTTATTTCAGGATGATCCGATATCTGTGGGACCTCTTATTCTGCAGCAAAAAAGACATGCAAAAGAGGCTAAGGCAGAAAGGGGAGATAAGCCAACCAGGATGTCAACCCTCACAACTGATAAAGTGATCACGTTCGGCAGTGATGAAAGGGATACTGTCCAGGATCCTCACCATGATGCTTTGGTAATAACTTTATATGTTGCTAATGATTTTGTGCGCAAGATACTGGTGGATAATGGCAGTTCCGTCAACATAATTCAGCTGGAAACACTGAGGAGGATAAATGTATCCTCGATGGATATTACTTCGAAATCCACTGTGCTTGTTGGGTCTAGTGGAGAAGCCAGGAGTACCGTGGGAGAAATAAAGTTGCATGTGTATGTTGAAGGGGTCAACTCAATGCAACGCTTCTGTGTCATGGACTCCTTATCCTGCTACAATATTATATTGGGTAGGCCATGGATCCATGACATGAAGGCTGTGCCATCGACTTATCATCAGTGCATCAAGATCCCTACCCCTTGGGGGGTTATCAAAGTTGATAGTGATCAGCAGGAGGCGAAGGAGTGCTACTCATCCTCGATGAAATCCTCAACCAAGCCCAATGCAGCATAGCAATTAAAGATACGAGCCCAGGATATCGCGGAGTGTTCAGAGCAGGATGTTAAGAAAATTATCCTGGACCAGGATAATCCAGATATCTTGGTGGAACCAATATCCCTCATGATATTGAGGAACAACTTACTAACTTTTTGAAATGCAGGATATCCACGTTTGCATGAAAACATGAAGACATGACAGGATTCCAGCAGATCCAAATGGAACCTTCAGGCCAGGAGGATGCTGCTTTCATGACACCAACAGGTATTTATTGTTATACTGCTATGCCTTTTTGGTTTGAAAAATGCAGGTGCAACATATCAGAGGCTGGTAAACATGATGACATGGAAGTAAAATCTAAGAAGGCTGAGGATCACCTCCAGGATATCAAGGGGGCATTTGATATCCTGGATCAGTATAACATGAAGCTGAATCCTGCCAAATGCCATTTTGGAGTGGGGACAGAAAAGTTTCTAGGATATATGGCGACTAAAAGAGAGAAGCATGAAGCAGCCCTGCAGGATTTGAAGCAGTATCTTTCATCTGCACCTCTATTGATGAAGCCTGAGAATGGTGAACCACTGTCCCTATACCTCGCAGTATCGGGGAACGCTGTAAGTGTCGTCCTTATAAAGGATCATGAAGGTCAGCAATATCCTGTCTATTATGTTAGCAAAAGTTTATTTAATGCTGAAACTAGATATTCTCATTAGCCTTAGTGATGGCATCGACAAAGCTTAGACATTACTTTGACACACATAGGATTCATGTTAAAACCAATTATCCTGTTAAAAATGTGCTTAGGAAACCTGAGATGTCGGATAGAATGGCTAAATGATCAGTAAACTTAAGTGCATATGATCTGATATATGAACCTAGAAATGCCATAAAATCACAGGCTCTAGCTGACTTTGTGGCTGATTTCAGTAGTGACATTCAGGATGAGGTAGATCTAGAAGTACAACAATTAGGAGAATCCTCAGGATCCTGGACATTATATACTTATGGTGCATCTAATGTGAGAAGTGTAGGATTGAGTATACTACTAAAATCGCCACAGGGGGACATACTACCCCAGGCTATTAAATGTGAATTTTTTTGCTACCAATAATGAAGCTGAGTATGAAGCTCTGATAGCAGGATTGGAATTGGTTAGAAATATGAATATTAGATGTTTACAAGTGTATGTTGATTCCCTGTTGATTACTAACCATTTCAATGGATCTTATGCAGTAAAAGGTGAAAGGTTAACTAAATATCTTGAAATTGTTGAAAAATTAGCAGGATATTTCGAAATTTTTACACTTGAACAGGTACCAAGAGAAAAGAATGCTGGAGCTGATGCTCAAGCAAACTTAGGATCTATTGTCAGGATACCAGAGGGAACTCAGATACCAATAGTGCACATCTTGTATCCTGCAATAGAACATTTTAAATCTCAAGATAAAGAAGTAGCATGTATCCAGGATTCTGGTGATGGATATCCTGAGAAGGATCCTGAATCCTGGGTGAATCCAATTGTGAAGTATCTTCAAGAAGGAGATATCCCAAAGAAAGCAAATCCTAATACTTTTAGGATGAAGGTATCTCGTTTTACTATTATAAATAATATTTTGTATAAGAAATCCCTTACAGGTCCGTACCAAAGGTGCTTGGAAGACCCTGAAACCAAGGAAGTACTTCAGGATATACATGAAGGAGACTGTGGCAACCATACTGGGGGCAGATCTCTGTTCTCGAAGGTGTTGAGAACAGGATATTACTGGACGACCATGAGAAAGGATGATGCAGAATATGCTCGAAGATGCGATGCGTGTCAAAGACACGGCAACATCCTGCATCAGCCGGGAGAACCATTATATCCTATCGTATCCCCTTGGCTGTTTATGAAATGGGGTATGGATATAGTGGGAAAGCTTCCAAAGGCTCCAGGAGGAAAGGTTTTCATGTTAGCAATGACGGAATATTTCTCCAAGTGGATTGAGGCAGAAGCTTTTGTCCAAGTTAGAGACCAAGAAGTAGTATCCTTCATAAAGAGGAATATCCTGACCAGGTTTGGGGTACCAGCTGAAATCATTTGTGACAATGGCTCCCAATTCATCAGCAAAAGAACTATAGATTTTTGCAAAAGTTGGGGAATTAAGATGATCACGTCAACACCAGGCCATCCTCAAGCAAATGAGCAAGCAGAATCCTCAAACAAGATAATAGTCGACAACCTGAAAAAGAGACTAGGAGCTAAAAAAGGAAGATGGGCAGAAGAACTACCTTTTGTTTTGTTGGCTGATAGAACAAAAATAAAGAGTGCAACTGGCCAAACCCCTTTCTCCTTAGTATTTGGAGCAGAGGCAGTAATCCCAACAGAGATGATAATACCTACAGCAAGATCTAACCTCCGGGATCCTGAGCTGAATCCTGAAGCTCTGTGCCAAGAGTTAGACACTGTGGGTGAAACAAGAGATGCAGCGAAGCTAAGGATGGCAACATATCAACAGAGGATACCCAGAGTATATAACAAGAATCTAAGGACTAGAAAGTTTCAAGTTGGAAATTGGGTACTAAGGAAGGCTTTTCAGAATACTATTAATCCTGCTAATGGAAAGTTAGCTCCTAAGTGGGAAGGACCTTATGAGATTGAATTGGAATCCGGAAAAGGAGCATACCAGCTTAAGAATATGGAGGGGGATATACTACCAAGATCCTGGAATGCTATACATCTCAAAGCCTATTTCAAGTGAGTTTAGAATTTAATTTCTAACTCGGGATGGTATGAATTCTATCTCTTTTAAATATAATTCTATTTTATTTGAACCCAATACTGACTTAAGCATCGGAGAGGTGCTAGCCAGGCTAACACCCACTTTAGTTTAAGGTTGTTTTGCAGTATATGATCCAGGATATAGCTCCAGGATATGCACTCAGGATACTTCGAAATATTAGAGGATTGGCCCCCTCTCTCACGTTTAAGGGATCCTGATCCCTTCACAGGTTTAAAGGTATTCACCTTTCTCACGAATTGGGTTTAAACACCCCGCCTAGAGCGCAAGTTATCCAGGGATAGTTCAAGGTGGCGGGACCAGTTCATGTAAAAGTGGCTGACAATTTCGTTACTGTTGGCTATACCCTGGATCCTTAAGGTATATGAGGATTGATCACCCTCTCTCACGAAAGGGTATTTTCATACTCTCTAAGGTTTAAAGGTTTTCACCTTTCTAAGTTTTGGGGTTTCCACACCCTCGCCTGTAGCGCACGAAACGTGGGTAAAATCCCAGTAAAACTCAAAGACTTAAAGGTTTTCACCTTTTCAAGTCTTGAGGTTCTTATACTCCGGCTTAAATGCCTGGAAAATGGGTTTAGTCCCAATAAAATACAAAGTTTTTGGATAATCCCAAAGTATATTTTCAAAAAAACATAATCATTTACGAGTCTACACAAATTTTTGAAAAAAGATTGCTAAGTTTAAACAACTGGTTGAAGAATTGCTAAAGGATCATATCCCGGTACAACATACTGGTCCTGCACAGACAGGGGACATCCGTGATGGAACGTGACGTATGCTGATACTATATCCTACTGGGAACATGTATGCTGGAGCGAGAAGGAAACCTATGTCAACATTATATCCCACTGGGGACATTGCGAATGATTCAAAGGTTTAAGAATGAAGATTATTGCCTAGGTGTTTCTGGTATGGATTCTTACTTTTCTTAAGTTTGAAGGCCTTATCTGAGTAAGTTAAGTTTTTATGAAAATTTGTATTTAACTAAGTTTTTGTCAAACATTTTGAACAAAGGGGACAAAGCAATTAAGTATCATACCAGTATCCTGATCAGGATATTCAGAACAAATTTTTCAAAATAACATATAACACGGAGATAAGGTCGAAAAGGTTAGTTTATTGTTATTGGTCCAAAAAATTGTATTCTTGGTTTCATCTCAAAAAGAGACCCATTCACCGAGAACACAATTAAGTTTTTAAAGCATATTTACATAAACAGTTGAAGGCTTTGTCCTGAAAACACAGGATCCCTCCACCTTCAACTGTCAAACTATTCTACTTGCAGGAAATTAAAATTGTTCTAAGTGCAGGACGACCAGATAATTTAGACCCTACAAAATATAAGTATCACTAAAGACAAACTAACCAGGATACAGGTTCAGTATATGTGTATGGGATACAAGATCTGGATACTTACCTTATTAGGGAAGGAGATTATGGGCTCGATGGATTCCATGAAGCCAAGGTCACCATAAGAGAAACCTTCGGCAGCAGCAGCGTAGGGCTTAGAGCTGATGGCAACATATGGCTCCTTTTTCACCAAGGCAGGCTTAGAAAAGCTGTCAAGCTCCTCTGGATCAAAAGTAGCAGGGTCCTTGATGGAATCTGCGTAAAAGGGAGTAATTCTAATTTCATTACATGATAGTATTCTGAAGTAACCAAACCTATGCAGGAATATTTAAAACGGATATCCTTACCAGACATGTTGGAATGACTAAAAAATATATCCGTTGGAATCAGGATATCCAACAGTTATATTTTTGGGGACAATTGTTATGGGTGAAATTCTGAGCCCATATCCTGACTTTGTATCTTGATTTTTTATTAGTTGTATATGATCAGGATACCGGATCAGGATACCGATCAGGATACCGTATCAGGATACCGGGCCAGGATATTGATAATATCCTGAGGCAGTATCCTGACTATTACTAACGATTGGCTTGTAAAACGTTGGTTGCAAGGTACCAACGTTAAAAGACTTGATCTACCTGAAGATTCGCTCAAGGTGGTTGAAAAATGGACGTTGATGGTGGAAGGATGGGTCTTATAACGGTCAGAAAGGCATATTCCGCGAGAATATCGGATGTTGGTCAATGTTATTGACATTGTAACGGTTATATGAGCTGAAGACCCGGTTTTGTAGTCAATAAGCACGTGGAAAACGAGTAGAAGCAGCCCCCAACGTTCAGAATGGAATATTCCAAAGTATCCCGGAATAATAGGATAGTTTGTTGGTTTCTTTTACTATAAAAGGGATTGATCGGATCATAGGTAGACACAACCTTTTCCACTCACTTTCACTCGCACACTTTACTCTCTAGCTTCTAGCAATCACCACACACAAACACTTGTACTCAAATTACATTGTAACACTTAGTCGATCCGTATCATATCCTGCACTGTATCCTGTTATTCAAGCAATAAGAAGAACAAGGCAGCCGACGATTGTCAGCTCCCGAGGTTTTATGCCGGAGATCTAGATTGATCAAGGGCTTTCCTCGTATATCTCGTGTCAACCTTTACTTTTTTGCTCATTGTTTGATCATAGATACAGCTCTATATCCTGAGCCGTATCCTGAAACTGTTTTCACAACTAATTTGGTTAACACATTCTTCACACATATTTCTAGCACACTACCTCACTTAACTAATTTGATCACTTAATTGCTTCGGTAATTTTTGACCAAAACAATTCCCAACTTAGATATAGCTACGGCTGTTGAGGCCTTCAAGATGGGACTGCTTAGGGATTCGTCTTTCTATGATGACCTTGTTATGACACCTTGCAGGAATTTAGATGAGGTAAGAACCCGAGCACTTAGGTTCATCCGGCTAGAGGATGACAAGAGGATCCAGGAGAGGTTAGCAGGATCCTCAAAGCAGGATAAGCAAGGATCCTTATTCAGGAACAACAAGTTCAGATCTTACAATAGATCTGATAATCAGAACGTGCACTCTGTTGATCAAGAAGAGGATGATGAGGATTATCCTCCAATTTCTGAATATTGTTTTAGTGTTGATAACAATGAACTAATCCTTGCTATGCAGAACCTAGGTGATAAAGCTAGATGGCCGAGAAAGAATGATAGGCCAGCTGCAACTAAGGATAAATCAAAGTGGTGTGCATATCATGAAGATTTTGGGCACCTCACAGAAGAATGCATTGCATTAAGAAAGGAAATTGGATACTTGTTGAGCAAGGGGCATCTGAAAGAATTGTTGGGAAGAAAAAAGTCAAGAACTCAGGATCCTGAAAGGATCCCTGAGAAGGCTCCAGCCCCTCCAGCAGTTGCACAAGTGATAAACTTTATTTCTGGAGGATCCGACATTTGTGGCACATCCTTCTCAGCAGCTAAAAGGCATGCAAAGGAAACTAAAATGGATAATGGAGAAAGACCAGTTCGAACATCAAGTGTCTCCGAAGGAAAAGTCATAACCTTTGATGAAGAGGATCGTGTTGATATCCAGGATCCTCATCACGATGGTTTAGTTATTACTCTTTTCATATCTAACCATTTTGTCCGCCGGATCCTTATAGACGGAGGAAGTTCAGTGAACATTATCCAGCTGGATGTTCTAAAGAAAATGGGTATCCCTGAATCAGAGATCATACCAAGATCCTCCGTGCTCGTGGGATTTAGTGGCGAAACTAAGAACACCCTGGGGGACATTAAACTCCCAATATATATTGAAGGCTTACACTCTTATCAAAAATTTTGTGTTATTGACTGTTTATCTTGTTGTAATGTTATCCTTGGCAGGCCCTGGATACACGATATGAAAGCAGTCCCATCTACTTACCATCAATGTGTGAAGCTCCCTAGTCCTTGGGGAATAGTAAAGATTGATAGTGATCAGCAGGAGGCTAAGAATTGCTACACTTCATCGATGAAACCAGCTTCGAAGTCAAGGGAGCAATAGCAATCAAGGTATCCTCCAAGGAATGTCTTGGAGGCCAAAGAGCAGGATGTGGTAGAAATCCTCATGGATCCTGATGATCCTGAATCCAAAATCTATATCGGATCAGGGATCCTTGGCAAGATGAAAGAAGACCTCGTATCGTTCCTCAAAAGGAGAAAGACTACCTTTTCATGGAAACACGAAGACATGACTGGTATATCCAAAGATGTTATCACTCATAAACTCGGCATTGACAGATCCTTCAAACCAATCCATCAAAGGAGAAGAAAGTTTGCACCGGAAAGGAATGTCATTATCCAAGAAGAGGTAGAGAAATTGCTCCGGGCAGGTATTGTTGTGGGCTAATTTCTGAGCTCATATCCTGAGAAATATCTTGGCTTATATCTTGATTATATAATATCTGTTTATATCCGGGGTGCAGATTCAGGGTACTGGTAATATCCTGAAATGTATCCTCAGGATCACCAACGGATTATGTGCAGGTACGTGGGCTGGAAGCTAGCAACGTTCATCAAGACTTATTCCGTGGAAGACTCGGTCCAAACCGTTCAAAGAAAGACGTTGAAGCCTTATGACTCGTTCTACAACGTTCGTGGTGGAATATTCGGGGCATCCCAAATTTATAGGGATATTTGTTTGTATTTCATTACTATAAATAGGAGTAACACCAGATCGAATAGGACACAACAATTTCACAGCAATCACACTCGCTACACTCTAACACTTACTCTCTCACCATTTGTACTCTCACACAATTATTGTAACACTTAGCGATCTGGTCTATATCCTGCACTGTATCCTGACGTTTGAAGTAATAAGAAGAACAAGGCAGCTGCGATTGTCAGCTCCCGAGGTTTTATGCCGGCGATCTAGATTGATCAAGGGCTTTCCTCGTACATCTCGTGTCACTCCCTTTACTTTTTGCTTATTGTTTACTCATTGTTTGATCGTAGATACAGCTCAATATCCTGAGCCGTATCCTGAAACTGTTTTCATAACAAATTTGGTTAACACATTTTTCACACATATTTCTAGCACACTACCTCACTTAACTAATTTGATCACTTAATTGCTTCGGTAATTTTTGACCAAAACAGGTATGATTAGAGAGGTCAAGTATCCAAGATGGTTGGCCAATGTGGTTGTTGTTCAAAAGAAAAACGGAAAGTGGAGGGTATGTGTCGATTTTACCGATTTAAATAAGGCATGTCCCAAGGATCCTTTCCCTTTACCCCACATTGACTCCATGGTGGATGCAACTGCGGGTCATGAACTGTTAACTTTTATGGATGCTTCATCTGGATTCCAACAAATCCAAATGGAACCATCCGACCAAGAGGATACAGCCTTCATGACTCCAACTGGTATATACTGCTATATTGCTATGCCGTTCGGATTAAGAAATGTAGGTGCAACATATCAAAGGCTGGTGAATATGATGTTCAAGGATCAGATTGGACAGACTATGGAGGTTTACATAGATGATATGGTGGTAAAATCCTTGAAAGCTGAGGATCACCTAAGAGACTTGGAGGAAGCATTCGATATCCTTGACAAATATAACATGAAACTTAATCCTTCAAAATGTCACTTTGGTGTTAAAGCAGGTAAATTCTTAGGATATATGGTGACAAAGAGAGGCATTGAAGCTAGCCCGGAACAAATCAAAGCAATAGTGAACATCAAATCTCCGGCCAATGCTAAGGATGTTCAAAGGCTAACAGGAAGGATAGCAGCCTTGAACAGATTTATATCCAAGTCCTCCGAGAAGTGTAAAGAATTCTATGATATCCTAAGGAAGAACAAGAAATTTGAGTGGACGGAGAAGCATGAAAATGCTTTAAAAGCCCTCAAAGATTACCTATCCTCGGCCCCGGCTTTGATGAAACCAGAAAAAGGTGATGTGTTATCCTTGTATCTTGCAGTATCCTCAAAAGCAGTAAGTGCGGTCCTTGTTAAGGATCATCAAGGTACACAACATCCTGTCTATTATGTAAGTAAAAGTTTACTTGATGCCGAATCCAGGTACTCACACCTTGAAAAGCTTATTCTTGCATTAATTATGGCATCTACCAAGTTAAGACATTATTTTGAAACTCATGTTATCATTGTTAAAACTAATTTTCCAATTAAGAATGTCCTCAGGAAACCAGAGATGTCAGGAAGGATGGCTAAGTGGGCAGTGAAGATGAGTGCATATGATATAAGATATGAGCCTAGGACAGCCATCAAATCCCAAGCATTAGCTGACTTTGTGGCTGATTTCAGTAGTGATTTACAAGAAGAAGCTGAGCTAGAAGTCCAGCAGCTAGAAGAGACCAAGGATCCTTGGATACTTTATACTGATGGATCCTCAAATGTCAAAGGCACATGGCTTGGAATACTACTAAAATCGCCACAGGGGGACATAATACCCCATTCTATAGCTTGTGAGTTCCAAACCACTAACAATGAGGCTGAATATGAAGCCTTAATTGCTGGTTTGCAAATTGCAAAGCATATGGGGATCAGGTATCTTGAGGTACACGTAGATTCTTTGTTGATTACAAACCACTTTAATGGATCATATGCTGTTAAAGGTGAAAAGCTAACCAAGTATTTGGAGATAGTCAAAAGTTTGGCACTCTCTTTTGTTTCCTTTAGTTTGTCACAGGTACCAAGGGAAGAAAATAGTGAAGCTGATGCATTGGCTAACTTAGGATCATCCTTGAAGATCCCGGAGGATATCAAGATTCCTATTATCCATATCCTGACCCCGGCTATCGAGGATCACGAGGCTATGGAGATAGGAAATGATTCTGCAATTATCCCTTGTGAGGATACTCAATCCCATTCAGGATCAGGATCATGGATCTCACCAATTATGAGATACTTACAACATGGAGAGATTCCTACAGGAGAAAACCCTAGAGCTTTCAAATCTAAGGTATCTCAATTCACAATTATGAATAATATGTTGTATAGACGATCTCTTGCAGGACCATACTTGAGATGCATTGAGGATCCTGAAGTTCAAGAAGTTCTAAAAGACTTCCATGAAGGAGATTGTGGAAACCACACTGGGGGTAGGGCATTATTCTCAAGGATCCTGAGGACAGGATACTACTGGCCAACCATGAAGAAAGATGATGTGGAGTATGCCAGAAGATGTGATCCTTGCCAGAGACACAGCAATATCCTTCATCAACCAGCTGAATTATTGCATCCTATATCCTCCTCTTGGCCATTTATGAGATGGGGTATGGATATAGTTGGTAAGCTCCCTAAGGCACCTGGTGGAAAAGTATTCATGCTTGCTATGACTGATTACTTCTCCAAGTGAATAGAGGCTGAAGCTTTTGTCCAAGTCAGAGAAAAGGAAGTTATATCCTTCATTAAAAGAAATATTATAACTAGATTTGGAATTCCTTCTGAGATTATATGTGATAATGGTTCCCAATTTATTGGGGGCAGAACCACTAACTTTTGTGACAGCTGGGGGATTAAGATGATAACATCAACACCAGTCCACCCACAAGCTAATGGCCAAGCAGAATCATCCAATAAGATCATCATCAACAATTTGAAAAAGAAGCTTGGATCCAAGAAAGGGAAATGGGCAGAAGAACTACCTTATGTGCTTTGGGCTGACAGGACAACCCCTAAGAATGCAACTGGTCAAACACCATTCTCTTTGGTGTTTGGGGCAGAATCAGTGATCCCAACAGAAATGGTGGTTCCAACTGCTAGAACAAGTACTCGTGATCCTGAGGAAAATAGTGAAAACTTGGCTCAAGACCTGGATACTATTGAAGAAATCAGGGATATGGCTAGGATAAGGATGGCCAGTTATCAGCAAAGAATGGCTGGTGCTTACAACAAAAATGTCAGGATCAGGAGGTTTCAAGTTGGAGACATGGTATTAAGGAAAGCATTTCAGAATACCACCAATCCTGCTGATGGAAAGTTAGCTCCAAAATGGGAAGGCCCTTATTTGATTGAAGCTGAAGCGGGAAAGGGGGCATATAGATTGCTAACCATGGAATGTGATTTGCTACCAAGAGCTTGGAATGTTGTCCACTTGAAGAAATATTTCATGTGAGCAGGATCCTCATGGCACAGATGATCCTCATGATAGGGATATCCTTAAAGGATCCTCGAAGTATTGGTGATCCTTACTTAGGTAATATCCTAAACTTGAACTATTTCATTTCTTTATTTTCTCATATAAGGATAAGGATCATGTATCCTTTATCCATCTCTCACGTGAGTTTAAGTTTTGAAAGCTCAGGTATCCTTAGCATAACATTGGTTATCCACTGAAGCAATCCGTTCCTTGGGTTTAACCCCAGTTATTTGGGCTTGACCCCAGTTCCGCCTGTAGCGCACGATGATCCTGGTATAGTTCAAGGCTTTGGGACCAGTACTCGTTTTAGGGGCTGATAATTCCATTGTACTGGCTATACCTAGGATCCTACGTATAATGGTAGACGTACCATACATCCGTTCATAAGGTTCTAACGTTTTCACGTTAGCTAAGGTTTCTAACGTTTTCACGTTAGCTAAGGTTTTGGCATTTTCATGCCACTAAGTTTGGATAGTCGCCAGTTAGGGCCATACTCCAGTTTACATACGATCCTTGGGCTTGTCCCCAGTTATCCTTGGGCTTGTCCCCAGTTATCCTTGGGCTTGTCCCCAGTTATCCTTGGGCTTGTCCCCAGTTATCCTTGGGCTTGTCCCCAGTTGCTAATTCTTATCTTATGTTGGCTTAGTCCCAAGTGATGCTCTATTTCAGGTTCTTGAAGATAGGCAACTAGGGATCCTTGATCCTTACTTTATTCTAAGGTTTATCTTATAGTTATCCTTATTAAGGTTAGGATCCTAACTTGGATCCTCAGGTATGATCCTTAACTATTTTTAATTCTATTCATTATTTATTTGAATAACCCTTATACTTGACAACTGAACTTGCGATTTTTAAACCATATCACTTTTTAGAACTTATCGGTTATGGGATATGTAATCCTTGATCATATCCTAAACTTTCTGGATATCTTTTCTAATTTTTCAAGGCTTGATAAGTATAAACAGAATGAACGTTACAAAGTAAGATATTAAAAAGTATAACAACACAAGATAAGCGACAAAAGGTTAAGTTTTTATTTATAAACAAAAGACTAACCCTTAAAAGGTTGTCAAAATTACCTACCCGAGCTTCTACCAGCAAAACGTGGCCCGTCCGCTGGGGTAGGTAAAGGGTGTCCATGATAATAAGTTCAAAGATAGTGCAGGGATATAAAGGCGGCAGGATCACAATGGCTTCATCCCCCAAACAGAGGATCCCTCCACCAATTGCAATCCTGCCTATTGTCCCAAGGATCATACATGATCCTAAATCCTAAAACCTATTGTTCACAGTACAAACCATTAAATTGTTCAACATCACAACCACAAAAGCTACTACCAAATTTAAAAAAATTGGGCTCCGGCTACGTCTAGAAATGTCCATCATTGCCCAATCAAGCAGCCTAAACTTTTGCTGCATCACCACCTCCGGCTCCACTTGCTTCACCCGCTTCATCCTTACTTCCAGCCTCAATCGTCAGGATCTCTTCAGCCTCCTCTTCATCACCCAATTCAGCCAGCCTTGATTTCCATTCTTCAACCTCCCAGCTGCTTTTGTCGAAGGCAGGATCCTGAGTTTCCAAGGCCATTTGCAGCTTGGTTTTGTACATTGCTATGGCGGCAGAGACTTTGGCATCATCCGTGATCTCCTGCCTTTCATAGTCAAAATTGACCAGCACCTTAGCCATCTCCTGTTTGGTATCCTGAAGTTCTTTTTGAAGATCAGCAAGTGCAAGATCCTTTAGCACGGCAACCTGCTGGAGGTCGGCAATTTTCTTATCCTGATCCTCAACGTGGCCCACATAGTCCTCAATCTCTGTGAATTTCTGCAAAAAGGATAAGGTCAGGATCATGTAATCAGCAGGATATACTAGCAGGATATGTCAACAGGATATACGAGCAAAGATAGTGATCCTCACCTCATTGAAGTACTCGAGGAATTGATGGCGGATTAGAGGTAGACCCTGCAAATCCTCGGCCTCGGAGGCCTTTCTCCTCTTGACTCCCTTTCCTTTTAGGGGTGCCTTGGGGATTGAAGCTGTCGGGCTGGCAGGAACCTTTCTCTTGGAGGACTTGACAGTGGTGAGATCGGTGACACTGAATCTTGAAGCAGCTTTGGCAGATTTTCCAGCACCTACACAACCAAAACAAGATAAGTATCTTTTCTTAATTTACATTTTTACTATTTATTTAAACAAGGATACTTACTTGACATTGTGACAGAGCCTGAGGATACCTCCTGAGAATCTTGGGTTGTTGTCTTAAAAGTTCTGGTTTCAGGATCAAGGTTCCAGAAAGCAGCGAGCCTATTCTTGGTTTCAGGTGATGTGATGATATGTGAGACAGAAATAGCTGCATGATACAAGATAAAAAGGGTTAGTGATCCTATCACAAAAACAAGACTACCTGGTGATCCTTCTCAGGATCCTCCGGCCTACCATGGGTGGACCATGTCTTAGGGAGATCTTTTCCGTTTAGAATGGAATCTCTCCTGACAAAGAAGAAGTGATGTTTCCAATCTTTATCGTTCTTGGTGACTTTGAGAAGAGGATGATCTGCACCAGGTTTTCGCTTGAACAAATAACAGTGGGAACCGAAGGTAGTAATATCATACAGCTCCGCCAATTCCGACATCCCTAAATCAATGTCTTCCTGTTCGATGATCCTTTCTAGGGTATATAAAACCCTCCAAATCATCGGAATGGCCTGGATATAAGATATGCCGGTCAGGGAGAAGAAGGATTGTGTGAATTCTGGGAAAGGATAGGTGTACCCTATAGTGAATGGAGTAGCTGGAAAGGCAACCCATGTTTCAGAAACATAGTCGCTAAGAACAGTGGGATCAAAGGGTTTGAAAAAAGCACTCGCCGGAAAATAGCGACGGATTTTATCTACTTGTGCATCGTTAAAACAACACCTCTCATTCGCTGAGTCTTTGAGGATCTTTTGACTCTTCAGAGGGCTATCCTTCTTGTGATCTTTGCCCGGTGAGCTTCGGAGCATCATTCTTAAAGCAATGGAGATAAAGAAAGAGAAACAGAGTAAGAAAGATAGAAAGGGAAGAAAGAGATACCTGATTGACCTTCGACCGAGAATATAAAGGGAGTTTCTTTCGAATTTGAATGCATAATGATCCTATCTATATCTCTATTTATAATTATGATTCTGCAGGATTGTCACTTCCGTGACGTCATGATCTTAACGGCTAGTTCTATTTTAACGGCTATATATCCGTTAGTTAGTTACCGATAAGATCAAGAAAATATAACTCGCATATTTACAATTTCACTCCTTATATTTTGGGGGCAATTGTTAGGGGAGGAATTTCTAACAATTAGTGATCCTTATTCATTATCCTGATTAGTGATCCTTACTTCTGTGACAGGTGGTGATCCTCAGAAGAGCTTCAGGATCAGGATCATGGATCACTTTAAGGATCCTCGTACTGACAATTGTTTGTTTATGTTTTATATTACCTCGCAGGTATTACGAGCTTGACCAAGTCTTGGCGATATTCCTGGAGAATATTCTCAAACTATTCTGCACGTGCTTGGCCAAAAATAGACGTTGTGGAGAACGTGGAGGCATGGCACGAAAGTCGGATAGTTAGTTTGGTAGTTACATTTCTATTTTAAAGGGGTAACGAGCTAGAGAAAAGACACTTAGCCATTTTTTGCAGCTACACACACTCATACAAACGCTCATACCAGCTCTCGTTCAAACACTTAGCGATTTCATACACCATTTACACGTTATATTCTAGTGATCCTTGTACCTAGCTCGTTACTATCCGAAGTTGTAAACATTTAATCATTTATTTGAGCTTGGTGATCGGTAGTTTCCATCACCCGGGGTTTTTTGTGCCGGAGATCAACTCTTGATCAAGGGCTTTTTCCCCGTATAAATCCTTGTGTTGTTTGTGCAAATCTACATTGAAGTGATCCTCATCACTGTTATACGTTTTAGGCATAATTCCCCGTAACAAAGAGTTTGGTTGCAATATCCTCAACAGATTTTTTGACCAAAACATGAACCAAGGACTGCGATCAAATCCCAAGCCTTAGCTGACTTTGTGGCAGATTTTAGTAGTGATTTGCAAAAGGAGGCTGAACTAGAAGTCCAACAGCTTGAAGAAACCAAGGATCCTTGGATACTGTTCACTGATGGATCCTCCAATGTAAATGGAACAGGGCTTGGAATACTACTAAAATCGCCACAGGGGGACATAATACCCCACTCCATAGCTTGTGAATTTCAAACTACCAACAATGAGGCTGAATATGAAGCCTTGATTGCTGGTTTGCAAATTGCAAAGCACATGAGCATCAGGTATCTTGAGGTACATGTAGATTCTTTATTGATCACTAATCACTTTAACGGATCCTATGCTATTATAGGTGAAAAGCTAATCAAATATTTAGAGATAGTCAAAGAATTGGCACTCTCTTTTGTATCCTTTAGTTTGACACAGGTACCAAGGGAAGAGAATGCGGAAGCCGATGCATTAGCCAATCTAGGATCATCTTTGAAGATTCCTGAGGATATCAAGATCCCTATTATCCATATCCTGACCCCTGCTATCAAGGATCATGTAGCTATGGAGATAGGAGAAGATTCTGCAATCATCCCTAGTGATGATACCCAATCTCATTCAGGATCATGGATATTCCCAATCATGAGATACATACAACATGGAGAAATCCCTACAGGAGAAAACCCAAGGGCTTTCAAAATTAAGGTATCTCAATTTACAATATTAAATAATATGTTGTATAAACGATCTCTTGCAGGACCATATTTAAGATGCATTGAGGATCCTGAAATTCAAGAAGTCCTAAAGGATTTCCATGAAGGAGATTGTGGAAACCACACTGGGGGCAGGGCATTATTCTCAAGGATCCTGAGGACAGGATACTATTGGCCCACTATGAAGAAGGATGCTGTGGAGTATGCCAAGAAGTGTGATCCTTGTCAGAGGCATAGTAATATCCTTCACCAACCAGCTGAGCTCTTGCATCCTATATCCTCTTCTTGGCCATTCATGAGATGGGGAATGGATATAGTTGGAAAGCTTCCTAAGGCACCTGGTGGAAAAGTATTCATGCTTGCTATGACTGATTACTTCTCTAAGTGGATAGAGGCTGAAGCCTTTGCTCAAGTCAGAGAAAAGGAAGTTATATCCTTTATTAAAAGAAACATTATTACTAGATTTGGTATCCCTTCTGAGATTATTTGTGATAATGGATCCCAATTTATTGGGAATAGAACCACTAACTTTTGTGACAGTTGGGGGATTAAGATGATAACATCAACACCAGTCCATCCACAAGCTAATGGTCAGGCAGAGTCATCCAACAAGATCATCATCAACAATTTGAAGAAGAAGCTTGGATCCAAGAAAGGAAAATGGGCAGAAGAACTACCTTATGTGCTTTGGGCTGATAGGACAACTCCTAAGAATGCTACTGGCCAAACTCCATTTTCTTTGGTATTTGGGGCAGAAGCAGTGATCCCTACAGAGATGGTGGTTCCAACTGCAAGAACAAGCATTCGTGATCCTGAAGAAAATGCTGAAAACTTGATTCAAGACTTGGATACTATAGAAGAAATCAGGGATTTAGCAAGGATAAGGATGGCCAGTTATCAACAAAGGATGGCTGGAGCTTACAACAAAAATGTCAGGCTCAGGAAATTCCAAGTTGGGGATATGGTATTAAGGAAAGCATTTCAAATCACCACCAATCCTGCTGATGGAAAGCTAGCACCAAAATGGGAAGGCCCCTATTTGATTGAAGCTAAAGCAGGAAAGGGGGCATACCGATTATTAACAATGGAAGGTGATTTGCTACCAAGAGCTTGGAATGCTGTCCATTTGAAGAAATATTTCATGTGATCATGATCCGTGATCCTTACCAGACAAATATCCTTGAAGGATCCCCACTGACAGATGATCCTCTTTCTGGTAACATTCCAATCTCAAACTATTTCATTCTTTTTTATTATCTTACAAAGATAAGGATCCTGCGTCCTTTATCCTCCTTTTACTTGATTCTGAGTTTTGAAGGTGCAGGTATCCTTAACTAAGTATTGAGTATCCACAGAAGTATCCAGTTATTTGGGCTTGACCCCAGTTCTTTGGGCTAGTCCCCAGTTTGGGCCTGTCCCCAGTTTCGCCAGTAGCGCACGATGATCCTGGTATAGTTCATGGCAATGGGACCAGTACCCGCTTTAGGGGCTGACAATTTCATTGTACTGGCTATATTCAGGATCCTACATATAATGGTAGACGTACCATACATCCGTTCCTAAGGTTTCTAACGTTTTCACGTTAGCTAAGGTTTTGGCATTTTCATGTCACTAAGTTTGGATAGTCGCCAGTGAGGGCCATACTCCAGTTTACATACGATCCTTTGGGCTTGTCCCCAGTTATCCTTTGGGCTTGTCCCTAGTATATTGGGCTTGTCCCCAGAATTGTTGGGCTGGTCCCCAGTTACTAACATTTATCTTATATTGGCTTAGTCCCAAGTAATATCTTATTTCAGGTTTGTGAAGATAAATGACCAAGGATTCTTGATCCTTACTTTCAACTAAGGTTTGTATCTTGGATTATCCTAATTTTAAGTGTTAAAGGATAGGATCCTAACTTGGATTCTCAGGTATGATCCTTAACTGTTTTGATCTTATTCATTACGTATTTAAGTGACGCTAATCCTTTGACAACTGAACTTATGATCCTTAAACTATTTTTTATATGATCCTTGATCATATCCTTAACTCTTAAAGGATATTTTTTAAAATTTTTTCCTTACTTGATAAGTTTAAACGACATGAACATCACAATAGATTGAAAAATAAAATAACCACAAGGATATCAACACAGGATATAGCCAAAAAAGTTAAAGTCGTTTTATTCACAAAAGCTTAACCCCTTTTAAGGTTGTCAAAATTGCCAACCCACGTTTCTACCAGCAAAACGTGGCCCGTCCACATGGGTTGGCAAAGGGTGTCCATTGTTCATAGGTCTAACAAGTGCAGGAAAATAAAGACGGCAGGATCACAATGGCTTCATCCCCCGAACAGAGGATCCCTCCACCATTTGTAATCCTACCTATTGTTCAAAGGATCATCCATGATCCTCAACCCTAATTACTATTGTTCAAGTACAGACCAACCATTGTTTATCAAAACATCGTCAAAATAAAAAAAAACCATAACCAAACTAAAAAAATGGGCTCCGGCTACGTCTAGAAATGTCCTTCATCGCCCATTCAAGCAGCCTACACCTTCGCTGCATCATCATCCCCTCCAGCTCCAGTATCCTTTGCATGATCCTTGCCACTACCACTAGCCTCAATTGCCAGAACCTCATCAGCCTCATCCTCATCCTCCAATTCAGCCAGCCTAGCCTTCCAGCCTTCCACATCCCAGCTGCTCATATCAAAGGCAGGATCCTGAGCTTCTTGAGCCATCTGCAATTTGGTCTTGTACATGGCAATGGCAGCGGAGACCTTGGCATCCTCTGTGATCTCGTGCTTCTCATAATCGAAGTTGATCAGAATAGCAGCTGTCTGAGCTTTGGTATCAAGGAGATCCTTTTCAAGGGAAGCAATTTTGTGATCCTTGAGCACCGCAACCTTTTGGAGATCAGAATGCTTCTTCTCAAGCTCCTCAACATTCCCAACGTAGTCTTCTATCTCAGCAAATTTCTACAAAGAAGACAATGCAAAGATTAGAATTAAATGATCCTCAAGTGGATAGGGTAACTAAGCTGAGTCAGTGATCCTTACATCATTGAAGTACTCGAGGAATTGATGGCGGATTAGAGGCAGGCCTTGCAGGTTGTCAGCTTCGGAAGTCTTTCTCTTCTTTCCACCTCTTCCCTTTGAAGTGGTAGCTTTGGGGATTACAACGGAGGGGCTAGCAGCAGATTTTTTCCTGGATCGGACGGTGTTAAGCTCAGTGACACTAAATTTGGAAGCAGATTTTGATGACTTTCCAGCGCTTATACACCCAAAACAGATAAGTGTCCTTATTCTATTCATATATAACTATTTATTTAAACATTTGAATATAAAAAGAATAGGATACTTACTTGACATGGTGACAGAGCCTGAGGATACCTCTTGAGAATCCTGGGTGATTGTCTTGAATGATCTTGTTTCAGGACCAAGTCTTCTAAAAGCAGCAAGTCTCCCCTTGGTGGCAGCTGAAGGAATAATATGCGAGAATGTGATAGCTGTACAGAAGAAACAAAAGGGTGTTAGTGATCCTTATACAAAAACAAGCTTACTCAGTGATCCTTCTAAGGATCCTCCTATCCTACCATGAATGCTCCATTTCCTTGGCAGATCCTTTCCATCCTGGATGGAATCCCTTCTGACGAAGAAGAACCGCCGTTTCCAGTTGGTATCGTTTTTAGTAACATTAGAGATGGGGTGTTCTTCACCAGGTTTTCGCTTGAATAGATATCGGTGGGATCCAAACGTTGTGAGATCATACATCTCAGCCAACTCCGACATTCCTAGGTCAATACCTTCCTGCTCGATGATCCTTTTAAGGGTATATAAGACCCTCCAGATCATCGGCAGAGCCTGGATGTAGGAGATGCCGGTAAGGGAGAAAAAGGATTGGGTAAAGGCTGGAAAAGGATAGGTGTATCCTATGGTGAATGGTGTAACAGGAAAGGCAATCCAAGTTTCAGAGATATAGTCACTCAAAACGGTGGGATCAAAGGATTTAAAACTGGTGTTCACCGGGAAACAGTGGCGAATTCTGTCTATTTGTGCATCATTGAAGCAGCATCTTTCTTTTGGTGAATCTTTGATGATCCCCTGGCTTTTAAGAGGGATGTTCTTCTTGTGATCCTTGTTCGGTGAGTTTTGGAGCATCATTTTTGACGAGATGATGGTAAAGAAAGAAAAGCAGAGTAAGCGAAGGAAGAAAAGGAAAAGAGTTACCTGCTTGATCGACGGATGAGAATATAAAGGGAGTTCTCTTGAACTTAAATATGAAATGATCCCTATCTCTAACTCCTATTTATAATAATGATTCTGCAGGATAGTCATCTCACTGACGTCACGTTCGTAACGGCTAGTCCGACTTCAACGGCCAGTTATCTGATTAATTCGTTACGGATAAGAACAAAATATAACTCATTTATTTACATAATTACTCCTTATATTTTGGGGGCAATTGTTAGGGGTGGATTTCTAAATGACCTGTGATCCTCAATTACTGTTGGATTTAGTGATCCTCAATTCTGTCTGAAGTAGTGATCCTCAGAAGTGTTGCAGGATCAGGATCATGGATCACTATAAGGATTCCTGTACTAACGATTGTCTACTTTGAATTCGTAATTGTTTTGCAGGAGTATCAACTCGGACTTGGTCTTGGCGATATTCCTGGAGAATATTCTAAGTCTATTCCGCACGTGCTTGGCCAGAAAAGGACGTTGTGGAGTCATGGAGGACTTGCACCATTTGCGGACACTTAGTTAGGCTAGATATTTTCTAATTTTAAGGGGGTAGCGAGCTATTTTTTAGACACTTTGCTATTTTCGGCTGCACACACTCATACAACTGCTCTCATCAGCTCTCGCTAACACACTTGGCGATTATACACATTTTCTACACAAAACACTATAGTGATCTTTGTACTTAGCTCGCTATCATCCGAAGTTGTAATACATTTCTTGTTTAATTTGAGTTGGTGATCGGTAGTTTCCATCACCCGAGGTTTTTTATGTCGGAGATCATTCGTTGATCAAGGGCTTTTTCCTCGTATAAATCTTCGTGTCACTTGTTCATTACACTTCATAGTGATCCTTATTGTTGTTCATCAATTCAAGCATCATACCTCACAACAGAAAGTTTGGTTACATTGTCATTGCTTGATTTTTGACCAAAACAACTAATTCAATAGAATTGAGGATCACTAAACCCGACAGTAATTGAGGATCACTGATCATAGAAAAATCTTCCCCTAACACTTTATAAGGACGGCACTTACAGCATTCCCTGATACTGCGAGGTATAGGGACAGTGGTTCACCATTCTCAGGCTACATCAATAGAGGTGCAGTTGAAAGATACTGCTTCAAATCCTGCAGGGCTACTTCATGCTTCTCTCCCCATTCGAACTTCTTGTTTTTCTTCAGGATATCATAGAATTCCTTGCATCTCTCGGAGGATCTTGAGATAAATCTGTTCAATGCTGCTACTCGCCCAGTTAACCGTTGAACATCCTTCATATTTGAAGGAGATTTGATATCCAAGATAGCTTTAATTTGCTCCGGGCTTGCCTCTATTCCTCTTTTGGTCACCATATATCCTAGAAACTTTCCTGCCCCCACTTCGAAATGGCACTTAGCAGAATTTAGTTTCATGTTATACTGGTCCAGGATATCAAATGCTCCCTTAATATCCTGGAGGTGATCCTCAGCCTTTTTAGATTTTACCACCATATCATCGATGTATACCTCCATGGTGTCCCCCAACATGTCTTTAAACATCATGTTTACCAATCTCTGGTATGTTGCACCTGCATTTTTCAAACCAAAAGGCATAGCAGTATAACAATAAATACCTGTTGGTGTCATGAAGGCAGTATCCTCCTGGTCCGAGGGTTCCATTTGAATCTGCTGAAATCCTAAGGATGCATCCATGAAGGTTAACATCTCATGTCCGGCAGTGGCATCTACCATTGCATCAATATGAGGAAGAGGAAATGGGTCTTTGGGACAAGCCTTGTTTAAGTCTGTGTAATCTACACAAACTCTCCATTTCCCGTTTTTCTTCTGTACCACGACTACATTTGCTAGCCATCTTGGAAACTTGACTTCTCTGATCATTTTAGATTTCAATAACCTCTCTACTTCTTCCTGAATGATCGCATTTCGTTCTGGAGCGAATTTCCTTCTTTTCTGTTGGATAGGCTTGAATGACCTATCAATACCAAGCTTGTGTGTTATAATATCCTTGGAAATATCTGTCATATCCTCGTGCTTCCACGCGAATGTTGACATTCTGCATTTAAAAAAGTTAGTCAATTGGTCCTCAATATCCTGAGGGATATTGGTTCCCACGAGCACCGAGATATCCGGATTATCCTGGTCCAGGATAACTTTCTTTACAACCTGCTCCGAAGCCTCCGCAATATCCTGGGCCCGCATCTTTAATTGCTATGTTGCATTAGGCTTGGTTGAGGATTTCATTGAGGATGAGTAACATTCCTTCGCCTCTTGTTGATCACTATCAACCTTGACAACCCCCCAAGGGGTAGGGATCTTGATGCATTGATGATAAGTTGATGGCACGGCTTTCATATCATGGATCCATGGACTGCCCAGTATGATGTTATAGTAGGATAGGGAGTCCATCACATAGAAATGTTGTATCGAGTTGACCCCTTCAACATATACTGGTAACTTTATTTCTCCCACTGTGTTCCTTGCCTCTCCACTGAATCCAACGAGCACGATGGATTTCGAAATGATATCCATCGTAGATACGTTCATTCTTTTCAAAGTTTCAAGTTGGATTATGTTGACGGAGCTGCCGTTATCCACCAATATCCTGCGTACAAAATGGTTAGCCACATATAATGTTATTACGAGAGCATCATGGTGAGGATCCTGGACAGTATCCCTGTCATCACTATCGAAAGTGATCACTTTATCAGTTGTGAGGGTAGTCATTCTGGCTGGTTTATCTCCCCTTTCGGCTTTAGCTTCCTTGGCATGTCTCTTGGCCGCAGAATACGAAGTCCCACAAATGTCGGATCCTCCTGAAATAAAGTTGATTATCTTGGCATCCGCAGGAGGTGATGCTGCTCGTTAAGGATCTTTCTTAGTATCCTGACCCTTATTCTTCTTTCTTCCTAGGAGATCCTTCAGATATCCCTTGCTTAGAAGATAACTTATTTCTTTTCTCAGAGCAATGCAATCCTCAGTCACATGTCCAAAATCTTCATGGAAGGCACACCATTTGGACTTATCCTTCCAATCAGCTTTTTGTTGATTCTTCTGAGGCCACCTAGCCTTGTCTCCTAAACCCTGCATAGCATACATTAATTCAGGTATGTTAACAGAAAAGCAATATTCAGATAATTCAGGATATTCTTCAGGATCCTTGTCTTCAACAGCATTCACTTTCTTGTTGTCATTTCTGCCATACGGCTTAGAGCGATATGGCTTAAATGAGGATTCTGACTTCCTATTAGTTGACTCATAAGTGATGGATGAGTTCATCCTTTCTTGCATCTTTTTGTCATCCTCTAGTCGAATATATCTTAGGGCCCTGTTTCGAGCTTCATCCAAGTTCCTGCATGGGTTCATTACTAGATCTTGGTAAAATTGAGAATCTTTTTGCAGCCCCATCTTGAAAGCCTGCACAGCTGTTGCAACATCAAGATGTGGAATGTCTAAGGATTCTCGGCTAAACTTGTTCACATAATCTCTTAAGGATTCCTGAGGTCCTTGAGTTATCCTGTAAAGGTCACTTGTTAGTTTTTCAAAACTCCGACTACAAGAAAATTGACTATTAAACAAATTCACTAGGTGAGCAAACGATGTAATCGAATGAGGAGGAACATTTAAGAGCCATTTCAAGGCCAATCCTATTAAGGTAAAACCAAAACCCTTGCATAGGCACGCTTCCTTGAGCTCCGGAGGGATAGGATTGATCTCCATTCTTTCTCTATACTGGGCAATGTGCTCTTCAGGATCCGTAGTCCATCATAAAGTTTCATGTTGGGGGTTTGAAATATCTTTGGGATTTCAGCATCACAGATAGGATATGCAAAGCGGGATATCCTGTGGCTATCTTGGAATACTTTCGGAATTGGCTGGACCACTCCAGGTACACTGGATATCATGTCCTTCAATTTCTGAAGCTCCCTAGTAAATGTTGATGTCATACCTGCATCCTTCAAAGATCCACTATTGTTAGTAGCAATAATATTATTATTCGACACGTTACCAGTCTGAGGATTCTGGCCATATCCTGAAGCATATCCTGAGCTCCTCACAATTGACATCCTGACCGAGGAGGGTATTTCAGGAGTATGATTCTGAGGATGGCTAGGCACAATATTTCCCCTGTTATCCTCAGTATATACGGCCGAACTGAAGTTCAAGGCTCTAGGCAGTAAAGGAGTGACATTATCCTCAGCAGGCCTGCTTGAGCTAGATTTCAAGAGTTGTATTTCTCTCATTAGCATTTGGTTTGTTTCCTGTTGCTACCTCATCTGTTCCTGTACATTACCAAACAAGGTTAGAATTTCATCATTAGAAGCTAGAACATGACCAGATCCTTGAGTGCTCCGAGTAGGGATAATATCCTGAGGTTGTGAAGAAGCTTGCATCCTTGGAGGAGGTGGTGGAAGCGTTGAGCCAATGGTAGCAGAGGTTGTAGCGGACACGGTAGAGTAGCTCATGTTTGATCTAGAGGCCATTGTAAATAGTGTGGCAAAAAGTTTAGAGAATAGAAAGCCAAGCAACGATTTCGCAAAAGTTTTTAGTAATGATAGCACCACTTGCCCCACGGTGGGCGCCAAATTGTTTTGGTCAAAAATTACCGAAGCAATTAAGTGATCAAATTAGTTAAGTGAGGTAGTGTGCTAAGAGAATGTGTAAAAAAATATGCTAATTAAGTTGATTGTAAAAACAGTTTTCAGGATACGGCTCAGGATATTGAGCTGTATCTACGATCAAACTATGAGCAAAAAATAAAGGGGATGACACGAGATGTACGAGGAAAGTCCTTGATCAATCTGGATCGCCGGCACAAAACCTCGGGGAGCTGACAATCGCAGCTGCCTTGTTCTTCTTATTTCTTTAAACTTCAGGATACAGTGCAGGATATTGATTAGATCGCTAAGTGTTACAATGCTTTTTGTGAAAGTGATAGTTGCGCGAAAGAAAAGTGTTAGAAAGCAGTGAGTGTGATTGTGATGTCCTATTCGATCTGATTAATCCACCTATTTATAGCTATCAAACGAAAACAAAATCTCCTATAAGTATGGGATGCCTTCGAATATTCTTTTGTAGCCGTTGGTGACCAGGTAAAGCGGGTTCAACGTCTCTCTTCGAACAACTTAGACCGAGTCTTCCGGGGAATAGGTCTTCATGAACGTTGCAAGCTTTGACTCGCGTTCCTGCACATAATTCGTTAGTGATCCTCAGGATATCATTCAGGATGTTACCAATATCATGAATGAGTATCCCGGGCATGAACACATATCATATAAGCAGGATATAATTTAAGATACTATTCAGGATATGAGCTCAGAATTTCAACCATAACAGTAATAAGATCCACAGGCGGATCAGAAATAAAATACAAGAAACGGAAAACAACAGACTCCAGGTATCTAGGGATTTGCAAGATCCTCTTATATGACACCTAGTAGCTCCAGCCTATTTACGAGAAGTACATGTCAATCAATCTTTAGAAAATACGTCAGTTTACACTGGTAAATACAATTAACTGACTCTTTTGAAAATATTTATGAAAATTGATTTAAGTACACATGGCACAAATCATTTATAACTTGGGACAGTTATTTAAAGATAACCTTGTATACAGATTTACATGTTTGTCATACAATTGGGGCCGGTTGGAAGCCGGTCATGATTAACCGACTCACCACTTATAGAACCCACAAAGGAGTTATCCCCAACATGTGGGTTTATATTTTATCATTTGCATCTATCAGGTGTATGCCTACACCCCGTGCAGAGGTCGTGGCCATTTTCAAATGAAATGAGCTGAGGATATCCAGGACACGATCGAATTAACCCCCAATTGCTTATGTTATCAAACAAGACAGATTAAAACGGGTTATGTAAATTTATTAATCACAATCCGATTAAATGATTTCATACCCGACCAAGTGGTATTATTATAATACCATATCCCAAGCCCGTATAAGGGAAAATAAGTTAAAAGTATTTACCTGAGCTAAACGTGAAAAGTAACTCAGCCATAAAATCCTAAAAGCTTTATGATGGTACTTTCTACTGGATGCTACTAATCTGTATAGAAGGTTTAATAACCTATTAGGATGCTAACGGGTCTTTAATTAAGTAAAAGACTTAGACCGGCTAGCTAGGAAGAAACTTTACGGTTCTTAACGCTAGACTAAGCGGAGACCGGAATAGAATGTGGTTTAGACCCGACAAGCTTGGATACTTGTATAATATGGGTAGACTAAACACATTCTGGAATTTGAGGGTTTAATGATAAGGTTAAACCCGTTTCGGCTATTTTACGTAAACTTGTCACATAAACCGATCTGAACGCATAAATGTGTAACGGGTAACCAAATAAATTACATATAGGTCTTATTTGTTATTATGCTTAAAATATGTTAATACATCAGTAGGATGTTAAGATATATGCCAGAAAAGTAATTTAAACCAATTTAAGTCTCGTAAGGGCATTTTGGTTATTTTAATAATTATAAAAGAGTTTATATAACAAACTAAAGTTCTGATCTTTCATAATTAGTAAAAATATTTAATTTATCTCATTACATCAGTAAGATATTACATATATGTGAGGTTTACCATTTAAGGCCAAAATATGTTCCGAAAGGGCATTATGGTCATTTCACATAGGCTTTTAATGACATTTTTGGTAATCTGAGTTCATAACTTATACCTACTGTAATAATATTTAAATTTGTTTAAAAATTCAGTAGGTAACAAGTCTTAGGTGTGAAATATGGTTTTAAACCATACTATGCACCTAATTAGTGTAAAACTCGCTAATTGACGATAATCAAGCTGTTTATGTAAATCTGAGATTTTGATCAGTTTTAAATGCTCAAAATAATTTATTTAATGTATGAAATCAGTAGGAAAAGGTTTGGCATTCAAATCATTTGTTAATCTCATTTTATGCCTAAAAAGGGTATTATCGTCATTAACCGAATTACACAAGAACTCTATGATTTAAATAGATTATAATCTAACAAAAAATCTTAAAATTCCTTAAAAATAATATCTTAACAGTAGGTAATGAGTTTTGGTTCAAAATCCAAGTTTAAACATGTTTTATACAAGATATCGCAATTTAATTAACAAAAAGCTTCTAATTACGATATCGAGCATAACTCCTATTTGAGACCAAGAACTGATGTAAAATTTTTGAGACAAGCTTATATATCAGTAACAAAGGTTTTTGTCCTCTCACATTCCTAAAAATCTCATTTATATGTCAAAAGGGCATTTACGGCATTTATAAGCATACTAATAAATACGAGCATATAATTCAAACCAATAAGGACCAAGCAATATAACTCCAGGAGGTTACACTACTATATAATATGGTCCTAATGGAAGCTTAAAACATGGGAGAATTAAGCTTAAACGGGTCAGAACTGAAAGTCAAAGCAAAAGTCAAGCTTTTGCGACTTTCGGTTATAAACTGACCTTAGACTAATAATTGTCGGATTAGGCCAGGTCAAACATTTTCTAATACTAGTTAACAAGTCATTAGAATATTAAAATATAATTTAGAACCTCTGTTTTATTAATTTAAATCATTTTCAAACTTTCTGTTCAGTTTGACTTTTTGTCAAACTAGTTTAACCCGATAATTAACTAGTCAAACGAAATAATTAGGAGGTGCCCTTTTAAGGGTTAATTAACTACCTTAATATGGTTCCATAACCACTTTCTTTTCGATCAGTGGCTGGATTAATTATGATTAAACCGAAAGTCAAAGCTTAATTACGATATGTTTGACTTTTCGGTTTTTAAGCTAATTAAATGGACTAAGCAGGAATTAAAACTCTTACTTAGGGTCCTTGCTATCTTTTCTACACTTGGAATTCTTCTCCTACTGCTTGCAAGCTCCAGAAGTGAGTTATTTGAAAGTTGTTGCAAATGTGAGCACATGAACTATGAACTAGAACTCCTTATATACTAAGTTGCAAGCATTTGGATCATCTACAGCTGTTAAGGAGGCTCCTAGGATCACCCCAGGTGTCCTAGTGGTATCCTAAAACCGACAACAAGATCCTGGTTTCAATTTGGAAGGATTTAAGGCGGTTAGTGAAGAAACCTACAGCTGTCCAAAACTTCTACCCAGATACAGGCTTTACGGACCGTAAGCCTGACCCTTTACGGTCCGTAACCGATATTGAATTGTATCGCCCAGGTACCCTCCTTACGGACCGTAAGCCTTGGCCCTTGCGGTCCGGAAGAGGTTGATCAGAAAAATAATTTCTTTTGATCTTAATATCTTTGGTCCTTCAACTTTCATAATCATCCTCAATTACTTCCGAGAGCATGTTTCAACACTATAAAGTCTCGGATTTAGAAAAAGGTCACTCAGAGGCATAAATTAGCATGTAGACACTTTTAGTCCCTTTGCATACATATTTTCATCATTTGGCAACTTTAGTCCTTCAACTCAATCTTTTACATATATAGAGTTTAGGACACGTGTCTTCATACAATTGGACAGATTTTTACGTGGTGTTACATTCTCACCCCCTTAAAAGAAATCTCGACCCTGAGATTTACTGGAATAAGTGAGGGTACTTCTGTCGCATAGTGGACTCAACTTCCCACGTATATTCGGGACCTCTATGGGCATCTCATTTGACCTTTACTATAGGTACGTGTTTCCTTCGGAGCTTTTTAATCTGACAATCTTCGATCGATATAGGTCTTTCAACAAACCTTAGGCTTTCATCAATCTGTACATCTTTATGGGACATAGCTAGCGATTCATCAGCTAGACATTTCTTGAGATTACAGATGTGGAACACATTATGAATTCCACTCAGCTCCTCAGGCAAGTTTAGCTTATAAGCTACACTGCCGATATATTCGATAATCTCGAATGGTCCAATATACCTAGGGCTTAACTTGCCTTTCTTACCAAAACGCATCACACCTTTCCACGGTGATACTTTCAGTAAGACTTTATCGCCAACCTCGAACTTTAGAGGTTTTCGCCTCTTGCCAGCATAACTCTTATGCCTATCCCTGGCAGCTTTCAGGCGATCGTGAATCTGGACAATCTTGTCCATTATTTCAAGGACTATATCAGGTCCTGATAACTGAGCTTCTCCTACTTCTGCCCAACAAACAGGCGTCCTGCATTTCTTACCATATAATGCCTCAAAAGGCGCAGCCTGAATACTAGTATGGTAGCTATTGTTATAGGAGAACTCGATCAAAGGTAGGTGGTCATCCCAGCTACCTCCCAAATCAATAACACATGCTCAGAGCATGTCTTCCAAAGTTTGAATTGTACGCTCACTTTGTCCATCAGTTTGAGGATGGTAAGCAGTACTAAAATTCAAACGAGTGCCCAAAGACTGTTGGAAACTTTTCCAAAAGTGAGAGGTGTATCTAGTATCTCTGTCAGAAATAATAGCCACTGGCACTCCGTGGAGGGATACAATTTTATCTACATATAACTGAGCTATCTTTTCGGAGCTATAAGTCTCTTTGATGGGTAAGAAATGTGCTGACTTAGTCAATCGATCAACTATGACCCATATAGTATCATTTCCATGCCTTGTTTTAGGTAACTTGGTTATAAAGTCCATAGTTACCATATCCCACGTCCATGTGGGAAGTTCTGGCTATTGAAGCAGACCCGATGGCTTTTGATGCTCTGCTTTAATCTGAGCACAGGTCAAGAACTTAGCTACATGGGTGGCAATAGATTTCTTCAATCCTATCCACCAATAACTAGCTTTCAAATCCTGATACATCTTGTCACCTCCAGGGTGAACTGAATATTTGGAATTGTGAGCTTCCTGGAGGATTACATCTCGAAGTCCTCCATGAATGGGAACCCAGATTCTTCCATTTAGTCTAAGAATTCCATCCTTGCCATGTGTTAACTGTTCAGCAGTTACACCTAACTTTTCATCTGGAAGGTTAGCTTCCAAAACAACATCTTTCTGTGCAGCTAATAGCCTTTTATTCAGGCTATTCTTTAGTTCAATGCTCTTAGCATTAATCCTGATAGGTTTGATTCTCTCCTTTCAGCTTAGAGCATCGGCGACTACATTCGCCTTGCCGGGATGGTAGCGAATTTCACAATCGTAATCATTTAAAGTCGCCATCCAGTGGTGCTGTCTCATATTGAGCTCTTTTTGATTAAATAGGTGTTGAAGACTTTTGTGATCCGAATAGATCACACATTTTGTTCCATACAAATAGTGTCTCCATAACTTTAGTGCGAATACAACGGCACCCAACTCTAAGTCGTGGGTGGTGTAATTCTTTTCATGCACCTTTAGTTGTCGTGATGCATAGGCAATCACCTTGCCTTTTTGCATAAGTACACAACTCATACCGGTGTGTGATGCATCACAATAAACGACAAACTCTTCAATTCCTTCGGGCAATGTCAACACCGGAGCATTGGTCAACTTTTGTTTGAGAATCTCAAAGGATTATTGTTGTTTTGGACCCCAATCAAATTTTACATTCTTACGTCAAAGAAGTCAATGGTGCAGATATTCTTGAGAAGTTCTCAATGAATCTTCTATAATATCCAGCTAGACCCAGAAAGCTGCGAATTTCTATTGGCGTCTTTGGTGCTTCCCAATTCATAGTGGCTTCTATCTTGGCGGGATCTACTTAGATGCCACTCTCACTAACAACATGTCCAAGGAATTGGACTTCACGAAGCCAGAACTCACACTTGGAGAATTTAGCATACAATTTCTCCTGTCGAAGCAATCCTAAAATACATTGAAGGTGCTTCTCGTGATCAACTTGATTACGAGAGTAGATAAGTATGTCTTCTATAAAGACAATGACAAACTTATCTAAGTATGGCTTGCAGACTCTATTCATAAGGTCCATGAATGCTGCTGGTGCATTAGTGAGCCCGAAAGGCATCACTAAAAACTCGTAATGTCCATACCTTGTTCTAAATGCTGTCTTTTATACATCTTCAGTTCTAACCTTGAGTTGATGATACCCAGATCTTAAATCAGTCTTCGAGAAGTAGCGTGCCCCTTGAAGCTGATCAAATAAATCATCAATCCTGGGTAAGGGATATCGATTTTTGATCATTACCTTATTTAATTCACGATAATCAATGCATAAGCGCATTGATCCGTCCTTCTTTTTCACAAACAATATTGGAGCTCCCCAAGGCGAAGAGCTGGGTTGTATGAAACCCTTTTCCAGTAAGTCGTCTAATTGAGTCCTGAGCTCTTTCATTTCAGTAGGCGCTAGACGATAAGGGGCTCGTGCAATTGGTGCAGATCCTGGGAGAATAACTATCCTGAATTCGACTTGCCTCTCAGGAGGTAATCCATGTAATTCATCAGGAAAGACATCAGGGTACTCAGAGATAATTGGGATGTCTTCAATCTTGGGTTTCAGGTCATTTACATTCACTTGTGCCATATAAATGACACATCCGTTCTTCAAACACCTTGATACTTTGAGGATAGACACATTGTTGGGCAACCCATAATGTGTATCTCCTTGGATAGTGACAGATTCACCGGAAGGGGTTTTGATAATAACTAGCTTTTTATCACAGGCAATTTGGGCTTGGTTATGCGATAACCAATCCATGCCCAAAACTATATCAAACCCAGCCAATTTCATTGGCAAGAGGGATAGCGGGATAGAATGATTCTTAATGGATATGAAACATCCATCAAGAAGAGTTGAAGCATAATTAGACTCTAGCATAATTATTATTAATGAGGAAGGTACCTGTTATGACGTTCTCGTCATTCACCGCTTCCCTAGCATTCATCTGAAAAATTCTCGCATTTGTTTTCTTCGCCTCCTCGGGCTTCTTAGCACTCTTGGGGCAATTTGTCTTGATGTGCCCCTTTTCATTGCAACCGTAACAGGCCGCATCCTTAATGTTCCAGCACTCTACAGACTTGTGCCCTTTCTTCTTGCAAATCCCACATGGTTTTGCTTGTGGGTCTTGGTTACACTTCCTAAAGTGCCTCCTATTGCAATTCTTGCACCTGGGCTTGTCACTTGACTGCCCTTTCTTAGAACCAAAGTTCCCTTTGTTCTTCTTGTTAGATTGAGGGGACTTGTCTTCCTCCCTTTTCCTCTTCCCTTCATCGGTAGCTTTCTTTACCCTACTCCTCACAACATCTAGAGTAAGGGACAAAGATAGATCCACAGCAGATCTATATGTAGCAGGCTTAGAAGCCTTGACATTTCCTTTCACTTCAGGTGCTAAACCACCGATGAAACGTGCAATGCGTTTGGGTTTAGAAGTGACTAAGTATGGTACAAGCCTTGACATCGAGTTGAAATTGGTCACATAGGACCTGCAGTCCAAATCCTTCATCATCAAAGTGAGGAAGTCAGTTTCAATCCTCTCAACTTCGTGCTGAGGACAATAAGTGTCCTTCACAAGATCAACAAACTTGTTCCACGAAAGGTTATACAGAGGAATCTTTCTAGTGGATTGCACCAATGCTTTCCACCAAGTGAGGGCGTCGCCTTTGAAAGATTGAGACACAAACTTCACTATGTCTTCCTTAGCACAACCACTGATGTCAATTACAGTCTCCATTTCATCTAACCATTTCATGTAGTCGATTGCTCCCTTTTCTCCTGTAAAATCCCTCAGTTTACAGGAGACAAATTATTTATAGGTACACCCTTGGTGTACCTGGGAGTCTGATTTAACACCACCTTCTGAGATTCATATCTCTAGTTGGATGAATGTTGAGATTGATCCCTTTTTGATGTATGCGAATGCGATAAGGGTTTTGTAAGAGTTTTGGACCGAACATGACTTGGTTCCTTGAATAATTTATCCACCGCTTGAGCAACTGCGGTATCTATCATTGCTTGCAACTCAGCGTTTGTAAGATTTATTCTTGCTTCATTATTGTTTTCTTCTCGCGGATGACTGTTTGCTTCGTCGGAGCCAGCCATGATTTGAGTACTATATCAACAATAATGACATATTTAAATCATATAATGAATCATCATATTGATGACTAGATGGTCATGGTATTATTAAACCGTACAGACCATTTTAAGTAATAATAATAATCAATAGGGTATAGTCCTTTATATTTATTAGACTGGGGAATATAATTCACAACTGTCAATGTCATAAAGGACATTTTCATACAGCATAAGGCTCGTCTCGAAGGACATTTAGATGGCACAAAAGCCTTGTCACAAGGACAATTAGAATATAACCAATGATCTCTTTGATCAGTGATCATTAAGTGTTAAACTAGTTCATTTCCCTTTTGACAAGAAGTTTGTAAAACAAAACTATCATTGTCATTGATACACCTTTGATTAAAAGCATACATCTCAAATGGATGTTTTGGTGTGTTCATCATATTGATGTTTATTAGCCATGATTCATATTGATCATATAGGCTATGGGAGTGACTTGGGAAAGTCCAAGTACATTTGAAAACTTGTGTGGTTTCTCGAACCGCATAACCAGGAATGTTAACATGTTTTCAGATGTTAATAGCGAGTTATTTTCTTAAAAAGGTTGTACCATCATAGCCATTAATATTTTGGCTAGGTTATACCCTTTAGAATTTCTTTGGCAGATCAATTAAAATTTGAAATGATGATGTAATAAAATACATATTTTAAAAAAAATCAAAAATAAACTTCCTTAACTCATAAAACTAGTACAAAGATGCCCTAACGGAACTTGAAATAACTCACTGCCCACGCAGGGGCTACAGAAAAAGAAAATAAGTCCACGCAGGGACTTGGTACAGAAAATAAAAATGTCCTCGCAGGGACATGATTAAAGGATAATACAAGATAAAATAAACAACTTCCTACTTCTTTTTGACTTTGATGAGATTCGCAAGGCCCTTGAGAAAGCTCTTATGCTTCTTTTTGGTTTCATCTGCTTAACACTCAACCCTGTTTAACCTCTGTAGTATTTCTTGGGTTTGCTCCTGTTGAGGAGGAGGAGGTTGTTGATATGGTGGGTATTGATACCCCTGCACCGGATATCCAGTTGGGTAAACTAGGGGGTAAGAAGAAGGATAAAGTGCATTATACTGTGCCATAGTAAGATATGGATCATGGTTTCCATAATCTGTTGGATATCCAAATGGGTTATACCCAGAATAACCTGGGTATATAGGGATTGGGTTGTCAAAACCCACTGGCGGTGGCGGTGGTGCATAAGAAATCGGCGGAGGGTTATCTTCCGGCACCGCATGCGAGGGTCCACCCATTTGGGGGTCCTCGGGAATAGGAGGGTACGAGCTTGAACCTTGAGGGGAACTGAACCGTGGTCCCCCGCACAGACATTCGTGCATTCCTCCTTCGCCTAGGCGGCTCGGGAGGTGGTTGAGGTGGTTCCTCAACTGGTAGAGGTGGTGGGGTAAGCGCTTGAAGATACGGTTCATTCAAAGGAGGTTGAGCAGGAGAGTTATGATATGAAGGAGTGAATTCCCACTCATACTTGGCCCACCTTTCGGCAAATGAATCAGGCCCTTGGTACGACAATGCTTGGTACGGAGAACCGCTAGAGATGCTGATTGGGTGACCCGGTGTTCCGGTTTGCAGCTCTGGATCGGGGTCGTCGTCCATTTCCATCTCCTGTGAGAAGTGATCTTCTGGTCCTAAGGGATTGAAACCAAAAAGATTGTTGACATAGTCATTGGGGTTGAACTGAGCTGGGGAATAAATGGAATCAGAGTGATGGAAAGAATGGGAGTGTAAAGAGTGGTGAGATTGGTTCGATTGGTGTGATTCTTGAGAATGATGGGAATGTTGGGGCTCATCAGGAATGGGTAGCCCAAAGTATGGAGGGTCAGATGGTGAGGATCCTAGCGAAACAGAATGCCTCGCCGGCTCGAAGTTATGACTCCAATAGTCCCGAGAGTCGGAACTAGAGAAAGTCTCTGACGGGGTATGTCGATGGGAAGGTCCCGCATGGCCTGATGGCCCTCCTCTCATTGGTCCCTTTCCTTTGCCTCTTACACGTGGCGGCATTTCCCAATTAGTTAACCTGTCAAAACAAGTAAATATAATATAAACAATATAAAGGAAAGTTAAGAATAAATCCTAGGTCATTAGCCTAGACTCGGAAGTCTAAGGAATGTGCTTATTGTGTCATTGAGATTAAACACAAAAGGTTAGTGTTTAATTCACTCAATGTTGGCTCTGATACCAACCTGTCACACCCCGATATTTCCACATATGACCGGTGGGCCCGGCGGGGAGTATCATGACGTAGTTGATATCATCATAGTCAATATACACAATATAATAGCACAGCGGAAGGCTTGGTGAAATAACTATTACAAACCATAATGTCTGAGTGTTCGACGAAAGAATATACAGACTGGATTGTAATAAGATCCACAGGCGGATCATAAATAAAATACAAGAAATGGAAAACAACACACTCCGAGTATCTAGGGATTTACAAGATCCTCTTATATGACACCTAGTAGCTCCAGCCTATTTACGAGAAGTACATGTCAATCAATCTTTAGAAAATACGTCAGTTTACACTGGTAAATACAATTAACTGACTCTTTTGAAAATATTTATGAAAATTGATTTAAGTACACATGGCACAAATCATTTATAACTTGGGACAATTATTTAAAGATAATCTTGTATACAGATTTACATGTTTGTCATACAATTGGGGCCGGTTGGAAGCCGGTCATGATTAACCGACTCACCACTTATAGAACCCACAAAGGAGTTATCCCCAACATGTGGGTTTATATTTTAGCATTTGCATCTGTCAGGTGTATGCCTACACCCCGTGCATAGGTCTTGGCCATTTTCAAATGAAATGAGCCGAGGATATCCAGGACACGGTCGAATTAACCCCCAAATGTTTATGTTATCAAACAAGACAGATTAAAACGCGTTATGTAAATTTATTAATCACAATCCGATTAAATGATTTCATACCCGACCAAGTGGTATTATTATAATACCATATCCCAAGCCCATATAAGAGAAAATAAGTTAAAAGTATTTACCTGAGCTAAATGTGAAAAGTAACTCAGCCGTAAAATCCTAAAAGCTTTATGATGGTACCTTCTACTGGATGCTACTAATCTGTATAGAAGGTTTAATAACCTATTAGGATGCTAACGAGTCTTTAATTATGTCAAAGACTTAGACCGGCTAGCTTGGAAGAAACTTTACGGTTCTTAACGCTAGACTAAGCGGAGACCGGAATAGAATGTGGTTTAGACCCGACAAGCTTGGATACTTGTATAATATGGGTAGACTAAACACATTCTGGAATTTGAGGGTTTAATGATAAGGTTAAACCCGTTTCGGCTATTTTACGTAAACTAGTCACATAAACCGATCCGAACGCATAAATGCGTAACAGGTAACCAAATGAATTACATATAGGTCTTATTTGTTATTATGCTTAAAATATGTTAATACATCAGTAGGATGTTAACATATGTGCCCGAAAAGTAATTTAAAGCAATTTAAGTCCCGTAAGGGCATTTTGGTCATTTTAATAATTATAAAAGAGATTTTATAACAAACTGAAGTTCTGGTCATTCGTAATCAGTAAAAATACTTAATTTATCTCATTACATCAGTAAGATATTACATATATGTGAGGTTTACCATTTAAGGCCAAACTATGCCCCGAAAGGGCATTTTGGTAATTTCACATAGGCTTTTAAGGACATTTTTGGTTGATGCGTGTCGTGTGTTATATGTTTTAATGTATATTTTAAGCCCTTTTTACACGTTAGTCAAGTTTTAAATTTATAAAACACGATATTTTACTAACACCAAACACACATATGGGCAAGTGCACCCATCGTGAAAGTAGTATAGTGTTGGTAAGATACCGAGGTCGTCCAAGGACACAAGAGCTTTTAATACCGGTTTATCCTCAAAGTCTAATTAAATCAAAAGGTTAGAAAAATGTTTTTAAGCTAGAAAAATAAAAACTAACTAAAATGCTGAAAAATAAAATAAAAATAAAAACAGATAGACAAGATGAATCACTTGGCTCCGACTCGTATTTAGTGTAACCTTTGATTATTTTCGCACTTTTGCACTTTTTAAGAGATTATCTTAGTTATTGTAGTAGGCCCCTCTTTTGAAGGTGACGTTACCCTCAACCCAGTAGTTTGAGTCAGCAAGGATACAATCCTAAAGGGTCGGATTATTGAAAGATAATTAATTAAGTTATTAATGCATATTGTGGTAGGCCCCTTTTTTGAAGGTGACGTTACCCTCGGCTAAGTAGTCTGAGTCAGCAGGGATACAGTCCTAAGTAGCCGGGTTAAAGTATTAATAGTAGCTTACATATGAGGGGATCAAAGAGTTTGGACCCCCGCCATCCAATACCGGTGGGTATTGAAGGAGGTCCTACAAAATTTGACCCAGGTCCTTGCAGGATCTACACACTGAATAAGGCAAGACTCTTACCAAACCGTTCCCTTAACCCCCAACTAGGTAGCCAACATATCTCCATATAGACCGTGGAGATATGAATGGTGAAAATCTTTTATTTTATATAGATTGTAAAATAATGCCAAGACACCACAGACAAACGATAAGGAAGAATCACCTTCAACATAAGAAACTAGTTATTAAAGTCATTAATACATAAGCAAATAAAAAGTGCGAAAAGATTAAAAATAAAAAGTATTACACTAGACACTTGTCTTCACCAAGTGATGTAAGAGACTTAGGCAAACATGGCCTTTGATTGTCAAGAACTCTTACGATCAATCTTGGATCCCGAGACGACTCACACACTCTATGATGGACGATGGATGATGGTGGTGGATGATGGTGTTGTGATGGTGATGTTGTGATGGTGGTGGGTGAAGTGTGAGAGAGGTGGTGTGCCAAGGGATGGTTTGCAAATGAGCCAAGCACCCCTATTTATAGGCTGAACAGAGGCTCGGGCACGGCCCCGTGTGTGACAACCCTCATAATTACATGTATCCGTACGATTTATTAATGTTAATCAAAGTGTTTGATGACTGTGCTAAATTAGTTAACTGCTTTCTGAGTACTGCGTCATACTTACATGTGTTTTTTTAACATACTAGTATTGTGCAGAAAATTGACTAAATGGTTCCGAATGTTTTCCAAAGTGTTAGGAATTAATTGTGTTACAAAAAGATATATAAAAGACACTTTACGGAATAATTAAACACTTTAAAGGAACAGTATCTGACCAAACAACCGGACATTACCCGGGACACCAATTTTTTGTCAAATACATTGTTTTATTATTTCTTGGCTAGTCATGATCCCCGTAAACCATAACACCCACTAAAATATACGCTAACTAATATATGGAAGTATATACTTGGATATTAACTAGTATTAACCAACTTGGTAACAAAACTTACATCTAGCCCCCCCCCCCATACCCGAAATCGGTCACCAAGGGGCCCACAAAATTTCCCCACCTTACTTCCAAGATTTGTTCTATTTTATATTGGATTGATTGCTTAAGAATGTGAACACGATATATCATGAAATCTTTAAAAAGTGTGGCATATCTTCCAAACATCACTTCACAAATCATCACACCACCTCCCTCATCTCTCTCTCCCTCTCTCGGCCTACATCCATCCGCCACCACCACCCCACTTCAACATTCATCCATTCCATTTCCAAGTTTGAATCAAGTGCTAGAAGAAGTCTTGTGGGGCTTGAAGCTTGGAAGTTTTGAAGGAACATCACACATTGCTTTCTTACACCATCTTCATCATCGTCCTTTGTTCATAAGTTCAACCCTAGCCTTTGTGCTAGTTGTAAGTCTTTGATTACACTCTTGGTTACTTGTATGATGATTATTCGAAAGGTTGTTGGTTGATCTTTAACACAAGAACATAAAAAGATAATGAACAAGGAACATGAACATAAGTTTACATAAAGATGAAATCTTGTTGGATTAGGGTTGGTTAAAAACATGCATGATGTTTGATCGTTGATTTCTTGATAAACCTGTTGTTAGGGCATTTGTTGATGCGTCTTAGTAACATTTAAACTCTAAAAAGCATGCTGATTAGCATTTTCAGCCAACTTCAACTGGCTGTAAACAGGTCATAACTTAATGAAAAGTTGATTTTCTTGAGTCTATAGTGTGTTATTTCGAAATACGGTTCTAATGGAACTAGAATCATGATTTTTGGATATCGTTTACTATTTTTAAAGGGGTTGTTTTTCACAGCAGCAAAAGCTGCGTTGTTACTGCTGAAAATATATGTTATGTTTTTCGTCATAACTTGAAATCTGTAGAGAATTAGCTCATGAAATTTATAGTGTAGATGGACACTGATGTCGTAGTAATTCTCCAACTGTAATTTCATAAATCGGACTTACGATGAATTTTAAATGAATTATTCCGTAGACTGCAGTCAGAAAGTGATGAATCTGATTGCAGTCCGGTAAATGAATTTTTATAAAATATTGGTAATGAATTGGATCTCGATATTTTTACACAATAATATTTGGAACGTTTAATACCTTCTGTAAAAAGTTGGGAATTTTTGGAGTAAGTTAACTATTTTATTAAAATGCCCGAAAACAGCCCAGTTTTGGATATTAAAGCTGAAATGACAAAAGTAGTAATTTGCGTGTCTAAATGTCGAGTATGTTATCTGAGGATGATCTAACATGTTATATGTCAATGAAAGTATTATGTGCAATGTTGTATGCTTGCTCTTAAGTAGCTATAAGTGGAACGTTTATATGGATGTGAACTATTAAAGTGAGTGCGTGTTATGTAGTAGATACATGTAGAAACTTTGTGCTCTATTTGAAACCACTAAATGACTAACTGGTAATCATATTAGGACGTGATTGACCGACCTTGACTGTTAGCTATTCTTGAGAGTCAAACCGAGCAACCAAAGGTGAGTTGTAACACCCCAAAAATGGGTTTGGTAATTTAAACCCGGTTAATATAAAGGAACGGGTAAAAATACCGTTAAGGGTAAAAGTGAACCCATAAATGAATATCAACTAGGAAATTATGTTAAGACATTAAAGTGTGCAAATAGATACTTAACCATATATATTTAAGACTTAACACTTGAGGGACCAAATGTGTATAAGTTGAAAGTGGAATAATGAAAGATTAAAATATCTAAACACAACACATACATCAGACGTATGTGTGTGTGTTCGACATTAGGTGAAGCAAGAAGAACAAAACCCTAAATACTACTAATCCATCAAATTAGAAGAGAAATTGAAGTGTAAATTGATGCATGTATCCAGATTTACGATCCTCTAAGTGTGCTCAACATCAAGTAAGTTGAGTTTTATGCTTTAGTGATGTTTAATGATATGGGTTATGTGTAATCCATGGATGTATTGCGAAATTAAGCATGAATGTTAGTTAATTTCAACATAAGGAAGTCGTAATGTGCTTGATTTTGACTATATTGATGGTTTGATAAGAAACCCATTTGAAATTTTGATGATATGATTAGTGATGATGATGTATGTGTTAATTCTTGATATAGTTTGATGAGTAAGGTTAATATATGCATAATGATGTTATAATAATCTGAATATTTGAAGAATTCATGTGTTGGTGATGTTTTGCCATGACTTTAGAAAAGATTTTGTAGAGATGTGCTTAATAGGCTTGTACATTTCGCTAGGTAAGTAGTATGCACATAAGGTGTTCGATGAAATGCTTGAGCTGAATTGATTATGTATGAATATGAAGAATTTTAGATTTAAAAGATCTAATAATGGCGTGGAATATGAATATGAGTAATGAACGTTAGAGTGAATGATGTGAATGCGTGTAAATGATGTATAATGTGAAAACTAAATGCAAATGTGATACACCCTTTAGGGTCGAAGAAAGGAGGAGAATCAAGTCAAGCGAAAGCATTAGGAGCGCATGACTCCGGTAAGTTCTTATGAACTTCGTTTACTTTACTAGTAGGTTTATGAATGATATTTGAATGATATTAATGATTATATGAATTCGTACAATTTTCCGTTGTAGATTAAATTGATTAGATGCAAGAAATTATACTTGAAGAAGGTTTTAAAATTGATGTTGTAGCGAAGATGAACCAACCTGTAACACCCGAAAATTTTAAAACAAAAATATAACAACCCTCATTAAAAACTATTATTTCTTATAAGTTATAGCTCAATAGGAAACCCTAATTAAGACACCCAAGTAATTCCGTACAAACCCTAAGATTTTCAGAATTTTCAGAATCAGGATTAGGGCCCCTAAAACTCATGGGGGGTATTACCTACTTGACGATTATCTTCATAACTTGCGGACGAAGTTGAATTTAATGATTTCGTCGACTCAGCTAGCCTAGTCCCACACGTGGCAACCCTATACATAAAATAAGTTCTCTCGCGGGCCGCCTCAAGTTAGCTTAAAACTCACGCGGGCCGCCTAAGGGTCAAAATTCGACTATAAATAGAGGATGTTGGGACTTGATTATGGGCACAAAAACGACGATCAAACTCCAAAATTTCGCTGAGTTATCGTCCGATTACTCTCAAAACACACACGAAACACTAATTAAGTATAGCAGGGTGCAGCAGAACAGGGTAATAACTCGATCGCTATTACGATTCATTGTCCGATCGATCAATATATCCAATGGATGTTTAAGTGCCGCCCACATTAGGGTTATACTTTGTCGTTCGTCATTAATTTGACGGATCATCGTTAATTCGATGGATAAAGTATTGCACTTTGTCGTTCGTCATTAATTTGACGGATCATCGTTAATTCGATGGATGAAGTATCGCACTTTGTCGTTCGTTGTGAGAAATTTGATCTCGTGAGTTATCGTAAATGCTGTATTAAGTTAATTACCTAGTTTGTGTGCAAATTAGGTTAGGAGGATAATCAATAGGCTAAACTCTGCCCGTATAAATCCACAATTGGAAACAAGGTAGCATCACTTGGAAATTTTAAGGTACGGATAGATTCTTTCCTTTCGATTTATGTCCATTGGGTACGGATCGACTCCTTCCTTTCGATTTATGTCATTTTGAGATAAGTATATTATTCCTGATTTTAAGTTCCGTAATTAAGATTTAGTTATGAGATAAGTTATAAATTCCGTAGAATCCTTTCTTTCGATTTATGTCAGTAGGATATGTATAGAATCATTTCTTTCGATTTATGTCAGTAGGATATGTATAGAATCATTTCTTTCGATCTATGTCAGTTGGATAAGTATAGAATCCTTTCTTTCGATTCATGTCCGTTGGGTACGGATAGAATCATTTCTTTTGATTTATGTCATTTGGATATAAGTATATGATTTTAGATTCCGTATTAAGATTAAGATATGAAATAAGTTATAAATTCCGTAGAATCCTTTCTTTCGATTTATGTCAGTAGGATATGTATAGAATCATTTCTTTCGATTTATGTCAGTTAGATACGTATAGAATCCTTTCTTTCGATTTATGTCCGTTGGGTACGGATAGACTCCTTTATTTCGAATTACGTCATTTGGATATAAGTATATCATTCCTGATTATAAATTTCATATTAAGATTAAGTTCTGAAATAAGTTATAACTTCCGTATTAAGATTAAGTTATAAGTTATAAATTCCGTATTAAGATTAGGTTAGGAAATATGTGTTAGAAGTTACAAACGTTTTGAAAATGGTTTTGTTTTACATCAGTTATTTAGAAATGGTTTATTTTATACGAGTTTCATTTCCTACTCTAGTGGTTCCTTATTAACGAGTCAAGGTTTTATCTTGTTCGTTTAATAAACCACATTTTTGGGGACGAAATTGTCAAGATAGGATTGATATCCATACCTTGGTGACTGGTTCCACTCTTTGATTTTAATCTCGCCAAAGATTCGTATTTTACAAGTTACAAGTTAAGTATCTGAAGAATTATAAGTTATAAGTAAATAAGTTACAAGTTTAATATGATATATAAGTATTATGTTACTCAAGTCAAATTGTTTTAAATTACTATGTTTTGTTTTTAAAACTCCTCACGTCTTTGATTATCGATTCATTTGACAGTCCGTTGAATTCCTATTATAATCATAACCTTGATTTTAGCTCTCATGTCATGCGATAGTTTTCTGTTAAGTTGTACTCATTATCGCATGTTCCAATATATGTTCTGTTTTGTTCTGAAAATAAGTTTTATAAGTTATGTGAATAAGACCAATTGTACTCTGATACCCTGAGTATCGCTTCTCGTGGAGTGTCCCACGAGCATGTTGTTGTGGCATCAACCTCATGTGCTCCACCCGTGACGGAGAGATCAGTTCACGGCGTCTCTTAAGTACAAGTGTGGTACATATATTAGGAGGCGTATGGATCGATCCTAGGATTTAAGTTTTCAGGAAATGGATAACGGGTATGCCAACTTGCCATTTCGTGTGATAAGTATGCAGGAGTAGCTACCTGTGTATTGTCACGTTTTAAGTTTTCAGTTTGCTCATGGGTACCTCCGTAAGATATGATTATGAAATTATGTTTTGCAGCGTATCATTTTCACATGAAGTTACCTCCGGATATTAAATAAAATAAGCTTTTGTTTTCCTCTATCCGCACACTGGGCAAAACTTTCGAAATTTTGCTCAGACGTACGTTTTTATGTTTTCTTCTTTACGTCAGGTTATCAGGACAATCTGGGACGGAATATGGAAAAATGCTCGAGTGTTTGGAAAAGACGGTAGAAATAATTGTAATGGATTAGATATCCTTCATTAAGCTGTAAAGCCTTGTAATACATTTAAGTATAAATGGAATTATGTTTTTGGATCTGACTACTGTTATAGTGACACGCCGGCCCGTTCCGGGACGGGGTGTTACAGCTATGGTATCAGAGCAAAGGCTCTTTCCTGTAGAAAACTTAAACATAAGTTAAGACCTGTGAGGTAATGGGTAGACATTGGGTTAGGATTTCGATGTCCAATCAGTCAATACATCGGTTAGTAACTTTTCTTTTCACTTCATGATAGTCCCGAACATAAGTATTTCGTTATCTTCATTGTTTTTACCCTAGAGTTATTTCAAGTATGATTATTGATCCTAGTAGGCCTCGTTCAAGTATGATTATTAATATATATGTATGTAATAATTTCGAGGACGAAATTTTTTTATGAGGGGTAGATTTGTAACACCCGAAAATTTTAAAACAAAAATATAACAACCCTCATTAAAAACTATTATTTCTTATAAGTTATAGCTCAATAGGAAACCCTAATTAAGACACCCAAGTAATTCCGTACAAACCCTAAGATTTTCAGAATTTTCAGAATCAGGATTAGGGCCCCTAAAACTCATGGGGGGTATTACCTACTTGACGATTATCTTCATAACTTGCGGACGAAGTTGAATTTAATGATTTCGTCGACTCAGCTAGCCTAGTCCCACACGTGGCAACCCTATACATAAAATAAGTTCTCTCGCGGGCCGCCTCAAGTTAGCTTAAAACTCACGCGGGCCGCCTAAGGGTCAAAATTCGACTATAAATAGAGGATGTTGGGACTTGATTATGGGCACAAAAACGACGATCAAACTCCAAAATTTCGCTGAGTTATCGTCCGATTACTCTCAAAACACACACGAAACACTAATTAAGTATAGCAGGGTGCAGCAGAACAGGGTAATAACTCGATCGCTATTACGATTCATTGTCCGATCGATCAATATATCCAATGGATGTTTAAGTGCCGCCCACATTAGGGTTATACTTTGTCGTTCGTCATTAATTTGACGGATCATCGTTAATTCGATGGATAAAGTATTGTACTTTGTCGTTCGTCATTAATTTGACGGATCATCGTTAATTCGATGGATGAAGTATCGCACTTTGTCGTTCGTTGTGAGAAATTTGATCTCGTGAGTTATCGTAAATGCTGTATTAAGTTAATTACCTAGTTTGTGTGCAAATTAGGTTAGGAGGATAATCAATAGGCTAAACTCTGCCCGTATAAATCCACAATTGGAAACAAGGTAGCATCACTTGGAAATTTTAAGGTACGGATAGATTCTTTCCTTTCGATTTATGTCCATTGGGTACGGATCGACTCCTTCCTTTCGATTTATGTCATTTTGAGATAAGTATATTATTCCTGATTTTAAGTTCCGTAATTAAGATTTAGTTATGAGATAAGTTATAAATTCCGTAGAATCCTTTCTGTCGATTTATGTCAGTAGGATATGTACAGAATCATTTCTTTCGATTTATGTCAGTAGGATATGTATAGAATCATTTCTTTCGATCTATGTCAGTTGGATAAGTATAGAATCCTTTCTTTCGATTCATGTCCGTTGGGTACGGATAGAATCATTTCTTTTGATTTATGTCATTTGGATATAAGTATATGATTTTAGATTCCGTATTAAGATTAAGATATGAAATAAGTTATAAATTCCATAGAATCCTTTCTTTCGATTTATGTCAGTAGGATATGTATAGAATCATTTCTTTCGATTTATGTCAGTTAGATACGTATAGAATCCTTTCTTTCGATTTATGTCCGTTGGGTACGGATAGACTCCTTTATTTCGAATTACGTCATTTGGATATAAGTATATCATTCCTGATTATAAATTTCATATTAAGATTAAGTTCTGAAATAAGTTATAACTTCCGTATTAAGATTAAGTTATAAGTTATAAATTCCGTATTAAGATTAAGTTAGGAAATATGTGTTAGAAGTTACAAACGTTTTGAAAATGGTTTTGTTTTACATTAGTTATTTAGAAATGGTTTATTTTATACGAGTTTCATTTCCTACTCTAGTGGTTCCTTATTAACGAGTCAAGGTTTTATCTTGTTCGTTTAATAAACCACATTTTTGGGGACGAAATTGTCAAGATAGGATTGATATCCATACCTTGGTGACTGGTTCCACTCTTTGATTTTAATCTCGCCAAAGATTCGTATTTTACAAGTTACAAGTTAAGTATCTGAAGAATTATAAGTTATAAGTAAATAAGTTACAAGTTTAATATGATATATAAGTATTATGTTACTCAAGTCAAATTGTTTTAAATTACTATGTTTTGTTTTTAAAACTCCTCACGTCTTTGATTATCGATTCATTTGACAGTCCGTTGAATTCCTATTATAATCATAACCTTGATTTTAGCTCTCATGTCATGCGATAGTTTTCTGTTAAGTTGTACTCATTATCGCATGTTCCAATATATGTTCCGTTTTGTTCTGAAAATAAGTTTTATAAGTTATGTGAATAAGACCAATTGTACTCTGATACCCTGAGTATCGCTTCTCGTGGAGTGTCCCACGAGCATGTTGTTGTGGCATCAACCTCATGTGCTCCACCCGTGACGGAGAGATCAGTTCACGGCGTCTCTTAAGTACAAGTGTGGTACATATATTAGGAGGCGTATGGATCGATCCTAGGATTTAAGTTTTCAGGAAATGGATAACGGGTATGCCAACTTGCCATTTCGTGTGATAAGTATGCAGGAGTAGCTACCTGTGTATTGTCACGTTTTAAGTTTTCAGTTTGCTCATGGGTACCTCCGTAAGATATGATTATGAAATTATGTTTTGCAGCGTATCATTTTCACATGAAGTTACCTCCGGATATTAAATAAAATAAGCTTTTGTTTTCCTCTATCCGCACACTGGGCAAAACTTTCGAAATTTTGCTCAGACGTACGTTTTTGTGTTTTCTTCTTTACGTCAGGTTATCAGGACAATCTGGGACGGAATATGGAAAAGTGCTCGAGTGTTTGGAAAAGACGGTAGAAATAATTGTAATGGATTAGATATCCTTCATTAAGCTGTAAAGCCTTGTAATACATTTAAGTATAAATGGAATTATGTTTTTGGATCTGACTACTGTTATAGTGACACGCCGGCCCGTTCCGGGACGGGGTGTTACACAACCCGTCTAAATGGGTTGAAATGATTAGTGGAATGATTCTCTTAATGTTTATATATTGACTTGTTCATAACGGGTTAAATAATGTAAGTGAACTCCGAACTTACACTTTTGTTTGGTAATGTATTTATGATATATGGTAATTATTAAAGGTAATGTAAGAAGATATGGATCAATGTGATTACTAAGTTAAGTTTTAGTGGAAATGGGTCGGAGGTGGTTAAGAAAGAGATTCGATTAAGTTTGGGTAAGAAAAGGAACTTACATAACGAATTATGCATAAAGATGAATTAAGGAGTTATACATGTAGGATGTAAATTGTAAGTACGTGTATGAATAGAAAGTGAATACATGCTTGAGTGAGTATTAATTATATGCGAAAGTGAATAAGATGCGTTATGTGTATTCGAGGATATGTTCATATAAAGAAAAGCTAATGATACTAACCATTTTTCTATTGAGAATTAATGTGAAGTATAGGTATGTTAACAATGGAAGTGAAGGTTGGCTCCGCAATCTGATGCGAGTGATCGAATGGATGGATGAAGGGGCTAGTATAAGAGAAAGCATGATGTGTTAACGCCTTATTATGCATGTGATAAGATTTTGTATTATGTCACTGGTTACTAATGATGTGATTGAATGTGGTGACTGCAGGCTGTACAGGTTTATGGATGTTTCATCAAGAAGTGTACGCGGTTGAAGATCGAGTCAAGACATGGATTGTACGTGGGTGTGTATGTGGTCACGTAATTTAATATAAGTAGGCCAGATTTTATAAATTTATAGAAAGCATTAATGTATTTAATGTAAAAGAGTGATTTAATGTATCTCTAAGTATGTTAGAATGAATATAATGAAAGAAAATTTTTAAGTTCGTATTTCCGCTGCGATTTTTGGTTAAAACGTGTTAGGGCGTTACATGAGTTCACACACTTTCTAAGGCATGGGATTCCCGGTGGTTTGGGAATGGGTTAAAGAATTTAAAAATGGAACCTACATATCCTCCTTGGGTAGGATATGTACCGCCATCCTCCATAGGTAGGATGCCATCCTCCATAGGTAGGATGCCAATATTAATCCGGCGTATTCTCCTTGGGTAGAATACATACGTTCGTTCTCCTTGGGTAGGACAACAACCTTAAAACTTACTAGACAAAACTCTATCATTCAGTCCCTCATTTTATATCAACTTAATCGCCGAGGCCGATGGCGAGCGGGTCATTAGTTAATAGCGCTATTAGGTTTAACAAACCTCACACCGTGTCGTCCGAACGGGCGTGTACTAATGGACTATGGCAAACTGTCAATGATGACAGACATTGACGTAGGGCACAATTATGTTCGTCAGTTGTCGATATCAGAACGGTCTAGTAGTTCACCTGGGGAAGCCCCCACTAAATATGGTTTGGGGAAAAGAGAAATTGGTTAAACACAATTTCAACTATGGGGTAACCCCCACGGCAAGTAAGCCAACTAAACGAAAACTATGTTTTTGGAAACAACTTAGAACGAACACCCAACTGTGAACTCACTCAACTTTGTTGTTGACTCGTTGTTACATGCCTTACAGGTCGATAGATGCTTTTGGAGCTTGCACGAGGAGGAGGTTGTTGTGGGATATGGACGGTTATGTCCCATGCTTAATATTGAACTTTATGAACTTATTAAACTTATGTTTTGGTTTTACATCCTATGCTTCCGCTGTTTAATTTGAACTTGGTTAACTAGCTTTTGGTCACCAATTATATTGTGTGGTTGGTTTTATTTACTTAAATACGTTGTTCAATATGATTGGTGGCTCGATCCTGGTCATGTCACGCCTCCAAGCGGTGATACTCCACATGGTGGATTTTGGGGGTGTGACAGATTGGTATCAGAGCCATTGGTTATAGTGAACTTGGTTATAAAAAAAGGGGAAAAGCTTTTTGACAAAACCAGACTATAACCTGTACAGTGCTCAACGAACCATAACGACGCTTCGCTCCACGTGCAAGACTCGACATAATAGGTGGTATGATTTATGTTGTCTATTTGATAGTTCACAAAGTGCATTAGTTAACGTGATAACTGCTATTTGAATCTTGTGTGCTTATTCTCTATTGCCGTCCCACGCTTACGCACTTTCGCGACACTTTTCTCACTTACGTTACTTCATCGTGAAGATCATGGGTGGACGTTTGAACTTGACTCAAGCCCAGCTGAAGGCTCTAATCAACGAACGAGTCGCTGAGGCACTCGCAGCTGTCCCTGCAGGAGGTATAACCTGCCATATCAACCCATCTTAGGACATTTAGATCCTACTCTCGTGAACCAACTCTTGTGCTTAACTTTGTCTTTTATTCTCGCGCCACAGGCCAACATGCTCAGCCTCCCGTATGTACGTTCAAAACGTTCATGGATTGCCGACCTAGTACTTTCAGCGGCACAGAAGGAGCTGTAGGCCTTCTTCACTGGTTCGAGAAGCTCGAGTCTGTCTTCGAAATGTGTGAATGCCCTGAAGATCGTAGGGTGAAATTTGCTACTGGAACACTCGAGGGTGCTGCGTTAACCTGGTGGAAAGCCCAGGTTCAACTGCTAGGGCTGGCGGTTGCTAATGCCACCCCATGGAATGACTTCAAGGAGTTGATCAAAGAAGAGTATTGTAGTCGTGACGACATCCACAAGCTAGAGGTGGAATTTTTCAATTTAAAGATGACGGGGTCTGAAATTGAGGCGTATACGAAGAGGTCAAACGAGTTGGCTATCTTGTGTCCTACTATGGTGGATCCTCCTATCAAGCGCATCGAGCTGTACCTTAAGGGTTTGGTGCCAGAAATTCAAAGCCACGTGACCTCAGCTAATCTTGGCACCATTCAGCAAATCATCCGTTTGGCTCATCGTCTCACTGATCAGGCAGTTGAGCAGAATAAGTTGCCCAAGCGTATTAGCGCTACTACTACTTCTGATGCTCCCAGTGATAACAAGCGCAAGTGGGATGGAAATACGGGCAAGGGTTCTACTTCAGTTCAGTCTCAGTCCCAGCAGCGAAGGACTGACGACTACAAGAGCCCTGGTCAGCAATCTTCGGGTAGTCAAGGGCAGGGTGGATACAAGGGAAACCACCCCAAGTGCAACCAATGCAACAAGCATCATAGTGGGTAGTGCCACAAGGGTCGTTGTCTGAGGTGTAACAAGTTTGGTCATGAAGCAAAGGATTGCAGGAGCGCACGACCAGCAAATCAGAATCGCCAATAACAACAACAAGCCCCACAGAACCACCAGCAGCAGCAACAACAGGGCAATAAAGGATGCTTTCAGTGTGGCGCTGATGGCCACTTTAAGAGGAACTGCCCCCAGCTGAACCAGAATCAGAACAACAACAACCAAGGAAACGGGAACAACAATGGAGGCAACAATGGAGGTAACAACGGGGGTAACAATAATGGCAATGGCGCCCGAGGTCGTGCCTTCGTGATTGGTCAGGGTGATGCAAGGAACGATCCCAACGTGGTGATTGGTAAGTTTCTTCTGGATGACTTCTTTGTTACTATTTTATTTGATTCAGGTGCCGATACTAGTTATGCGTCCTTAAAAGTTAGTCAAATGCTTAAGCGCACTCCAACACTTTTGAACCCCAAACACGTGGTAGAGCTAGCAAACAGTAAAAGTCTCGAGGCCACACATATAGTTAAGGGTTGTAACCTCGTTCTTGCGGGACAGACCTTTTCTATCGACCTCATTCCTGTCGTTTTGGATAGTTTCGAAGTCGTTATAGGGATGGATTGGTTATCTCAGCACCAAGCGGAAATTCTTTGCAAGGAGAAAATTGTCTGCATCCCTCGTTCTGGTGAAGAACCTCTCATGATTCATGGCGACAAGAGTGGTGCTGTTGTGGGCATCATCTCTTTCCTTAAGGCCCAGAAGTGTTTGCGAAAGGGCCACACTTCTATCCTAGCCCTCGTTTCTGATACATCCTCGGAAGAAAGGAAGATAGAAGACATACCTATTGTGCGTGATTTTCCTAAGGTATTTCCTGAGGAATTACCTGGTCTTCCGCCTCATCGTCAAGTTGAGTTTCAAATCGAGCTAGCTCCTGGAGCAGCGCCCATAGCTCGAGCACCTTATCGTCTAGCTCCATTGGAACTTGAAGAATTGTCCACGCAACTACAAGAGCTCTTGGATAAGGGTTTTATTCGCCCTAGCTCTTCGCCTTAGGGAGCTCCAGTGTTATTTGTGAGGAAGAAAGACGGTACCTTCAGAATGTGCATTGACTACCGCGAACTCAACAAGGTGACCGTGAAGAATCGTTATCCTCTTCCACGCATTGATGACTTATTCGACCAACTGCAAGGGTCGAGCTTTTACTCTAAGATTGATTTGAGATCGGGATACCATCAACTGAGAGTCCGAGATGAGGACGTCTCCAAAACAGCATTCATAACTCGTTACGGCGATTATGAGTTTCTGGTCATGCCTTTCGGGTTGACAAACGCACCTGCGGTCGTCATGGACCTCATGAACCGAGTGTGCAAACCCTACCTAGATAAGTTTGTTATCGTTTTCATCGATGACATCCTGATCTATTCTAAGAGTCAGGAAGAACACGAGCAACTCCTGAGGCTTATTTTGGAACTTCTTCGAACAGAGCAGTTGTATGCCAAATTTTTGAAATGTGACTTCTGGCTTCGCGAGGTCCACTTTCTAGGCCACGTAGTGAACAAGGATGGGATTCATGTTGATCCATCCAAGGTTGACTCGATCAAGAACTGGCCTGCACCCCGTACACCAACAAAAATCCGCCAATTCTTCGGTTTGGCAGGATATTACAGAAGGTATATCAAGGATTTCTCTAAGATTGCGCAACCTCTCACCACGCTAACTCAGAAGGGTGTCACCTATCATTGGGGTGATGCAAAGGAATCTGCTTTTCGGTACTTAAAAGATAGACTTTATAGCGCGCCTATCCTCTCATTGCCTGAGGGCACAGATGATTTTGTGGTTTATTGCGACGCTTCCATCCAAGGACTTGGTTGCGTGTTGATGCAACGTGACAAGGTCATTGCCTATGCATCACACCAACTTAAAGTTCACGAAAGGACTACACTACACCCGACTTGGAATTGGGAACAGTTGTTTTCGCACTTAAGATATGGAGACATTACCTGTATGGTACCAAGTGCACGATTTACACCGATCACATGAGTCTCGAGCATATCTTCCAGCAAAAGGAGTTAAACATGCGACAACGTCGATGGTTCGAGCTCTTGAATGATTACGAATGTGCGATCAAGTACCATCCGGGCAAGGCCAATGTTGTGGTCGACGCCTTCAGTCGAAAGGATACTATCCCTAAATGTGTGCGAGTGTTACAACTTACCATCCAATCTGGCCTTCCTACTTAGATACGAGATGCTCAGGATGAAGCGTTGAAAGCAGAGAACATCAGGGCGGAGTCCCTACGAGGATCAAGGAAACGGTTAGAACAAAAGGAAGACGGTGCCTACTATGTAAACGGGCGCATCTGGGTTCCACTCTATGGTAATCTGCATGAGCTCGTGATGGATGAGGCCCACAAGTCTCGTTATTTAGTACATCCTGGTTCTGATAAGATGTACCACGATCTCAAGACTACGTATTGGTGGCCTAGTATGAAAGCCAACATAGCGACCTACGTCAGTAAATGCTTGACTTGTGCTAGGGTCAAGGTCGAATACCAGAAACCATCAGGCCTACTCCAACAACCAGAGATCCCGACATGGAAATGGGAGCAAATTTCCATGGATTTCGTTACTGGTCTACCTAGATCCCAACGCGGAAATGACACTATTTGGGTGATAGTGGATGGATTGACTAAGTCTGCACACTTCTTGGCTATCAAGGAAACCGAAAAGTTTTCTACTCTAGCAGACATCTACCTAAAGGAAGTGGTATCAAGGCACGGAGTGCCAACCTCCATTATTTCTGATCGTGACTCACGTTTTACATCTGAGTTGTGGCAAGCTATGCACAAGTCCTTTTGCTCTCGACTAGATATGAGCACGGCATATCATCCACAGACGGATGGGCAATCTGAATGCACCATCCAAACCCTTGGTAATGGCTGGGAAAAACACCTCCCGTTAGTGGAGTTTTCGTATAACAACAGTTACCACACCAGTATCCAGGCCGCTCCGTTCGAGGCATTGTATGGACGGAAGTGTCGATCACCTCTTTGTTGGGCAGAGGTTGGCGACAGTCAAATCACTGGCCCAAAACTTGTGGTAGATACGACCAAGAAGATTGCTCAGATACGACAACGAATGGCGGCAGCTCGTGACCGTCAGAAAAGCTATGCTAATAAGCGCAGGAAACCACTCGAGTTCCAGGTTGGGGATCGAGTGCTACTCAAAGTCTCACCTTGGAAAGGTGTAGTTCGTTTTGGCAAACGAGGCAAACGCAATCCGTGATATGTCGGGCCATTCGAAATCATTGAGAAAATTGGCAAAGTCGCTTACAAGTTAAATCAACCTGAAGAACTAAGCGGAGTTGACAACGTATTCCACGTGTCAAATCTGAAAAAGTGTCTGTCAGATGAGACCCTCATAGTTCCTCTCAAGGAGCTCACTATCGACGACCAGTTGCGATTCGTCGAGGAACCAGTGGAAATCACAGACCGAGACGTTAAGATTCTCAAGCATACCAGGATACCTCTTGTTCGAGTTCGTTGGAATTCCCATCGTGGTCCAGAGTATACCTGGGAACGAGAAGACCAAATGAAACTCAAGTATCCCCAGCTGTTTAAGAAAAGTGCAACCACTACTGAGACTGAAGCTACTGCAGAACTTCGGGACGAAATTCCAAACCAACGGGGGGATGATGTGACACCCCAGGAAAACCAGGAAACCACGCAACTTAACTAGCTTCCTCAGTAACCACGCGCTAAATTTCGGGACGAAATTTTCTTAACAGGGGGAGAATGTGACAACCCTCATAATTACATGTATCCGTACGATTTATTAATGTTAATCAAAGTGCTTGATGACTGTGCTGAATTACTTAACTGCTTTCTGAGTACTGCGTCATACTTAGATGTGTTTTTTTAACATACTAGTATTGTGCAGAAAATTGACTAAATGGTTCCAAATGTTTTCTTAAGTGTTAGGAATTAATTGTGTTACAAAAAGATATATAAAAGACACTTTACGGAATAATTAAACACTTTAACGGAACAGTATCTAACCAAACAACCAGACATTACCCGGGACACCAATTTTTTGTCAAATACATTGTTTTATTATTTCTTGGCTAGTCATGATCCCCGTACACCATAACACCCACTAAAATATACACTAACTAATATATGGAAGTATATACTTGGAAATTAACTAGTATTAACCAACTTGGTCACAAAACTTACATCTAGCCCCCCCCCCCCATACCCGAAATCGGTCACCAAGGGGCCCACAAAATTTCCCCACCTTATTTCCTAGATTTGTTCTATTTTATATTGGATTGATTGCTTAAGAATATGAACAAGATATATCATGAAATCTTTATAAAGTATGGCATATCTTCCAAACATCACTTCACAAATCATCACACCACCTCCCTCATCTCTCTCTCCCTCTCTCGACCTACAACCATCCGCCACCACCACCCCACTTCAACATTCATCCATTCCATTTCCAAGTTTGAATCAAGTGCTAGAAGAAGTCTTGTGGGGCTTGAAGCTTGGAAGTTTTGAAGGAACATCACACATTGCTTTCTCACACCATCTTCATCATCATCCTTTGTTCATAAGTTCAACCCTATCCTTTGTGCTAGTGGTAAGTCTTTGATTACACTCTTGGTTACTTGTATGATGATTATTCGAAAGGTTGTTGTTTGATGTTTAACACAAGAACATAAAAAGATAATGAACAAGGAACATGAACATAAGTTTACATAAAGATGAAATCTTGTTGGATTAGGGTTGGTTAAAAACATGCATGATGTTTGATCGTTGATTTCTTGATAAACCCGTTGTTAGGACATTTGTTGATGCGTTTTAGTAACATTTAAACTCTAAAAAGCATGCTGATTAGCATTTTCAGCCAACTTCAACTGCCTGTAAACAGGTCATAACTTAACGAAAAGTTGATTTTCTTGAGTCTATAATGTGTTATTTCGAAATACGGTTCGAATGGAACTGGAATCATGATTTTTGGACATCGTTTTCTATTTTAAAGGGGTTGTTTTTCACAGCAGCAAAAGATGCGTTGTTACTGCTGAAAATATGTGTTATGTTTTTCGTCATAACTTGAAATCTGTGTAGAATTAGCTCATGAAATTTATACTGTAGATGGACACTGATGTCGTCTCCCACTGGAATTTCATAAATCGGACTTACGATGAATTTTAAATGAATTATTCCATGGACTGCAGTCAGAAAGTGATGAATCTGATTGCAGTCCGGTAAATGAATTTTTGTAAAATATTGGTAATGAATTGGATCCCGAGATTTTTACACAATAATATTTGGAACGTTTAAGACCTTCTGTAAAAAGTTGGGAATTTTTGGAGTAAGTTAACTATTTTATTAAAATGCCCGAAAACAGCCCAGTTTTGGATATTAAAGCTGAAATGACAAAAGTAGTAATTTGCGTGTCTAAATGTTGAGTATGTTATCTGAGGATGATCTAACATGTTATATGTCAATGAAAGTATTATGTGCAATGTTGTATGCTTGCTCTTGAGTAGCTATAAGTGGAACGTTTATATGGATGTGAACTATTAAAGTGAGTGCGTGTTATGTAGTAGATACATGTAGGAACTTTGTGCTCTATTTGAAACCACTAAATGACTAACTGGTAATCATATTAGGACGTGATTGACCGACCTTGACTGTTAGCTATTCTTGAGAGTCAAACCGAGCAACCAAAGGTGAGTTCACACACTTTCTAAGGCATGGGATTCCCGGTGGTTTGGGAATGGGTTAAAGAATTTAAAAATGGAACCTACATATCCTCCTTGGGTAGGATATGTACCGCCATCCTCCATAGGTAGGATGCCATCCTCCATAGGTAGGATGCCAATATTAATCCTGTGTATTCGCCTTGGGTAGAATACGTACGTTCGTCCTCCTTGGGAAGGACAACAACCTTAAAACTTACTAGACAAAACTCTATCATTCAGTCCCTCATTTTATATCGACTTAATCGCCGAGGCCGATAGCAAGCGGATCATTAGTTAATAGCACTATTAGGTTTAACAAACCTCTCACCGTGTCGTCCGAACGGGCATGTACTAATGGACTATGGCAAACTGTCAATGATGATAGACATTGACGTAGGGCACAATTATGTTCGTCAGTTGTCGATATCTGATGATTGCAAAATGCAACATATAAATTTCATCAATTGTGGCATAAAACTAACCTTTTTTTAGTACTAATGTTGGAAAAAGTGTGTTTTTGTCTTCCTTTTGTATTTTCAGGTTTAAATGAGCTTAAATTAACAAAAGAAGCAAAAAGGCAGCTAAATCTAACATAAATACAAGAAAAGGAACAAAAGGTGGCATGCCCGACCCCACGACAGCATCTTCCCAAGCAAAACAAGAGAACAGAAGGCTGAACACGCCCCGTGTTCACTGAACACGGGGGCGTGCCCAAGTGTCAGCAGATAAGACAAAGTTGTAGAAGCTTCTATTGCCCACCACGGGGCCGTGCTCAGCGGACACGGGGCCGTGGTCAACTATAAGATTCGCAGAATCCAGGCAAATCTTGATAGTACAGATATGCTTCTGCACACGGGGTCGTGTTCAGCGGACACAGGGGCGTGGTCAACTAATGCAGCCAAACTGCATTTAATGAAGAAAGAGAGAAGGATGGACACGGGGCCGTGCCCAGCGGACACGGGGCCGTGCCCGAGATTCTGTTCAACCTATAAATAGGAGTGCTTGGATCTCTTGCAACTCATCCCTTGGCACACCACCTCTCTCACACTTCACCCACCACCCACCACCACCATAACACCATCATCCACCACCATCATCCATTGTCCATCATAGAGTGTGTGAGTCGTCTCGGGGTCCAAGATTGATCGTAAGAGTTCTTGACAATCAAGGCCATGTTTGCCTAAGTCTCTCACATCACTTGGTGAAGACAAGTGTCTAGTGTAATACTTTTTATTTTTAATCTTTTCGCACTTTTTAATTGGTTATGTATTAATGACTTTAATAACTAGTTTCTTATGTTGAAGGTGATTCTTCCTTATCGTTTGTCCGTGGTGTCTTGGCATTATTTTACTGTCTATATAAAATAAAAGATTTTCACCATTCATATCTCCACGGTCTATATGGAGGTATGTTGGCTACCTGGTCGGGGGTTAAGGGAACAGTTTGGTAAGAGTCTTGCCATTGTTCAGTGTATAGATCCTGCAAAGGACCTGGGTCAAATTTAGTAGGACCTCCTTCAATACTTAACGGTATTGGATGGCGGGGGTCCAAACTCTTTGATCCCCTCATAAGTTAAACTACTATTAATACTATAACCCGGCTACTTAGGACTGTATCCCTGCTGACTCAGACTACTTAGCCGAGGGTAACGTCACCTTCAAAAGAGGGGCCTACCATAATTTGCATTAATAACTTAATTAATTATCTTTCAATAATCCGACCCTTTAGGATTGTATCCTTGCTGACTCAAACTACTGGGTTGAGGGTAACGTCACCTTCAAAAGAGGGGCCTACTACAATAACTAAGATAATCTCTTAAATAAGTGTAAAAGTGCGGAAATAATCAAAGGTTACGCTACACACGAGTCGGAGCCAAGAGATTCATCTTGTCTATCTGTTTTTATTTTCATTTTATTTTCAGCATTTTAGTTAGTTTTTATTTTTCTAGTTTAAAACCTTTTTCTAACTTTTTGATTTGATTAGAAGTTGAGGATAAACCGGTACTAAAAGCTCTTGTATCCTTGGACGACCTCGGTATCTTACCAACACTATACTACGTTCACGATGGGTGCACTTGCCCATATGTGTGTTTAGTGTTAGTAAATATCGTGTTTTATAAATTTAAAACTTGGCTAAAAAAAGTGTAAAAGGGCTTAAAATATACTTAAACTTATATATACACTTCACACGCATCAAGTTTTTAGCGCCGCTGCCGGGGACACAAGGATTTTAAAAAAGTTAGGAATCAACGGCCTAATCGTTATTTCTTATTTTTCTGTTTTTTTTAGGATTTTTCTTAATTTTCCAGCTTCTGCGGAACTCAGCACGGGCCGTGCCCGCTGAACACGCCCCGTGCCCAATCTTTGGAACTAGCAATCTTGTTTTAAGTCAGACAGTAAGCTGAACACGGGGCCGTGCCCACTCAACACGCCCCCGTGCCCAAGTTTCAGTTACTGAAAACAGAACCGTGAGATCCCGACGGTTGGTAATTTCTGACACAAACATGAGTGATACTGATAATTTTTACTTTCGACACTCTTATGGCATGTGGTGTCAAATATGTGGTGGCCCTCATAAAGAATTAGGATGTTATTTTCTAAATTATAAGCCCCACTATATAGACCCATCGTTTTCCTGTATCTTTAAGAGGGGCGAAAGTAAAAACAATCCCTATCACTCCCTCGAATGCTCGCAACCGGATTTTCTAGGAGAAATGCTTCTTGATGAACTATTTCAATTAGAAGATCTAATTCTTAATTGGTTAAAAGAACTTAGGATAGATCTCCAAAATCTATCTCAAGACAATAACCAAGAATAAGTGTTGGGATCGCATTCAAACAACTTCGTTGTTTCCGACGATACTTCTAACTCTAGTGAGGACTTGAGCGATAGTCGTCCCTGTGTCGATTGTGCCGTGAAGGACTCCCCATCGACTTCGTTCGGTGCATACATAGACCTGAGCGATTCGGCATACACCTTCTTTAACGAGAGCCTGGAAAAGGGTTGGACTTGTCCACCTACATATAGCATAGGAATCACCCTCACCGACAACCTCTTGCGTTCTCGTCTTAATCTAGAGCAATTAAGGTATCTTAGGCACTTTGGGGTTGTTCCATCCAGTAAGGAATCGCCCGATCCGGAAAAGTTCCTTAGAAATTAGACAAACTTCATAGACAGCTTCTAGACACGGGGCCGTGTCCAGGTCAGCACGCCGCCGTGCTCACCCAAAGATTCCCTTCGGATTTCTACCTGCACACGGGGCCGTGTCCAGCCGACACGGGGCCGTGTGCAGCGTACTGTCGTTTTCTAAAAATGCAGCCAAGAATCCTGCACATTTGAACCATTCCAGGGACAGAGATTTGGGGAATCTTCTCACATACCATCCTAGGTATTTTCTAAAAGAAGTTTCTCAACTACCTTCTTGTCCTTTCCTCTTTTATCCACTTTCATCTTCTTCAATTTTTCCTTATACTTCCATTAAAGCTTGAGATTCCCATAATTTCAAAGCTTTATTGAGGTGTTTGTTAGATTTTTATTCATTGAATCTTGTTAAAAATAATTTCTACAACAATGTTTTAAGTTGTTTCTGTTCAAAAATGCTTTAAAAAACATAAAAACAAGTTAAAACTCCAAGATTCCTTATTCCAAAAATATGCAGACACCTGGACACGGGGCTGTGTTCATTGAACACGGGGCCGTTTCCGAGGTACTGGTCCCATAAAATTGAACTCATTTCGGTTTGTTTTCTCAGAATGGCGAGCAGAACTAGCAGAACATCTTCGTCACACAACAGGAGCAACCGGCAGGGGAGAAGATCATCAACGGTTGAAGATTCTCTTGTGAACTACGTCTACGCCTTAAGAGAAGCCATTGATGAAATAACGGGGGTAGAAGAAGCATTGGTCGACCGTATTAATCATCCAACGGTGGGACTAGAGGGATGTCTCCGGGAAGTCAACCTTTTGCACCAAAGGTTGAACATTCTCGCCTCTCCTCCTTTGGTTCCGATCATCACCCAAAGGGCATGGAATGTGGTACCAGAAGTCATCATTCCGGCCGAATGGTACGCCATGCACCCGGAAACCCCTCGTGACATACTACAAGGGGTTCCGATTGGTGTCACTAACCCTCCACAAGATGTTGAGGAGCATGAAGCCGCCTCCCTCCTCCCGAGAGAGATAGAAGAATGGCTCTAACAACATCTAGGGAACACCGCTCGGCTTGGAGCTCTACAAAACTTTTAGATACCGGAAAACTATTTTCAGAATTTTGGGTCTTATTGTAGAGGTAGAGCTCCTTAGGATGATTTTACGTATCACTTGACCTATCTAATTTAGGACCTTAATTTTTATTTTTCTACTTTGTTTTCCATTTTCTAGGATTATGTAATTCTCTATGATTTAATGAATGATGGTTTTAATTAGATTGGTGTTTGGATGATGTTTTAATAAGTGAAACACACTCGGGATGGCAAAGGATAACAAGGGAAAGTTGCACCAGCACCCCATGCAGGAAAACATGGCCATCCGGTGAATTTTTCTCATTACAGCAGGTTCAACACGGGTCGTGCCCACCCAACACGGCCCCGTGCTGAACAGTCTGCAGAAGTTCCCCAGTTCGGGTAAACTGGACACGGGCCGTGTTCACTCAACACGCCCCCGTGTCCAGGCTTCTGTTTCTTTTGATAACTACTTGTTACTAGCACCTGAACACGGGGCCGTGCCCGGATAACACGGGGCCGTGTCCAGGAGCCCAGTAACATAAATTTTTGCTTTTAACACCTTTTTACACATTCAATCAACCTAAAAATTTATTTTTGGTACACATTGAGGACAATGTGTAATTTAAGTGTGGGGGATGCTAAAACCTTGAATCTTGCAAGTCCTAATTACAAGCTTACACAAAACTCTATTGGAACCGCTAATCACCCCAAATTTTTTCAAAAATTTTCAATTTTTTTTTACTTGTCTAGGTTTAACTCGGGAAATTCAAGTTCTAAAAAGGTTATGTTTTTACAAATTTACAACTGATAGCGTCGTGATAAAAAGAACCAACATAAGAAAATTATGAAACGACATGACAAGCTTAGTTAAAATTTGATTATATATACTTGATCACATAAAAAAAAAACCATTCCCACAAAAGTGAGTTTTAAGCCTTTATTGAGCATACAAATACATATCTTTAAACTAAATGCTCATCTTTCGTTTCTTGTGTGAATAGCCGCTTGGTTCTTACAACTCTAGAACTTGCCACGACGATACATTCCCGATCCTTACCAACTTAAACCCGAGTAAGTAAATGATGGAGGCATTAGGACTAACCCTTTTTATTTCTACACCATTATTTTTTTTACCACCAACCCAAAATCCCACTTGTTAACCCCTTTGAGCCTAAACCTTTTCATTTCATAACCCAAACCAAACACCCTTTCACCCACCAAAACCTTTTTTTTATTTTTACCCCTTTGTTTTAGTAACAAGCCCGGATTTTCGTATGACTTTTCAAAAAAAAATTATGAAGATGAAGCAAAAGAAATAAACAAACAAGTTTATCAAAAATAACTTTGTTTGAATAAAGGCTTCATCAAAATAAAAAGTTCAAAAATAAAAAGTCTTACGAAAACCGATGCTTTTACGACTTTCGCCCTTTTCTACTAACCACTAACCCAACCACCTACCTTTAACCCAAGCCTAACCCTTCACCCAAAAAGTCCTCTTGATATTTACAAAGGTATATAGTTAAAAAGGAGGAGGATTGATTGCTTGGCAAGCCTATGGTAGGAGTAAGTTCCATGCCGCTCTCGAGTGATTCACTAAAAATACACCTCCGGCCGAGTGTTGAGTGATCCCCCATGAGGTATGTGAACTTGTATATAAATAGAATTTTAAAGAGGCATGTTATGCCCTAATAAGTAATTTATCTTATGAAAAGTTTTAAATAAATCATGACGAATAGGATTGTAAATAAATAAAAATAAAACTTCATAAAGAATCTTGGAAATCCCGACACTCTATGACAAGCCCAAAAACCTTCTCTTCTACCCATTCCATTTGGGAGTGTAAAGCCACATTATAAAGAGTTTTGCTTGAGGACAAGCAAAGATTCAAGTGTGAGGGTATTTGATGTGTGAAAAATGCAACATATAAATTTCATCAATTGTGGCATAAAACTAACCCTTTTTTAGTACTAATGTTGGAAAAAGTGTGTTTTTGTCTTCCTTTTGTATTTTCAGGATTAAATGAGCTCAAATTAACAAAAGAAGCAAAAAGGCAGCTAAATCTAACAAAAATACAAGAAAAGGAACAAAACGTGGCATGCCCGACCCCACGACAGCATCTTCCCAAGCAAAACAAGAGAACAGAAGGCTGAACACGCCCCGTGTTCACTGAACACGGGGGTGTGCCCAAGTGTCAGCAGATAAGACAAAGTTGTAGAAGCTTCTATTGCCCACCACGGGGCCGTGCTCAGCGGACACGGGTCCGTGGTCAACTATAAGATTCACAGAATCCAGGCAAATCTTGATAGTACAGATATGCTTTTGCACACGGGGTCGTGCTCAGCGGACACGGGGGCGTGGTCAACTAATGCAGCCAAACTGCATTTAATGAAGAAAGAGAGAAGGATGGACACGGGGGCGTGCCCAGCGGACACGGGGCCGTGCCCGAGCTTCTGTTCAGCCTATAAATAGGAGTGCTTGGATCTCTTGCAACTCATCCCTTGGCACACCACCTCTCTCACACTTCACCCACCACCCACCACCACCATAACACCATCATCCACCACCATCATCCATTGTCCATCATAGAGTGTGCGAGTCGTCTCGGGGTTCAAGATTGATCGTAAGAGTTCTTGAAAATCAAGGCCATGTTTGCCTAAGTCTCTTACATCACTTGGTGAAGACAAGTGTCTAGTGTAATACTTTTTATTTTTAATCTTTTCGCACTTTTTAATTGGTTATGTATTAATGACTTTAATAACTAGTTTCTTATGTTGAAGGTGATTCTTCCTTATCGTTTGTCCGTGGTGTCTTGGCATTATTTTACTGTCTATATAAAATAAAAGATTTTCACCATTCATATCTCCACGGTCTATATGGAGGTATGTTGGCTACCTGGTCGGGGGTTAAGGGAACAGTTTGGTAAGAGTCTTGCCATTGTTCAGTGTATAGATCCTGCAAATGACCTGGGTCAAATTTAGTAGGACCTCCTTCAATACTTAACGGTATTGGATGGCGGGGGTCCAAGCTCTTTGATCCCCTCATAAGTTAAACTACTATTAATACTATAACCCGGCTGCTTAGGACTGTATCCCTGCTGACTCAGACTACTTAGCCGAGGGTAACGTCACCTTCAAAAGAGGGGCCTACCATAATTTGCATTAATAACTTAATTAATTATCTTTCAATAATCCGACCCTTTAGGATTGTATCCTTGCTGACTCAAACTACTGGGTTGAGGGTAACGTCACCTTCAAAAGAGGGGCCTACTACAATAACTAAGATAATCTCTTAAATAAGTGCAAAAGTGCGGAAATAATCAAAGGTTAAGCTATACACGAGTCGGAGCCAAGAGATTCATCTTGTCTATCTGTTTTTATTTTCATTTTATTTTCAGCATTTTAGTTAGTTTTTATTTTTCTAATTTAAAACCTTTTTCTAACTTTTTGATTTGATTAGAAGTTGAGGATAAACCGGTACTAAAAGCTCTTGTGTCCTTGGACGACCTCGGTATCTTACCAACACTATACTACGTTCACGATGGGTGCACTTGCCCATATGTGTGTTTAGTGTTAGTAAATATCGTGTTTTATAAATTTAAAACTTGGCTAACAAAAGTGTAAAAGGGCTTAAAATATACTTAAACTTATATATACACTTCACACGCATCAAGTTTTTGGCGCTGCTGCCGGGGACACAAGGATTTTAAGAAAGTTAGGAATCAACGGCCTAATCGTTTTTTCTTATTTTTCTGTTTTTTTAGGATTTTTCTTAATTTTTCAGCTTCTGCAGAACTCAGCACGGGCCGTGCCCGCTGAACACGCCCCGTGCCCAATCTTTGGAACTGGCAATCTTGTTTTAAGTTAGACAGTAAGCTGAACACGGGGCCGTGCCCACTCAACACGCCACCGTTCCCAAGTTTCAGTTACTGAAAACAGAACCGTGAGATCCCGACGGTTGGTAATTTCTGACACAAACATGAGTGATACTGATAATTTTTACTTTCGACACTCTTATGGCACGTGGTGTCAACTATGTGGTGGCCCTCATAAAGAATTAGGATGTTATTTTCTAAATTATAAGCCCCACTATATAGACCCATCGTTTTCCTGTATCTTTAAGAGGGGCGAAAGTAAAAACAATCCCTATCACTCCCTCGAATGCTCTCAACCGGATTTTCTAGGAGAAATGCTTCTTGATGAACTATTTCAATTAGAAGATCTAATTCTTAATTGGTTAAAAGAACTTAGGATAGATCTCCAAAATCTATCTCAAGACAATAACCAAGAATAAGTGTTGGGATCGCATTCAAACAACTTCGTTGTTTCCGACGATACTTCTAACTCTAGTGAGGACTTGAGCGATAGTCGTCCCTGTGTCGATTGTGCCGTGAAGGACTCCCCATCGACTTCGTTCGGTGCATACATAGACCTGAGCGATTCGGCATACACCTTCTTTAACGAGAGCCCGGAAAAGGGTTGGACTTGTCCACCTACATATAGCATAGGAATCACCCTCACCGACAACCTCTTGCGTTCTCATCTTAATCTAGAGCAATTAAGGTATCTTAGGCACTTTGGGGTTGTTCCATCCAGTAAGGAACCGCCCGATCCGGAAAAGTTCCTTAGAAATTAGACAAACTTCATAGACAGCTTCTAGACACGGGGCCGTGTCCAGGTCAGCACGCCCCCGTGCTTACCCAAAGATTCCCTTCGGATTTCTATCAGAATACGGACAAAATTGTGTCAGGATTCTACCTGCACACAGGGCCGTGTCCAGCCAACACGGGGCCGTGTGCAGCGTACTGTCGTTTTCTATAAATGCAGCCAAGAATCCTGCACATTTGAACCATTCCAGGGACAGAGATTTGGGGAATCTTCTCACATACCATCCTAGGTATTTTCTAAAAGAAGTTTCTCAACTACCTTCTTATCCTTTCCTCTTTTATCCACTTTCATCTTCTTCAATTTTTCCTTATACTTCCATTAAAGCTTGAGATTCCCATAATTTCAAAGCTTTATTGAGGTGTTTGTTAGATTTTTATTCATGGAATCTTGTTAAAAATAAGTTCTACAACAATGTTTTAAGTTGTTTCTGTTCAAAAATGATTTAAAAAACATAAAAACAAGTTAAAACTCCAAGATTCCTTATTCCAAAAATCTGCAGACACCTGGACACGGGGCTGTGTTCATTGAACACGGGGCCGTGTCCGAGGTACTGGTCCCATAAAATTGAACTCATTTCAGTTTGTTTTCTCAGAATGGCGAGCAGAACTAGCGGAACATCTTCGTCACACAACAGGAGCAACCGGCAGGGGAGAAGATCATCAACGGTTGAAGATTCTCTTGTGAACTACGTCTACGCCTTAAGAGAAGCCATTGATGAAATAACGGGGGTAGAAGAAGCATTGGTCGACCGTATTAATCATCCAACGGTGGGACTAGAGGGATGTCTCCGGGAAGTCAACCTTTTGCACCAAAGGTTGAACATTCTCGCCTCTCCTCCTTTGGTTCCGATCATCACCCAAAGGGCATGGAATGTGGTAACCGGAAGTCATCATTCCGGCCGAATGGTACGCCATGCACCCGGAAACCCCTCGTGACATACTACAAGGGGTTCTGATTGGTGTCACTAACTCTCCACAAGATGTTGAGGAGCATGAAGCCGCCTCCCTCCTCCCGAGAGAGATAGAAGAATGGCTCTAACAACATCTAGGGAACACCGCTCGGCTTGGAGCTCTACAAAGCTTTTAGATACCGAAAAACTATTTCTGGAATTTTGGGTCTTATTGTAGAAGTAGAGCTCCTTAGGATGATTTTACGTATCACTTGACCTATCTAATTTAGGACCTTAATTTTTATTTTTCTACTTTGTTTTCCATTTTCTAGGATTATGTAATTCTCTATGATTTAATGAATGATGGTTTTAATTAGATTGGTGTTTGGATGATGTTTTAATATGTGAAACACACTCGGGATGGCAAAGGATAACAAGGGAAAGTTGCACCAGCACCCCATGCAGGAAAACAGGGCCATCCGGCGAATTTTTCTCATTACAGCAGGTTCAACATGGGTCGTGCCCACCCAACACGGCCCCGTGCTGAACAGTCTACAGAAGTTCCCCAGTTCAGGTAAACTGGACACGGGCCGTGTTCACTCAACACGCCCCCGTGTCCAGGCTTCTGTTTCTTTTGATAACTACTTGTTACTGGCACCTGAACATGGGGCCGTGCCCGGATAACACGGGGCCATGTCCAGGCGCCCAGTAACATAAATTTTTGCTTTTAACACCTTTTTACACATTCAATCAACCTAAAAATTTATTTTTGGTACACATTGAGGACAATGTGTAATTTAAGAGTGGGGGGATGCTAAAACCTTGAATCTTGCAAGTCCTAATTACAAGCTTACACAAAACTCTATTGGAACCGCTAATCACCCCAAATTTTTTCAAAAATTTTCAATTTTTTTTACTTGTCTAGGTTTAACTCGGGAAATTCAAGTTCTAAAGAGGTTATGTTTTTACAAATTTACAACCGATAGCGTCGTGATAAAAAGACCCAACATAAGAAAATTATGAAACGACATGACAAGCTTAGTTAAAATTTGATTATATATACTTGATCACATAAAAAAAAACCATTCCCACAAAAGTGAGTTTTGAGCCTTTATTGAGCATACAATTACATATCTTTAAACTAAAGGCTCATCTTTCGTTTCTTGTGTGAATAGCCGCTTGGTTCTTACAACTCTAGAACTTGCCACGACGATACATTCCCGATCCTTACCAACTTAAACCCGAGTAAGTAAATGATGGAGGCATTAGGACTAACCCTCTTTATTTCTACACCATTATTTTTTTTTACCACCAACCCAAAATCCCCCTAGTTAACCCCTTTGAGCCTAAACCTTTTCATTTCATAACCCAAACCAAACACCCTTTCACCCACCAAAACCTTTTTTTATTTTTACCCCTTTGTTTTAGTAACAAGCCCGGTTTTTCGTATGACTTTTCAAAAAAAAAAATATGAAGATGAAGCAAAAGAAATAAACAAACAAGTTTATCAAAAATAACTTTGTTTGAATAAAGGCTTCATCAAAATAAAAAGTTCAAAAATAAAAAGCCTTACGAAAACCGACGCTTTTACGCCTTTCGCCCTTTTCTACTAACCACTAACCACTAACCCAACCACCTACCTTTAACCCAAGCCTAACCCTTCACCCAAAAAGTCCTCTTGATATTTACAAAGGTATATAGTTAAAAAGGAGGAGCATTGATTGCTTGGCAAGCCAATGGTAGGAATAAGTTCCATGCCGTTCTCGAGTGATTCACTAAAAATACACCTTCGGCCGAGTGTTGAGTGATCCCCCGTGAGGTATGTGAACTTGTATATAAATAGAATATTAAAGAGGCATGTTATGCCCTAATAAGTAATTTATCTTATGAAAAGTTTTAAATAAATCATGACGAATAGGATTGTAAATAAATAAAAATAAAACTTCATAAAGAATCTTGGAAATCCCGACACTCTATGACAAGCCCAAAAACCTTCTTTTCTACCCATTCCATTTGGGAGTGTAAAGCCACATTATAAAGAGTTTTGCTTGAGGACAAGCAAAGATTCAAGTGTGGGGGTATTTGATGTGTGCAAAATGCAACATATAAATTTCATCAATTGTGGCATAAAACTAACCCTTTTTTTAGTACTAATGTTGGAAAAAGTGTGTTTTTGTCTTCCTTTTGTATTTTCAGGATTAAATGAGCTCAAATTAACAAAAGAAGCAAAAAGGCAGCTAAATCTAACATAAATACAAGAAAAGGAACAAAACGTGGCATGCCCGACCCCACGATAGCATCTTCCCAAGCAAAACAAGAGAACAGAAGGCTGAGCACGCCTCGTGTTCACTGAACACGGGGGCGTGCCCAAGTGTCAGCAGATAAGACAAAGTTGTAGAAGCTTCTATTGCCCACCACGGGGCCGTGCTCAGCGGACACGGGGCCGTGGTCAACTATAAGATTCGCAGAATCCAGGCAAATCTTGATGGTACAGATATGCTTCTGAACACGGGGTCGTGCTCAGCGGACACGGGGGCGTGGTCAACTAATGCAGCCAAACTGCATTTAATGAAGAAAGAGAGAAGGATGGACACGGGGCCGTGCCCAGCGGACACGGGGCCGTGCCCGAGCTTCTGTTCAGCCTATAAATAGGAGTGCTTGGATCTCTTGCAACTCATCCCTTGGCACACCACCTCTCTCGCACTTCACCCACCACCCACCACCACCATAACACCATCATCCACCACCATCATCCATTGTCCATCATAGAGTATGTGAGTCGTCTCGGGATCCAAGATTGATCGTAAGAGTTCTTGACAATCAAGGCCATGTTTGCCTAAGTCTCTTACATCACTTGGTGAAGACAAGTGTCTAGTGTAATACTTTTTATTTTTAATCTTTTCGCACTTTTTAATTGGTTATGTATTAATGACTTTAATAACTAGTTTCTTATGTTGAAGGTGATTCTTCCTTATCGTTTGTCCGTGGTGTCTTGGCATTATTTTACTGTCTATATAAAATAAAAGATTTTCACCATTCATATCTCCACGGTCTATATGGAGGTATGTTGGCTACCTGGTCGGGGGTTAAGGGAACGGTTTGGTAAGAGTCTTGCCATTGTTCAGTGTATAGATCCTACAAAGGACCTGGGTCAAATTTAGTAGGACCTCCTTCAATACTTAACGGTATTGGATGGCGGGGGTCCAAACTCTTTGATCCCCTCATAAGTTAAACTACTATTAATACTATAACCCGGCTATTTAGGACTGTATCCCTGCTGACTCAGACTACTTAGCCGAGGGTAACGTCACCTTCAAAAGAGGGGCCTACCATAATTTGCATTAATAACTTAATTAATTATTTTTCAATTATCCGACCCTTTAGGATTGTATCCTTGCTGACTCAAACTACTGGGTTGAGGGTAACGTCACCTTCAAAAGAGGGGCCTACTACAATAACTAAGATAATCTCTTAAATAAGTGCAAAAGTGCGGAAATAATCAAAGGTTACACTACACACGAGTCGGAGCCAAGTGATTCATCTTGTCTATCTGTTTTTATTTTCATTTTATTTTCAGCATTTTAGTTAGTTTTTATTTTTCTAGTTTAAAACCTTTTTCTAACTTTTTGATTTGATTAGACGTTGAGGATAAACCGGTACTAAAAGCTCTTGTGTCCTTGGACGACCTCGGTATCTTACCAACACTATACTACGTTCACGATGGGTGCACTTGCCCATATGTGTGTTTAGTGTTAGTAAATATCGTGTTTTATAAATTTAAAACTTGGCTAACAAAAGTGTAAAAGGGCTTAAAATATACTTAAACTTATATGTACACTTCACACGCATCAATATCAGAACGGTCTAGTAGTTCACCTGGGGAAGCCCCCACTAAATATGGTTTGGGGAAAAGAGAAATTGGTTAAACACATTTTCAACTATGGGGTAACCCCCACGGCAAGTAAGCCAACTAAACGAAAACTATGTTTTTGGAAATAACTTAAAACGAACACTCAACTGTGAACTCACTCAACTTTGTTGTTGACTCGTTGTTACATTCCTTACAGGTCGATAGATGCTTTTGGAGCTTGCACGAGGAGGAGGTCATTGTGGGATATGGACGGTTATGTCCCGTGCTTAATATTGAACTTTATGAACTTATTAAACTTATGTTTTGGTTTTACATCCTATGCTTCCGCTGTTTAATTTGAACTTGGTTAACTAGCTTTTGGTCACCAATTATATTGTGTGGTTGGTTTTATTTACTCCGCATGGTGGATTTTGGGGGTGTGACACCGTGTCCATTGGGCACGGCCCCGTGTCCACCTTCCTTCTCTTTCTTAATTAATTGCAGTTTGTCTGCATTAGTTAACCACGCCCCCGTGTCCGATGGGCACGACCCCGTGTGCAGAAGCGTATCTATACTATCAAGATTTCCCCAGATTCTGCGAATCTTAGAGTTAACCACGGCCCCGTGTCCGCTGGGCACGCCCCCGTGTCTGCTTTGTCTTTTCTGCTGACACTTGGGCACGCCCCCGTGCTCAGTGAGCACGGGCGTGTTCAGCCTTCTGTCTTCTTAAGTTTGCTTGGGAAGATGCTGTCGAGGGGTCGGGCATGCCACGTTTGTTCCTTTTCTTGAATTTATGTTAGATTTAGCTACCTTTTTGCTTCTTTTGTTCATTTGAGCTCATTTAATCCTGAAAATACAAAAGGAAGACAAAAACATACTTTTTCCAACATTAGTACTAAAAAAGGGTTAGTTTTATGCCACATTTGATGTAATTTATATGTTGCATTTTGCGCACATCAAATACCCCCACACTTGAATCTTTGCTTGTCCTCAAGCAAAACTCTTTATAATGTGGCTTTACACTCCCAAATGGAATGGGTAGAAGAGAAGGTTTTTGGGCTTGTCATAGAGTGTCGGGATTTCCAAGATTCTTTATTAAGTTTTATTTTTATTTATTTACAATCCTATTCGTCATGATTTATTTAAAACATTACATAAGATAAATTACTTATTAGGGCATAACATGCCTTTTTAAAATTCCATTTATATACAAGTTCACATACCTCACGGGGGATCACTCAAAACTCGGCCGAAGATGTATTTTAGTGAATCACTCAAGAGTGGCATGGAACTTACTCCTACCATAGGCTTGCCAAGCAATCAATCCTCCCCCTTTTTAACTATATACCTTTGTAAATATCAAGAGGACTTTTGGGTGAAGGGTTAGGCTTGGGTTAAAGGTAAGTGGTTGGGTTAGTGGTTAGTAAAAAGGCGAAAGGTGTAAAAAGCGTCGGTTTTCGTAAGACTTTTTTTTTTTTTTTGAAGTTTTTATTTTGATGAAGCCATTATTCAAACAAAGTTATTTTTGATAAACTTGTTTGTTTATTTCTCTTTTGCTTCATCATCATCATTTTTTATTTTATTTTTGAAAGTCATAAGAAAAAACCGAGCTTGTTACTAAAACAAAGGGTTAAAAATAAAAAGGTTTTGGTGGGTGAAAGGGTGTTTGTTTTGGGTTATGAAATGAAAAGGTTTAGGCTCAAAGGGGTTGACTAGGGGGATTTTGGGTAGGTGGTAAAAAAAAGAAAAATAATGGTGTAGAAATAAAAAGGGTTAGTCCTAATGCCTCTGTCATTTACTTACTCGGGTTTAAGTTGGTAAGGACTAGGAATGTATCGTCGTGGCAAGTTCTAGAGTCGTAAGAACCAAGCGGCTATTAACACAAGAAACGAAAAATGAGCATTTAGTTTAAAGATATATATTTGTATGCTCAATAAAGGCTCAAAACTCACTTTTTGTGGGAATGGGTTTTTATGTGATCAAGTATATATAATCAAATTTTAACTAAGTTTGTCATGCCGTTTCATAATTTTCTTATGTTGGTTCTTTTTATCACGACGCTATCGGTTATAAATTTGTAAAAATATAACCTTTTTAGAACTTGAAATTCCCAAATTAAACCTAGACAAGTAAAAAAAATGAAAAAATTTTGAAAAAATTTGGGGTGATTAGCGGTTCCAGTAGAGTTTTGTGTAAGGCTTGTGATTAGGACTTGCAAGATTCAAAGTTTTAGCATCCCCCACCCCCCCCCCCCCACACTTAAATTACACATTGTCCTCAATGTGTCCCAAAAATAAGTTTTTAGGTTGATTGAATGTGTAAAAAGGTGTGAAAAACAAAAATTTGTGTTACTGGGCGTCTGGACACGGCCCCGTGGTGTCCGGGCACGGCCCCATTATAGAAAGTGGATACTTGTTGCCATACCGCAAGACCGTGATGAGGACACTTTCTTAGTAGCTCCTTGAACCTTTCCCAAGTTTCATACAAGGATTTCCCATCCTCTTGTGAATATGTATTAATTTCAGTCATTAATTTAGCCATTTTAGCAAATACTTATATAGAAACTTTTGGGCTAGTTCATCCCAGGTGTTTACCGAGCCAACTGGGAGGGTATTAAGCCAAGCCTTAGCTCGGTCTTTTAGTGAAAATGGAAACATATGAAGGCGGATGGCGTCGTTTGATGCTCCATTGATCCGAAAGGTATCACATATTTCTAAGAAATTAGTAATATGTAGATGGGGATCCTCGTCCGCAAGTCCATGGAAGGTTGCGGAGTTTTGAAGCATCTGTATCAAGTGTGGACGAAGTTCGAAGTTGTTGGCTTCGACATTCGGTGCATTGATAGCGGCGCCTAGATTACCTACAGTAGGGCGTAAGTAATCCATGAGAGTACGTTGGTCTGCCATTGGAGGTGGGTCCACCGAAACTTTCTCTTGGTTTTTAGCTTTAAGTCTTTTTTCTGAGAAAGCGTTCGGGTTCTTCTTGAGGTTCTTTTATGTCTCTACTAGAACTGGAGCTCATACACTACGTAGAAAGTTCAGATGTGGCGTCTGGGTTCCAAGTCCTGCAATAAAAACAGAAAACAACGTTGGTCAGAAGGTTCACCACGGCCCCGTGCTCAGGTGAACACGACCCGTGGTCGGAGATACAGTAATTATTTTCCGGATCCCTGTTACTGGGGAGTTTGACACAGCCCCATGTTGCACCGACACGGCCCCATGCTCAACTCTCTGTAACTCAGAAAGAAAACTGCCAGTAACAATGCTGGGCACGGCCCGTGTCCGACCAGGCACGGCCCGTGCTGAGCTCTGCAGAAACTGAAAAATTAAGAAAATCCTAAAAAACAGAAAAACAAGAAAAAATGATTAGGCCGTTGATTCCTAACTTTCTTAAAATCCTTGTGTCCCCGGCAACGGCGCCAAAAACTTGATGCGTGTCGTGTGTTATATGTTTTAATGTATATTTTAATCCCTTTTTACACGTTAATCAAGTTTTAAATTTATAAAACACGACATTTTACTAACACCAAACACACATATGGGCAAGTGCACCCATCGTGAGCGTAGTATAGTGTTGGCAAGATACCGAGGTCGTCCAAGGACACAAGAGCTTTTAATACCGGTTTATCCTCAACGTCTAATTAAATCAAAACGTTAGAAAAATGTTTTTAAGCTAGAAAAATAAAAACTAACTAAAATGCTGAAAAATAAAATAAAAATAAAAACAGATAGACAAGATGAATCACTTGGCTCCAACTCATGTTTAGTGTAACCTTTGATTATTTTCGCACTTTTGCACTTTTTAAGAGATTATCTTAGTTATTGTAGTAGGCCCCTCTTTTGAAGGTGACGTTACCTTCAACCTAGTAGTTTGAGTCAGCAAGGATACAATCCTAAAGGGTCGGATTATTGAAAGATAGTTAATTAAGTTATTAATGCATATTGTGGTAGGCCCCTCTTTTGAAGGTGACGTTACCCTCGGCTAAGTAGTCTGAGTCAGCAGGGATACAGTCCTAAGTAGCCGGGTTAAAGTATTAATAGTAGCTTACATATGAGGGGATCAAAGAGTTTGGACCCCCGCCATCCAATACCGGTGGGTATTGAAGGAGGTCCTACTAAATTTGACCCAGGTCCTTGCAGGATCTATACACTGAACAAGGCAAGACTCTTACCAAACCGTTCCCTTAACCCCCGACCAGGTAGCCAACATATCTCCATATAGACCGTGGAGATATGAATGGTGAAAATCTTTTATTTTATATAGACAGTAAAATAATGCCAAGACACCACGGAAAAACGATAAGGAAGAATCACCTTCAACATAAGAAACTAGTTATTAAAGTCATTAATACATAACCAAATAAAAAGTGCGAAAATATTAAAAATAAAAAGTATTACACTAGACACTTGTCTTCACCAAGTGATGTAAGAGACTTAGGAAAACATGGCCTTTGATTGTCAAGAACTCATACGATCAATCTTGGATCCCGAGATGACTAACACACTCTACGATGGACGATGGATGATGGTGGTGGATGATGGTGTTGTGATGGTGGTGGGTGGTGGGTGGTGGGTGAAGTGTGAGAGAGGTGGTGTGCCAAGGGATGGTTTGTAAATGAGCCAAGCACCCATATTTATAGGCTGAACAGAGGCTCGGGCACGACCCCGTGTCCATTGGGCACGGCCCCGTGTCCACCTTCCTTCTCTTTCTTCATTAATTGCAGTTTGTCTGCATTAGTTGACCACGCCCCCGTGTCCGTTGGGCACGACCCTGTGTTGTCACGGCCCTTGGCCCCGGTTTGACCCGGTCCAGAGTCGCGAGGCAGGAAATCCGATGGTATCTAATTAAGTGACAGCGGAAGTCTTTTTAAACAGGATCGATTAATATTAAAACTGCTCGTTTATATATATAATATTAAGATAAATTCCATAATTTACAATAAAGTGATTTCACTGGGAAATCTTTATTTCTCAAAACATGTTTCTTTATTTATTGAGCCACTTTTCTAAGCTTGTAGTGCTCCACGGCACTTTGTCCTTTGCTCACAACAGATCACCTGAAACATGTTTGAAAAGGGTTTTGTCAGCAGGGAAATACTGAGTGAGTTCATTCATTTTTACTAAAACAACACATTTGTTATAATTCACAGTATTAAGAGAGATTACAATGCTTCTGATATCAAACCAACTACCCACAGTATTTGTCACTCGACTCATTTCGATGACTGTGGTTATATCACCATTGGCTGCCCCAATGAATGACGAATATCACTACTTAGGTTCGCCCACCTAAGAGTGATACATAATTTAGGTACGCTCACCTAACAACAGTAATGTATACAATACCCCACATACCGGCTGTAAATTGGTGATTACATAAACTTAATCACTGTAATTATAACCTTTGAAAATAAACATGCTTTTTGTAAATAAATTTGATAAAAAGAGAATGACTCACATTGTAGATTTAACGAGCAGAATATAAGCCTACTGATTAGCCTTGATTAACCTAATTTTAAATAACAATGAACACACAAACAGGTTAGTAACTAATACAGCAGTTACGACAATTCACGAGATTAAACCCTCACAACGATTTACAAGTGCAATACTTAAGAATTCAGCGGATTCACAACGAATGACAGATTATAGTCCGATTTCGAACAGCACTCAAACATTCAAGTTGAAATCACGATGAATAACAAAGTATAAACTCAATTTGAGCGGCACTTAAACAATCGTTGGATAGTTATAATCGATCGGACGTTGAATCGTATCAGCGATCGAGTTATTACCCTAATTGCGGCAGCACTTCGTGATCAGTGTGTGTTTTGTGGACTGTTTCTGTTATAACTCAGCCTACGTAAAACGAATTTACGTCGTTTCAAAGACAGAATTCAAGTCCCAAGGCCCTCTATTTATAGGTAAAATTTGACCTTTACGCGGCCCGCGTAAGATATACGTTAAGCTTTACGCGGCCCGCGTGAGACCTACTTTTAGGCATAGGGTTGCCACGGTTGGGACTAGCCTTGCTGACTTGACGGTTCTCGTAAATTCAGTTTCTACAGCGCATAATTTAGATAATCGTTACTAGGGTATTATCCCCCCTGAGTTTTAGGGGCCCTGATCCTGATTCTGAAAATTCTGAAAATTTTAGGGTTTATGTAGACTCACTTGGGTGTCTCAATTAGGGTTTCCTATTGGATGAATTAATTAATTAAATATGACTTTTGATACGAGTTGTTACATTCTCCCCACGTTAATAAAAATCTCGTCCTCGAGATTTACTGGAATAAATGAGGATATTTTCGCTTCATCTCTGATTCCAGCTCCCAAGTATATTCAGCTCCTCTCTTTGAATCCCATTTGACTTTGACTAAAACTAGTCGTTTGTGTTTGAGAAACTTGATCTTTCGATCCTCAATTTGAAGAGGTTTCTCAACAAATTTTAACTTTTCATTTACCTCTATATCTCGAAGAGGTACTACCAGTGATTGATCTATTAAACATTTCTTAAGATTGGATACATGAAATACATCATGTACTCCTGCTAATTCTTCTGGTAATTGTAAACGATAAGCAACTGATCCTATACGTTGAATCACTGAAAATGGTCCTACGTATCTTGGACTTAGCTTTCCTTTCTTACCGAATCGGACTACTCCTTTCCAAGGAGAAACTTTTAACATTACTCTGTCTCCAACTTGGAATTCTAATGGCTTGTATCTATTGTTTGCATAACTCTTTTGGCGATCTCGAGCCGTTTTTAGTCTTTCCTTGATTTGAGTAATCTTATCAGTCGTTTCTTGCACTATTTCAGGACCTGACAATTGACTATCTCCTATTTCTGCCCAACAAACTTGAGTTCTACACTTTCTTCCATATAGTGCCTCGAATGGGGCAGTTTCGATGCTCGAATGGTAACTATTGTTATAGGAGAATTCAATTAATGGTAAATGTTCGTCCCAATTTCCACCAAAATCTATCACACATGCTCGGAGCATGTCTTCTAGAGTTTGGATCGTTCTTTCACTTTGCCCGTCCGTTTGAGGATGATATGCAGTACTCAGATTTAGTTGAGTTCCCATAGCTTGCTGAAAACTTTTCCAAAAATGAGAAGTGAAACGACTATCCCAATCTGATACAATGGAGAGTGGAACTCCATGTAGAGATACGACTTCATCCACATATAACTTTGCCAATCTTTCCATACTAAAGGTTTCTTTCATAGGCAGAAAGTGAGCTGATTTGGTTAATCGATCCACAATTACCCAAATCGCATCATTACCTTTTCTTTTTTTGGGTAACTTGGTAACAAAATCCATTGTTATAAGTTCCCACTTCCATACAGGCATCTCTAATTGTTGTAGTAGACCTGAAGGTTTCTGATGTTCTGCCTTAACTTGTGAACAAGTAAGACACTTAGAAACATATCTTGCTATATCTTTCTTCATTCCTATCCACCAGAAGTTCTTTCTTAAATCTTGGTACATCTTATTGTTTCCAGGGTGCATAGTATACCTAGATTTATGGGCTTCTTCTAAAATCTTATTTCTTAATTCTCCTTGCTTAGGTACCCAAATTCTTTTCTTGTGGAATCTCCAAATTCCATCATTTCCTTGTTCTAGTTCCTTTATATAACCTTTCATTCTTTCAGCATCGTCCTTGATTGCTGTTTCCTGAACTTTCTTTAATTGTTCCATTAAATCTACTTGTAGATTTAATCTAAGAGCACGGACTCGCTTTTGTTTTTCCTGATACTTACGACTTAAGGCATCTGCAACTACATTTGCCTTTCCTTCATGATATTGAATATCACAGTCGTAATCGCTTAAGATTTCCATCCATCTTCTTTGCCTCATATTTAACTCTTTTTGCCCAAATATATACCTTAAACTTTTATGATCTGTATAAACAGTAAACTTGCTTCCATACAGATAATGTCTCCATATTTTAAGGGCAAAAATTATGGCTCCCAATTCTAAGTCATGAGTCGTATAATTCTCCTCGTGCTTTTTCAACTGCCGGGAGGCATACGCAATTACCTTCTTGCGTTGCATCAACACACATCCGAATCCTAATTTTGAAGCATCACAATATACTTCAAAATCTTCTTTTCCTTCGGGCAATGCTAAAATTGGAGCATTCGTCAATCGGTGCTTTAAAATCTTAAAAGCTTCTTCTTGCCTATGTCCCCACTCAAACTTAGCGGCTTTACAGGTTAACTTAGTCAAAGGTACAGCTATCTTAGAGAAATCCTTAATAAATCGTCTGTAGTATCCAGCTAAGCCTAGAAAACTTCTAATTTCCATAGCTGTTTGTGGGACCTTCCATTTGATGATTGCTTCTATTTTAGCAGGATCTACGTGAATTCCTTCGTGATTCACCACGTGACCTAAAAATTGTACTTCTTGCAGCCAGAATTCACACTTTGAGAATTTGGCATAAAGTTTTTCCTTTCTTAACAAAGTTAAAAGTGCATGAAGGTGCTGACAATGGTCGTCCTGATTTTTGGAATAAATAAGTATATCGTCGATGAAGACAATTACAAATTTATCCAAGTATGGCTTACAGATCCGATTCATCATGTCCATAAATGCTGCTGGTGCATTTGTTAACCCAAAGGGCATGACTGTAAACTCATAATGACCATACCTAGTTCTGAAAGCAGTTTTAGGTATATCTTCCTCTTGTACCTTCAATTGATGATATCCTGAGCGTAAGTCAATCTTAGAAAAATATCTAGCTCCTTGAAGTTGATCGAAAAGATCATCAATCCTAGGTAATGGGTATCGATTCTTAATTGTAATCTTATTCAATTCTCTATAGTCAATACACATTCTCATCGAACCATCCTTCTTCTTAACAAACAACACTGGTGCTCCCCACGGGGATGAACTAGGTTGTATGAATCCTTTACTTAGTAATTCATCTAATTGCTTTTTCAGTTCTAACATTTCTGTGGGTGCTAACCGATACGGTGTCTTGGCTATTGGTATAGTTCCTGGAATTAGATGAATCCTAAATTCTACTTCCCTATCTGGTGGTAATCCTGGTAACTCTTCTGGAAATACATCTGGGTATTCTGAGACTACAGGAATTTCCTTAAGTTCTTTACCCTTAGTGCTAATGATTACCGAAATCATATACACTATTCCTTGCTTTCGTTCATAACTAGCAACTTTCATTACTGATATGAACTTCATGGGTTTAAGTGGTTTATCTCCTGTAATCCTAATTACTTCTCCTGTGGGAGTACGGATTTCTACAGAATTCTTATCACAAAGGATGCGAGCATGGTTGGCTATCAACCAATCCATTCCTAACACTACATCGAATCCGGCTAATTTCATAGGTAACAAGTTTGCAGAAAACTTATGGCCTAACAGTTCTATCTTTCCTTCTTGCAAAACTTTATTTATATTAACAGAATTCCCGTCTGCTATTTCGACTGTAAAAATTTGCCTAAGGGTGGTTAAGGGTAAGTTAAGGGCTTGGCAAAATGAAGTATTGATAAAACTTTGGTTTGCACCAGAGTCAAATAACACTTTTGCATAAACGTCGTGGACCAAGAACGTACCAACTATGACGTCGGGAATTAGTTCGGCTTCCTGAGTGGTTAGCTGGAATGCTCGGGCATTCTTCTTTGTTGTTCCATCAGCTGGTTTGCCTTTATTGTCTGCGGTTTTAATCAATTTAGGACATTCTGTTTTGTAATGTCCTGTTTCTCCACAGTTATAGCAGACTATGGTTTTCTTTTTGCAACTTTCTTCATGATGTCCTGCCATTTTGCAGAAGTTGCAGATTACATTGCATTTTCCAAAATGATTCTTTTTGCAATTTCTGCAAAAAGGCGGTTGTGCAGATTGTCTTCTTCCTCTTTTCTTGAACCTATTATTATCATTACCCACACGAAATCCTTGGGTAATCTTTGAGCCAATTCCTTCTTTCGATCTTCTTCTCTTGTGCGCACTAGTTCATCAGTTAGGGTATTAGCTAATTCCACAGCATCGTCAATAGTGCGAGGTCTCGCAGCTTTAACGATGTTACGAATTTCACTAATTAGTCCCCAAATGTAACGGGAAATGAGTACCGGTTCTGGCGAAGCCAGTGTTGGTACCACTCTAGCATATTCAAAGAATGTCGAAGTATAACCGCGACACTCTACGCCTACCATACGATGGTTTAGGAACTTATTTGCCATTTGTTCCTTTTTCATATTCAGGACAATACTTTCTTTCTACAAGGATTTTAAATTCTTCCCAATTCATAGCATAAGCCATCCTTCTTCCTTTTGCTTGTAATACTGTGTTCCACCATTCTAGTGCTCCTTCTTTGAACAAATTTGACGCATACATAACCTGATCTTCTTCAGAACACTTACTTATTGCAATTACTGCTTCGGTTTTCTCTAACCAACGCAGTACTGCAGTTGCTCCTTCGTTGCCTGCAAATTCAGCAGGTTTACAAGCAAGAAATTCTTTGAAAGTGCAACCAGGCGTTGCAGCTTTCATTTTCTTAGGAGGTGGAGCCTGTCGTGGATTATTATCGTCATGATTACCGCCTCCATTTACACTATGACTAAAATTGTCTTCCTGAGTACGTTTACTAGGAATGATTTGTTGTGGTTCAACAAGTTTCTGAGCAGCAGCCATGATTGCTGGAATAGCATTAGCTATCCCTTGAGTGATGATGTTTTCAATATCTTGTCTAGTCATATACTGATTTTCTTGATTTTGTTCAGATTGATTCCCTTCATTAACTGGTTCATTACTAGCGTTTTCCATCTGATAATTATTATAAATATAACTATTAGTATCAAATGATCGTAAATAAAACACTTACACAGAAGCACATAAAATCTTACAACACAGATATATATATTCAAAATCGTCGATGTTTCGACTTCTATTTTGTTTTATATATTATATAAGCATCCATACACACTGTTTATCTTACAATGTTTTATTTCCCATTTTACAGAGTTATATTTGACTACTACTATTATTATACAGACATTCTTCCCAACCCCACTATTCTTTGGTCAACTGGCAGTTTAGTAACGACGCTCCCTTTCGTCGTATTTCCAAGAGATTTGTTCCCCCATTTCCCGGATCCTATTCCCTGTACCTATCAGCTCTTCACCGAACTGACGGAGTTCGGCTAAGTTTTCGTTGCTCATTGGAGGATTGGGGATAGGTTCTGGATCAAATTGTGGAAGAAAAGAATAAGGACTGTTGATGATATTTTCGAATTGCCAGTCATTTGTCCACCATTCTTCCATTGGACCTAAAGGTCGAGTGTGGATTAGTGGGTCTGGAATAGCTGGTTCCAGATTTATAGGAAGTTGGTTTTCGGCTCGGTAAGGATATAGATTATTATGGATAGGGCTAATGACATCACAATTTGCCAGTAGACGGTCTATTTCGTCTTGAAATGTGATTTCTTCAGATTGTCTAGAACTCTCTCCAATTTCTATTCCTTTTTGTTTAGAATCTTTCCTGATTTCTATCTCTGCTGGATTAGAATTTTCTCCGATTTCTATTCCTTTTCCTTTGTCTATAGGGTTTTCTGTTGTAGGGAGTTTCCTAGTGGCTGGCTTTCTCCTGCGCACTTTCCTCCTGCGCACTTTCCTCCATCCTACATATCTTCTTCTCTTTTTAGGTTTTGCTTTTTCCAGCGGTGGAGCTTGGAATTCCAGAGGTTCCTCTATATCAGCAATATAACCAGTAAAGTCGTGGGAGACTTCAATTGGTACTGGGTAGAGGTTGAGATTCTGAAATGCTTCCGATATCTCACTCATGCTGGATAGCATATATGCAAAATGCACAAAAATGCTAAGTTAAAACTTTGGAACAAAGTTTTACAAATAAACATTAAAGTTTTATTGCATACGGATTTGTACAAAAGACCACAGGAAAGAGAACACACTATAATTTATTTATTTACTGGGGAGTAATTTTCTACTAAACCAGACTTATTGATAGTTTAGAGGTTTGCATTCTCTGCTACGGTAGCTAACATATAAAGATTTGCCCATTTTTCATCTAATTTATCTTCCCAAGGTGACCTATCGCCTAATTCCTGGATTTCTAAATTAAACCTCACTTTCTTGACTTGGGTTTTCTTTATTTTCTCCTGTCCCTTCCTAAGAATCAGATTTCTTTTATCTTGGGTGAGAGGATTTTCATAATTTGCTTTACGGACAAAAATCCCTTCTTCCAGATCTGCTGCGTGTTTGGAGGAAGAGGTTCCTTTTTCTGTAGGTGCAGTATCTAATTTGTGGTAGATAGCAGAAAGCTTTTGTTTACCCATACTGTAACTCAACAATTAATCAGTTAATAAAACATTTTCATAGAATAGCAATTAAATTTCCTAAGTATCTCTCAATTATTTTAATAGGCTAAAATCAATAGTAAGCTTAAATCAGTGGCTCTGATACCACCTTTTCCTGTCACGGCCCTTGGCCCCGGTTTGACCCGGTCCAGAGTCGCGAGGCAGGAAATCCGATGGTATCTAATTAAGTGACAGCGGAAGTCTTTTTAAACAGGATCGGTTAATATTAAAACTGCTCGTTTATATATATAATATTAAGATAAATTCCATAATTTACAATAAAGTGATTTCACTGGAAAATCTTTATTTCTCAAAACATGTTTCTTTATTTATTGAGCCACTTTTCTAAGCTTGTAGTGCTCCACGGCACTTTGTCCTTTGCTCACAACAGATCACCTGAAACATGTTTGAAAAAGGTTTTGTCAGCAGGGAAATACTGAGTGAGTTCATTCATTTTTACTAAAACGACACATTTGTTAAGAGAGATTACAATGTTTCTGATATCAAACCAACTACCCACAGTATTTGTCACTCGACTCATTTCGGTGACTGTGGTCATATCACCATTGGCTGCCCCAATGAATGACGAATATCACTACTTAGGTTCGCCCACCTAAGAGTGATACATAATTTAGGTACGCTCACCTAACAACAGTAATGTATACAATACCCCACATACCGGCTGTAAATTGGTGATTACATAAACTTAATCACTGTAATTATAACCTTTGAAAATAAACATGCTTTTTGTAAATAAATTTGATAAAAAGAGAATGACTCACATTGTAGATTTAACGAGCAGAATATAAGCCTACTGATTAGCCTTGATTAACCTAATTTTAAATAACAATGAACACACAAACAGGTTAGTAACTAATACAGCAGTTACGACAATTCACGAGATTAAACCCTCACAACGATTTACAAGTGCAATACTTAACAATTCAGCGGATTCACAACGAATGACAGAGTATAGTCCGATTTCGAACAGCACTCAAACATTCAAGTTGAAATCACGATGAATAACAAAGTATAAACTCAATTTGAGCGGCACTTAAACAATCGTTGGATAGTTATAATCGATCGGACGTTGAATCGTATCAGCGATCGAGTTATTACCCTGATTGCGGCAGCACTTCGTGATCAGTGTGTGTTTTGTGGACTGTTTCTGTTATAACTCAGCCTACGTAAAACGAATTTACGTCGTTTCAAAGACAGAATTCAAGTCCCAAGGCCCTCTATTTATAGGTAAAATTTGACCTTTAGGCGGCCCGCGTAAGATATACGTTAAGCTTTACGCGGCCCGCGTGAGACCTACTTTTAGGCATAGGGTTGCCACGGTTGGGACTAGCCTTGCTGACTTGACGGTTCTCGTAAATTCAGTTTCTACAGCGCATAATTTAGATAATCGTTACTAGGGTATTATCCCCCCCGAGTTTTAGGGGCCCTGATCCTGATTCTGAAAATTCTGAAAATTTTAGGGTTTATGTAGACTCACTTGGGTGTCTCAATTAGGGTTTCCTATTGGATGAATTAATTAATTAAATATGACTTTTGATACGAGTTGTTACATGTGTGCAGAAGCGTATCTGTACTATCAAGATTTCCCCAGATTCTACGAATCTTAGAGTTGACCACGGCCCCGTGTCTGCTGGGCACGCCCCCGTGGTGGGTGATAGAAGCTTCTACATCTTTGTCTTTTCTGCTGACACTTGGACACGCCCCCGTGCTCAGTGAGCACGGGGCGTGTTCAGCCTTCTGTCTTGTTAAGTTTGCTTGGGAAGATGCTGTCGGGGGGTCGGGCATGCCACGTTTGTTCCTTTTCTTGTATTTATGTTAGATTTAGCTGCCTTTTTGCTTCTTTTGTTCATTTGAGCTCATTTAATCCTGAAAATACAAAAGGAAGACAAAAACACACTTTTTCCAACATTAGTACTAAAAAAGGGTTAGTTTTATGCCACATTTGATGTAATTTATATGTTTCATTTTGCGCACATCATTGGTAATCTGAGTTCATAACTACCTACTGTAATAATATTTAAATTTGTTTAAAAATTCAGTAGGTAACAAGTCTTAGGTGTGAAATATGGTTTTAAACCATACTATGCACCTAATTAGTGTAAAACTCGCTAATTGATGATAATCAAGATGTTTATGTAAATCTGAGATTTTGATCAGTTTTAAATGCTCAAAATAATTTATTTAATGTATGAAATCAGTAGGAAAATGTTTGGCATTCAAATCATTTGTTAATCTCATTTTATGCCTAAAAAGGATATTATCGTCATTAACAGAATTACACAAGAACTCTATGATTTAAACAGATTATAATCTGACCAAAACTCTTAAAATTCCTTAAAAATGATATCTTAACAGTAAGTATTTTGGTTCAAAATCCAAGTTTAAACATGTCTTATACAAGATATCGCAATTTAATTAACAAAAAGCTTCTAATTACGATATCGATCATAACTCCTATTTGAGACCAAGAATGGATGTCAAATTTTCGAGACAAGCTTATATATCAGTAACAAAGGTTTTTGTCCTCTCACATTACTAAAAATCTCATTTATATGTCAAAAGGGCATTTACGGAATTTATAAGCATATTAACAAATACGAGCATATAATTCAAACCAATAAGGACCAAGCAATATAACTCCAGGAGGTTACACTACTATATAATATGGTCCTAATGGAAGCTTAAAACATGGGAGAATTAAGCTTAAACGGGTCAGAACTGAAAGTCAAAGCAAAAGTCAAGCTTTTGCGACTTTCGGTTATAAACTGACCTTAGACTAATAATTGTCGGATTAGGCCAGGTCAAACATGTTCTAATACTAATTACCAAGTCATTAGAATGTTTAGATATAATTTAGAACCTCTATTTTATTAATTTAAATCATTTTTAAACTTTCTGTCCAGTTTGACTTTTTGTCAAACTAGTTTGACCCGACATTTAACTAGTCAAACGAAATAATTAGGAGGTGCCCTTTTAAGGGTTAATTACCTACCTTAATATGGTTCCATAACCACTTTCGTTTCGATCAGTGGCTGGACTAATTATGATTAAACCGAAAGTCAAAGCTTAATTATGATATGTTTGACTTTTCGGTTTTTAAGCTAATTAAATGGACTAAGCAGGGATTAAAACTCTTACTTAGGGTCCTTGCTATCTTTTCTACACTTGGAATTCTTCTCCTACTGCTTGCAAGCTCCAGAAGTGAGTTGTTTGAAAGTTGTTGCAAATGTGAGCACATGAACTATGAACTAGAGCTCTTTATATACTAAGTTGCAAGCATTTGGATCATCTACAGCTGTTAAGGAGGCTCCTAGGATCACCCCAGGTGTCCTAGTGGTATCCTAAAACCGACAACAAGCTCCTGGTTTCAATTTGGAAGGATTTAAGGCGGTTAGTGAAGAAACCTGCAGCTGTCCAAAACTTCTGCCCAGATACAGGCTTTACGGACTGTAAGCCTGACCCTTTATGGTCCGTAACCGATATTGAATTGTATCGCCCAGGTACCCTCCTTACGGACCGTAAGCCTTGGCCCTTGCGGTCCGTAAGAGGTTGATCAGAAAAATAATTTCTTTTGATCTTAATACCTTTGGTCCTTCAACTTTCATAATCATCCTCAATTACCTCCGAGAGCATGTTTCAACACTATAAAGTCTCGGATTTAGAAAAAGGTCACTCAGAGGCATAAATTAGCTTGTTGACACTTTTAGTCCCTTCGCATACATATTTTCATCATTTGGCAACTTTAGTCCTTCAACTCAATCTTTTACATATATAGAGTTTAGGACACGTTTCTTCATACAATTGGACACACTTTTACGTGGTGTTACAACACCTCATAGTTTATCTTGGAAATTTCGTCTGCCCAAAAAATCGACCTCAATTGCCCTTTCTCAAGCATAAACTCATAGTAAAAGTCTGGTAAGCTCTCCGATCTTTCTTTCAAACGATCTATAACAAGTCACGCATCACGGTCACCAATATAAAGCCTAACCGACTGGCTCCAGTTCTTAAAATCAGTTGGCGTGCCACGTACATTGTAATGTCCACCCATCAGGGACACTAAAACTCTGTGAGAAACAATTGGACCAATTCTGTTCAAACTCATGTTATAGATAAACTGTTTGGATGTAAAGGGTAGTTTCCTTGAAATCCTACTTAGGTCACGATTAAAACACTCAACAAAGTGATGATTATGGTGCTCATGGAACCCTACCATTGTGCACATAGAGCTGCCCTCACAAAACTTAACCAGTATACTAGCCTTGCAATCTGTCATTGTGACATTACTTTGCCTGATAGTCAAGGTTGACTGCTCCAAGGTATCAGTTTTATGCTTAATCTGTGGTTTTGAATATTTAGTACACCTTATGTACTGGTGAGTGACAAACCCTTTCCATCTCTTGGTTTGCCCCTTATGAATAGAAAACCCATAATACACAGCATAGTCCTTGTACATACTAAACACGTCCTTCCACGTTTCATATACACAACCAACAACAGGCTTTAAAACAATAGGAACATTAGGACACCACATTCTAGTGCCATTGGGTGTGTGGTGAACATAAATTCCTCGTCCGCATGAATACCTACAAAAACATTGTATTGTTTAATAAATTTTAACACGTATAGATTTAAAAAAAAATTACTTGTAACATTAAACCTAACAAACTGATGCATTTTACTAAATTCTCAATACAAGTTTAACACGTTTTCCTAAAATGCAAACAAAACATGGTGGTACATTTTTTTGATGTCACCAAAAAGTGTAGATGCTGGTGCATTTTTTTATGTAATCCAAAAATGTAATCTCGAATGTTTTCCCCTTCCAAAAAATATAAAAAGTTAATACAAGTGTAACCACACATGTTTTTACCTTCTACAAAGTCTAAAAGCTTGTTTCATAAAAATAAAAAATAAAAATGGTATTGTTAATACCAGTTTACTACATTTTCAACCAAACTAACCAACACATCATCTGTTTTTTTCCTCCTCTACCAACAAAAAAAAAACTAATAATAACAAACTACAAAACATTAAAACAAGGGGTGTTATAATAACCCTATAGAAAAAATTCATGGTTTCACATAAAAAATGACCTGTGGATAGCAGCTGTGTAAAAGTACAATTCTAAACACCATCTTCATCATCATTTGTGCCATTTTGATTCAGAACTGAGGCTACACATAAAAAAATACCAAAAAACAAAAAAAAAAATCAAGAAGAATCCAATGAAAATCTAAACAAGAAAACCTTAATTTACACAACTACTCGTATGCATTTAAAGCTGTACATTTAATAAAACTGAAAAAAAAAAGTATCACTCACCTGGAAACTCTAAAGAAATAGGTTCAGGATCTTCAACAACTCTACTCTCACCCAATGCATCTTCATCTTCATTAAATGCAAAATCAGGTAAAAGATTATGTGGGACAACATTTAAGGGTGAACCCGGATGATCATTGAGTGTCCCCGTACCACTGGCAACAGTCCGAGGTTGTTGGTTGTTCAAATCAGCCATGTTAAATACAAAAACTCTTCAATGGTGAGTATGGTTTCTTTCTTTCACTCCACTTTCTAGTTCGAATAAATGAGATGTGAGATATGGATATCTAGATAAAACAAAAGAGAAGATATGAGATAGAGGTGAGAGATAAACAAGTACAATGGTATTAAATAAAAAAGGATGACAAGAAGAAGAAAAATGAAAAGGATGACAAGAAGAAGAAAAGTCTGCGTGAAGACTTAGACATTTTACTTACACATTTCATTCAATCAAAAAGGTAAAAAGAAAATGACGAAAATGCCCTTGTCTCCTATCAAACTAACATCTAACGTGGATCAATCCTAGCCACATGTGAGAGTTTCCTGGGTTTTCTTAACTGGAATGGGTTTTCTCATTATAATTAGCCTATATATATATATATATATATATTAAATATTTGAAGAAGAGATTTGATTTAGAATAATTTATTATTGTGAATAAAATGATAGATGGTATTCATGTATTAATTACTAAAAATTAAAAAATATATAAATAATATTGTGAGGTTAAAGGAAAAGATGTTATGTGACATTATTTGAAATCCTTTTCTATAATTATATTTATTTATAAGAATTTGAGAGAGTTATTTTCCAACTATTTGTATTTATTCGTTAGCCAAAACATAGTTGACACATTTTATTAACCAAACAAATTAGAAATAAAATTCAAATTCCAATTATAACTAACTTTCATTGAGCCAAATGCCCCCTCAGTTTGTAAAAGATGGTTCTTGGGGTTTCTATCTGATTTTAATCAATTTTGTAACCTAGGCGAACCAAGTAAAGGGTCTTGGGTGTCAATTGATTCCCGTGAATTTTTGACACCGATACCAATGAAAACCTTTTGTTACCAATGACAAACCAAAAAAAAAACTTTATGTAGAAAATTAGATGAGAATAGGTTTTCTTAAAAAAAATGCTTTGATTAAACATCAATTAAGAAATGTTTAAACTTGTTTGCAACCCAACTGCAAGTAGTGAATGTATAGAGTTAAAGGTAAAAAAGACAAAACCAATTTATAGAGGTTTCAGTGAATGTTAACTAATCCACTCCACATCATTTCCCTGATTCTCTAATCAAGAGTTGCTCCACTAAACGTCTCTATTAAACAGAAGATATCATCGATACAAACTTCTAACTAGGCCAAGGTAGTGATCACTTTTTTCAATACCATTATGTCAAGATAGTGTGTCTTTACAATCCTTCATTAATCCAAGGTAGTGAACACCTTCTTCAACATACCATATCAAGATAGTGTCTTTTCACTTTAACAAACATTCACTATATCAACATAGTGAACTTTCTCACTACACTGGGTGAAGATAATTTTTTCACTCACCACACTATATCAAGATATTGTTTACAATAATCACCAATGAATAGTGAGCCCTCTCACAAATATATCACCCTAACAAGCTAGTGATAATCTTAAAATTATAAGAAATTGAATAATTAAGTTAAAACACAACTTTTTCTTTTTCTTCTTGATCTTTGATCTTCAAAATCTTCTTGATTGAATGTGGAAATATCAAGGAACTAAAGAGATATTGATTAAATATATATTTGAGAAGTTTATGAGAAAAAGGGCGAGTGAAAAAGGTTGGCGATGACTTGCATTTATAGACAGTGCGGAAGAAATAAGGAAATAAAATCTGCAGTGGTCATGGTCAATGCCACAATTAATCCATCGACCGTGGGACGTCCTAATACGTCATTTTACACATTTTGAATTCTTAAATGTTGTGTAACATCCATATTTGTGTTCCAGCACCTTTTGGACGGTAATACCTCTAAATTTTAAGTCTTGCAAGCAACCTAATGACATCCATCAATAGTGTGGTCAACTTTTAAAGCATGGTGCACATTTGGTAAACATAGCTGCTTTCTTTCCATTTATAGTATGGTTTAGTCTCCCACCATGATTTCATCCTACAAATGGAAATTCTTCAACTAGATTCACCCAACCTTTGAATTTCAAATTATCTCTAATTAATCTTCAACTAGTTTGATTCCTTTGAGATTTTACTTGTTATGGTTGAAAGAAGTCAATCCTTGTTTAATCATCTTTCTATTCCCAATTAAATTCACTTGGTGTTTAAGCTTTATTCTTTGTATATTGTGATTGGTATTCTCTCAATGATTTTTTTGTTGACATGTATCTTCACTTCATTCTTCACATTTGTGTCTTCGTTCTTCAATCTTTACACGTGATAGTCTTTGAAGATATATTACTTGGTGGTGATTGTACTTGTTGGATATGCGCCACTTGAATCTTGATGATTCATTAAGTGTTAACTGTTAAGTAACATGTGTGTGGTATATGCACATCCTTAATCAACAACCATTAACACAAGCTATAAATTTCTAACATCATCAAAAAAAGGGGTCATTTAGGTCTTTTAACAAATCCATAATTAGGCTTTAAGTGTTGTTTTCCCAACACTTTAACTTAATCTTTTCTAGTTCTACAAATGTTTACATATCACAAAATAAATAAGTAAATATTACTAACAATATACAAATATCACCCCCTTAACTTGTAATTAAATTAGTAATTGTGGCCTGTGTTCGTATTAACAAATATAAGTTCATTACTCTATATACAAATTAGAAATGAAAATGACAGAAAAAGTGATGTACAAGTTAGGATCATATAACTTCTTAAAGCTAAATCCGTTATGGATGAAATGTAACCACATGTCATGGTGTGAGATGTAAGCCTTATCAACAAGATACCGATTTAGCCCTTTTTAAGGCTATAAAATGAAGGAATAATGGATTTTAATAATCTCAACTATTAGTCGTTGGCCGACAATAGTCTCAGCTTCAAAAATAACCAAATCGTCTCACATTTCCACATATTGTAAACCAATGGATCAAGAATGACAAAGAATGATCTCTTCTAAGTGTAGAGGTATGCCATCGGTTTTAGTAATAGATAACAAATTCATTTAGATTGGGACAGAAATAGGCATTTGGTGTGAGAGATGACTTTAACACCTGAGAAGTAAGATTTGATGAAAAGTTCATTTTGCCTAAGTAGGATGAGAAGTAATCCACTTGGGGTTCGGCATTAGAGAGATCTAAGATCTTTTAGGGAAAATGGAGTAGCGAGACTAGTGGTGAATTTATTGATTAGAGGGCAATTTACTCCGATAATTATGATGTTATCGACATATACAAGAAGAAAAATGAGTGTTTGTAGAGTGATTAACAAAGAGAGACGGATTTGAGATGGTTGGTTTGAAGCTAACTGATAGAAGATAGGATTTGAGTTCTTCATATCAAGCTTGTGAGGCTTGACGAAGTCTATTGTAAATAGCTTTATTGAGCTTGCATACATTAATTGAGTAAAGATGGATCAATGTTAAAGTTTAAGAAATATAGTTATTTAGGTTTTTTTTTAAGTTTATTCACATTGAATAAGTAAAATTTCGGCTTTAAATTTCAAATTCGAATAACTTAATTCGAGTTATGCTACCTAACAAACACTCAAACACCCCTTTCTCAAAATTTGTCATCTTCATTGGCATTTACTCATGCTCTCACTTCTCCAACATACCCCCTCTCGTGTCTCCCCTGGAATGGCTTGATAGGAATCCGAAGTGAAAATATTATGGTTGTTCTCACGTTTATAATGATGTACGTATCTTTTTAATCATATTTAAAAAAGAAAATATGCATTTAATCACTTAAGAGAACTAAATCATCAATATGTCGAAATAATTAATTTAAAAAAACAAAGACCCACACCACAATGTGTCAATCATATTTAAAAAATGCATTTAATCACTGAAAGAACTAAATCATCAATAAATGCATTTAATCACAGAAGAGAACTAAATCATTAATATGTCGAAATAATAATAAAAATAATACCATCTTTGTGTAACCCTATTTAGAATACAATACAATTTTTTCAATACAATTCAAACCCAAATCTGAGATTATTCTCTATACCAAACAACATGGTATCAGAGCAGTGTTGATTCTTGAACACTTTGCTCATCATCTACAATCCAATCTCAAACCAGAAAAAACAAAAAAAAAAAACAAAATCAAATCAAAGTTCCGAAATCGAACTTGCAGTTTCTTTTCAATCCATCAACCAACAACAGCAACAGCCGCCGTCATTATCACCGGAACCCTAAAACCAGCCGCCTTCCGGCAAGATCTGTTCCCACCGGCGAATCAGTAGCGCTGCACAGATCCAATCTAACAACAGTTAACTGCCGCCACACAAGAAACCCTAAAACAAATACGGTGGTCTCTTACTTCGCCACGTCAAAACCGACAAAACCCAACAAATCCGCTGCTTCGTTTTTGTCTCCGGTCGCCGTTGGGGTGGTCAGTTCGGTGGTTCCGTCACCGTTCCGTGAAAAGGGAAGGAAGAAAGGGTTGTTGCATTTGGAGGGACATTGTGAAAAGGGGTGGTCAGTTTGATTGAGGCGTGTTTTTTGGAAGAAGGGATTGTGAAATTTGTGAATGGTTGCAAACCCTAATTCAACCACTGACGCATATATATTCATTTTTATCTTGGGAGTTCCTTTTTTAAATACGCCATTGAGCGGATTTATTGTTCTGGGCAGTTTTTTTTTAAATCTTGAACGCGAGTTCAAGTTGCCCGGCGTATTTAATAAATACGCCTGTAAGATAACGTCTTTCTCAGGCGTCGTTGTTCTGGCGGAATTAAGTAGTCCTACATATTTGTTCCCGGCGTAATCGATAAACCTTGAACGCGAGTTCAAGTGTCCAGCATATTTATTAAATACGCTGGTCTGCTGTCTTATCTGTAACGACAGCGTAATTCAAAAAAAACATATCTATCGTGTCAGAAAAATGAATATGACAAACAATCATGAAAAAAACAGTTCTTGGATATTTGATTCTGGTGCCACTGACACCATGACGTTTGAACCATTAGACATACGTTCAATGACCAAACCTCAAAAAACTCAAATCCACACAGCAAACAACGGAACGATGCAAGTGAAAGGAGGATGAGTAGTTGAAATTTCACCAACTATGAAATTATCAAATTGCCTCTATGTTCCGTCTTTATCACACAAATTGCTCTCAATTAGTCATATTACCAAAGAATTAAATTGCACGGTACTAATGCACCCTACTTTTTGCCTTCTACAGGATATCAGGACGGGTGTGATTATTGGACGTGGTACTGAGCGCCACGGATTGTACTACGTGGATGAAGTGGCTCACAAGGGTACTGTGATGTTGGCACATGGAACTGAAAACCGGGAAGCCTGGCTATGGCATAGACATTTGGGACACCCATCCAGTGATTATTCGCACCTTTTATTTCCAAAACTCATCCCTTCAAATGGAAAAACAGATTGTGAAACATGTTTTTCGTGCTAAAAGCCATCGACAACCATTTAAACCTAGCAATACAAAAGTTGCTTCACCCTTTTCACTAATTCATTCTGATGTGTGGGGTCCTGCTCCTGTGATGGGGGGCAGGGTCTTCGGTACTTTATACTATTCGTGGATGATTGTATCGCTTCCTGATACCGTGTAATTCTATCGCTTCCTGTTGGTGTTCCTGATTATTTTCTATTAAAAATACACAATGCACACGTGTTAGTAAGATAACCCAAATCACATTAGCATACAACACGAGACAGAACTCCAACGAACTTAGTCAGGCAGAGCCTCAACATGCGTTACGGAGTCCTAGATCAATCGGGTAGGGTAACGAATTAGTGATCAGGGGTTAAAATACTTCCAACGAGACAGAGCTTCGTGTTTTAGGGGTATAATATCGAGCAGCGTTTAGCTATTATAGGGACTGAGAGAGAAAAGAAAATTGAACGACGAATACTGAAGCTGAAGCGCTTCTTATATAGGCTGGTCCTTGGCTTGCTTGGGCCCCGCGAGCCCCTGACCCGATCCTTTCGTGCCCCGCGAGCCCTACCTAGCTAGGGCTAGGTCTGATGGGTCAGCACCCTAGCTTCAACACGATGTGGGACACGTGGCGTCATGAGACTCCGGCAACCATAGAGGTTTCGCGCCCCGCGGGCCACCTGGTGGGCTCGGTCACGGCCCGCGAGTGACGTATATTTCTTTATTTTATTTGATTTTTATGAAAATCAAGGTTAAACTGGTCTAGATATCGTATACGGGGTGTAATTAGAGCGTTTTTTGAGAGTTGTTATAAAATGTGACCATGCCCTAGAAAAAAAATCATAAAGTATGTCTACACAAAAGATCACAAATTCAAATTGGTAAGTGGAATGCTGCTATATTCTTTATTTGTTTGAGGGGATTTTAGGTTTTGACAATATTAATATGTGAGAAAGTTTTAACTGGATACAAGGATGACATTAATTAATGTAACCAAAGATGCTTACCTTCATTGTGGTTTCTATTACAAAAAGATGCAGTCAGAATGGAATCATTTGATACCTACAACCATAATAATTAATATCGAACAAATGAGTATTACACAAATTCGCCAAATCAACTTTCATTGAAGACGAACAAATCTCAGATTAATGCATATATATAATAAACTCAAGATCAAGAAAAAGACGTTATACCTAAAATTGGCGCCGTAATTTCGCTTATTTTCATCTGCATCGCCTAAACCTAGCATCCATCATTCCCTATTTCCATCGTCGTTTCGTTTCCAAACCGAAACCATCGTGACTGCTTGCTGATTGGCAGTGGCGAGCGACCTTGCCTTCTGTCCATTCCGAATTAATTACCCTAATTGATTACATCAGAATTATTAAATCACGCGTGCCTTTTCCAATCCAAGTTTATTACTTTGCTTGCTGCCCAAGCTGAACTTCTAAGCCCATTTATTTTAAGCCCAAAATCTAAAATAGGTTGTATAATTTTTCTTTTGCCGGAGGCCCTATAATACATATGGCCTAAAGCCCTAGCTTTAGTTCACTGGCACATGGGCCGGCCCTGGTCTCATTACTTTATACACAAATTAGAAATGAAAATGAAAGAAAAAGTGATGTACAAGTTAGGATCGTAAAACTTCTAAAAGCTAAGTTCTTTATGGATGAAATGTAACCACGTGTCATGGTGTGAGATGTAAGCCTTATCTACAAGATACCGATTTAGCTCTTTTTAAGGCTATAAAATGAAGGAATAATGGATTTTAATAATCTCAACTATTAGTCGTTGGTCGGCAACAGTCTCAGCTTCAAAAATAACCAATGATGGTCTTATTTCCACATATTGTAAACCAATGGATCAAGAATAACAAAGAATGATCTCTTCTGAGTGTAGAGTGTAACAATCCTAAATAAACCGACACCCTCGAATTATTTCCGACACCCTAATATATTTTAAAATGTCCCTATATGTCTTAAAATACACCCTATACGTGAAAACAGGCCCCGAATACCTTAAATATTATTAAAAATAATTAAAAATTGAATTTTTGGATTTGTCGCGGGCCGCGTAGACCTCTTAAGGGTCTTACGCGGGCCGCTAGAGATCAAAGGTGTGGCGCAGCCCGGTGATGACACGTGTCATCATCGTGGCAGGTCTAGTCGCTGACCAGGATCAGCTACGCCGTTGACCGGGTTTGACACGGGCCGCGTAGCCCTCTGTTAACATTTACGCGGGCCGTGTAAAAGTTGAGATGAGGCACTATAAGTAGCAGGCATCGGATTTCAGCACAACTCGTTCATTTCTTTCTTTCTAAACATAATTCTCTCATAGTAGGCATTATACTCGGGTCTAATACCCCCATAAATAGCGAAGTTCTGCTCCGTTGTAAGTATCATAACCACTGGATACGTATTAGATACGCTGCCCGATTGATCTAGGGTTTCGTAACGGCTATCGTGGTTCTGCCCGACGTAGTCGTTGGAATGCCGTCTCGGGGAGGGTATTACTAATGTTAAAATGGGTTATTATACTAACGCGTGTGCATTTATGTAAAGTATAGATTGTCACCAGGAAACCCTAAAGGATAATCTAAGACAGCAATGTGAGTTTATCCGCTTTTTGTTAACCTTTTTGTTAACTGTTTTTACAAAACCTCACTTAATTAATTATATCTTAAGCAGTTATTGGGTATTTGTAAGAATACAATTATCATGAGTATGTTGGGGTTTTGTATACAAAATTTGTTACCACCTGGTCAAGGAGTAACATTTCCACAAGTCGGGTCTGACAGTACCATGGATGTTAATTGATATAACTTGGAAACAAATGTAATTGCGAGATCGCCCTCAATACTATACAATGGTTTTATTTAAACTTGATTAAACTGGGATTCACTCACCAGTATTTCCCACTGACAAATGTTTTTAAAACGCGTTTCAGGTAACAAATTGTGAAAACCAGATAGAAGCCAGCTGGACAGCACTGAAGGCTTGGAAAAGTGGCAATAAAGTTACCTAAAATAAAATAGGATTTATTCCTATGAAAACGTGTGTACTACGAACTTGGGTTTATCCCGTATGTTTAATATTATGGAAATGTGGTATTTTACTCTGATCAAATATTTCCTAACTACGGTCCTGATGAAAATTCCGCTGCCAAATTAGACAATACACGATACCACCGAAACTGGCTCGCGGCCGCCCGTTCCCGGGGATTTGGGATCGGGGGTTGCGACAGAAGGTGGTATCAGAGCTAAGCCACTGATTCAGCCACAAAAGTGTTCTACTGACATCAAAATTCAATTTGTTAGGAAATAAATTATGGAAATACGTGCATAATTGTGTTTCTTGTTATGTGTTATTTGACTATTTGTTAGTTTACAGTATGAGTGACTAAGGACCATCTGATACGTACCGTCAATTGTCTGGTTCGCCTAGAAGCGAAGGCACCTCCTCTTCTCAGCTTGCCCTCTCAGGGTACTCTGCTGATACGGAAGAAGGAATATTTGTATTTAAGGCTCAGTCAGAAGAGTCATTTCCTCAGAAAAAGAGGGGATGGTTCAGTAGGGGAGCCCACGAGCGTAGAAAACGTATGAAAAAGTTACAAGACCAGAGAGCACTAGCAGCAGCTAAGAGAGACAGATGCCTATGCCCATGATATGATCAATAGAGGAATAGCCAACATCCACATTTTAGCAACCACTGCAGCTGACCCTAACCTGGAGCAAATGATAGCACCCCAACCACAACCACCAATTCCTGACCAACCAATGGAAATAGAAAACCCTGAAAATCAAGTAGAAATGCATGATTTTAATCCGGAGGAAATACCTAGGGTACCTGCACCAAACCCCTTAGACCCAAATTACGACCCCTGGTGGGATGACGTTAGGGACTATGTGCAACGCTACCCGATACATGAAGACATGCCCTTGCCAAACATAGGAGCCTACCCAGGTTTGGATCCCTTAGATCCCTATTACCACGATGAATACATTAGGGAGATTTTAGAAGATCCTTACCGATTCTAGGCACCTACACCCCCATATCAAGAACCCGCACCCCAGATTCCGAACCCAGTCCTAGAACCTGCACCCCCAATGAGTGCAGAAAACGTACAAGAACTTAGGACATTTGGCGAGGAAATTTTAGAAAGTAGTGAACGGATGAGACAGGTGGGAGAGCGACTCGTCTGGAAGTATGACGAGCGCAATATGGATTTCTAGATGAATCCATATCCGTAAATGTGATGATGGAGACGGTAATAGTAATAATAATAATAATAAAATAAAATAAAATAATAAAATATGTGTGTACGGATGCCTATTACTAGTAGCGTAACTTTAAATTTCAGTCGGTATTGTAATTTTTAATTTCAGTACTGGTGTGTAATAGATGCATAATATAGGAATAGAGTAACTCGCAATGATCGACGCTTTTGACCAAAATGAGTGTCATGAGATTGGCTATATTAAATATTATTTTGTGATATTAATACGTGGTAAATGTTTAAAATTCAGATGGCCGACGAAGAAAATCTGAATAACGATAACCAGAGTAACATTACCTTGGTTAATGAGAATCCGAGCATCAATAATAATGGAAACCAAATGGATAATAGTGCCATCCAACACATAGTGGCACAAGGAATTATAGATGCGATGCCATTTATTCTTCAAACTGTTAAGGATGCTGATAATAAAAGTAAACATAGCAGTAAGCGACCAATTGAACCAGAAAACAGCGTGAACAATGGACCCATATTTCAAGTGCCCATTCCCAAAAGAAGAAGAACCATGCCTTATGGTTGTTCTTACAAAGAATTCTGGTCCTGTAAACCAATAGAATTCTCGGGTAATGAAGGACCCATTGCAGCTCTACGCTGGATAGAAAAGACTGAGGCTGTTTTACAAATAAGCAAGTGTGCTGAAGAAGACAAGATAATGTTTGCTTCCAATTTATTTAAAAAAATCAGCCTTAGAATGGTGGAACACTATCCTCCAATCAAGAGGAAGTGATAGAATTTACAACATGGAATGGGAAGAATTTTAAAATATGGTAGAAAGGAAATTCTGCCCTCCCAACGAAAAGGAACAGATAGCAAATAAGTTTCTGAACCTAAGGATGACCGGGGTAGATAGTAAGGGTTACACTACCACATTCTTTGAATATGCTAGAATAGTACCAACCCTTGCATCACCTGAACCAGTATTAATATCCCGTTACATCTGGGGATTAATTGGAGAGATTAGACATGTAGTCAAGGCAGCTAGACCTTAAACCATAGAAGAAGCTGTAGAACTAGCAAATACCTTGACAGATGAGTTAATCCGTACTAGAGAAGAAGACCAGAGGAGAAACCTAGCTCAAAGGTTTACCCAAGAATTCCGTTCTGGGAATTTCAACCGTAGGAATATAGGTTCTACCTCTGCACCATACTGCAAGGTCTACAAGAAAAAGCATTCGGGAAAATGCTCCACTCACTGCAATTTCTGCAAGGCACCAGGACACAAGGAAGAAGATTGCAGGAGAAAATCAAGTAATGGACTGTGCTTCAACTATGGAGAAAAAGGCCACATCAAGCCAAACTGCCCGAAACTAGCTCCAGCTGCGAACAACAAGAATACTAAAAATGCTAGAGCATTCGTTCTAACTGCAGGTGAAGCCAAGATAATTCCAGATGTGATAGCCGATACGTATTTAGTTAATGATGTTTTTGCTAAAGTATTATTTGACTCTGGTGCAAACCAAAGTTTTATTAATACTTCATTTTGCAAATTCCTTAATCAACCGTTAACTAAACTACCACAAGAATGTCTAGTCGAGACAGCAAATGGAGAAACGGTTAGGATTTCTGAAATCTTGCAGGGAGCAAGAATAGAATTTTTAATCCAAAAGTATATTGCAAATCTTTACCCAATGAATCTGGCAGGATTTGATATCGTATTAGGAATGGATTGGTTAATAGCCAATAAAGCTAATATTTTATGTGATCAAAAGTCAACTCAAGTAAATTCACCAAAGGGTGAAAAGATCACAATTAAAGGTGATTAACCATCTAGATCCACAAAATTCATCTCTGTGATGAAAACTGCAAGTTATATAAGAAAAGGATCTATAGTGTACTTGATTTCCATAATCACTAACACTAAAGGAAAAGAACTAAAAGACATTCCAGTAGTGTCCCAGTTTTCAGATGTATTTCCAGAATAATTGCCAGGGCTACCGCCAGCCAGAGAAGTCGAATTCAGAATCCATCTATTACCAGGAACAGCACCGATTGCCAAAGCACCTTACCGTTTGGCACCGGCCGAAATTCAGGAACTAAAGAAACAGTTAGACTAATTGTTGGAGAAGGGATTCATACAGCCAAGCTCATCACCATGGGGAGCACCGATTTTATTCGTTAAAAAGAAGGACGGATCAATGCGTATGTGCATTGATTATCGTGAATTAAACAAAGTCACGATTAAGAACCGGTACCCATTACCGAGAATCGATGATCTGTTCGACCAATTGCAAAGATCTCGATTTTTCTCTAAATTCGATTTAAGGTCAGGATATCATCAATTAAAGGTACATGAAGAGGACATTCCTAAAACCGCATTTAGAACAAGGTATGGTCATTATGAGTTTACTGTCATGCCATTTGGTTTAACCAATGCCCCAGCCGCATTTATGGACATGATGAACCGAATATGTAAGCCATATTTGGATAAATTCATAATTGTTTTTATTAATGATATTCTCATCTATTCTAAAAGTAAAGAGGAACATGCAAAGCATTTGCACGCACTTTTAAGTTTATTAAGAAAGGAAAAGCTTTATGCTAAATTTTCAAAGTGCGAGTTTTGGTTAGAGCAAGTACAGTTTCTTGGACACTTAGTTAATCACGAAGGAATTCATGTGGATCCAACAAAGATCGAGGCGATTACCAAATGGAAAACCCCTGAGTCACCAACCGAGATTAGAAGTTTCTTAGGATTGGCCGGTTATTATAGAAGATTTACTCAAGATTTTTCTAGAATAGCCATTCCTTTAACTAAGTTAACCTGTAAATCCATTAAGTTTGAATGGGGACCAAAACAAGAATAAGCTTTTAGAATTCTTAAGCATAGACTAACCCATACACCCATATTAGCGTTACCAGAAGGAACTGAAGATTTTGTAGTATATTGTGACGCTTCTAAGTTAGGTTATGGATGTGTGTTGATGCAACGCCAAAAGGTTATAGCATATGCGTCTAGACAACTTAAGAATCATGAAGAGAATTATTCAACCCATGATCTAGAATTAGGAGCTATAATTTTTGCCCTTAAAATTTGGAGACATTATCTTTATGGTAGTAAGTTTACCATATTCACAGATCATAAGAGTTTAAGGTATGTTTTCGGGCAAAAAGAATTGAATATGAGACAAAGATGCTGGATGGAGATGCTTAGTGATTATGATTGTGATATCCAGTATCATGAAGGAAAAGCAAATGTAGTAGCAGATGCTTTAAGCCGAAAGTATCATGAAAAGCCAAAAAGGGTACGTTCTCTTAAATTAAATCTACAAGTAGATTTAAATGATCAGATAAGAGAATCACAAGAATCAGTAATCAAGGATGATACTGAAAAATTAAAAGGTATGCTAAAGGAATTAGAACAAGGAACATATGGAATTTGGAGATTCCATAAGAAGAGAATGTGGATACCGAAATTAGGAAACCTACGTCATCGTATATTAGAAGAAGCCCATAAATCTAAGTATACGATGCATCCAGGAAATGATAAGATGTACCAGGATTTAAGAAAGAATTTTTGGTGGATAGGAATGAAAAAGGACATAGCAGCCTATGTTTCTAAATGTTTAACTTGTTCACAAGTTAAAGCTGAACACCAGAAACCCTCAGTTTTATTACAACAGTTAGAAATGCCAGTGTGGAAATGGGAATTGATAACAATGGATTTTGTTACTAAATTACCCAAAACAAAGAAAGGTAATGATACAATCTGGGTGATTGTAGATAGGCTAACCAAGTCAGCTCATTTCCTACCAATGAAAGAAACTTTCAGTATGGAACAGTTAGCTAAATTATATGTAAATGAAATCGTTTCATTACATAGAATACCTTTATCAATTGTTTCTGATAGGGATAGCCGTTTTACCTCTCATTTTTGGTCAAGTTTCCAAAAAGCAATGGGAACCAAGTTAAATCTAAGCACAGCTTATCATCCTCAAACGGACGGACAAAGCGAAAGGACAATTCAGACAATGGAAGACATGCTTAGAGCTTGTGTAATTGATTTTGGAGGTAATTGGGATGATCACTTACCTTTAATAGAATTTTCTTATAATAATAGCTATCACACTAGTATCAACGCTGCACCATTCGAAGCACTTTATGGACGAAAGTGCCGAACCCCAGTCTGTTGGGCAGAAATTGGGGAAAAGCAACTATCTAGACCTGAGATAGTGCAAGAAACAACCGACAAGATTATTCAAGTCAAGGAACGACTTAAAACAGCACGTGATCGACAAAAGAGCTATGCTGATAACCGACGCAAACCGTTGGAATTTCAAGTAGGGGACCAAGTATTGTTAAAAGTCTCTCCTTGGAAAGGAGTGGTAAGATTCATCAAACGGGGAAAGCTAAGTCCCAGGTATATTGGACCTTTTGAGATTATTAGAAGAATAGGACATGTAGCCTATCAGCTACAACTGCCAGAGGAAATGGCAGGAATACATGATGTATTTCATGTATCTAATCTCAAGAAATGCTTAGCCAATGAATCGCTTGTAATGCCTCTTAAGGATATAGAGGTAAATGAACAACTCAAGTTTGTAGAAAGACCTCTACAAATTGAAGACAGGAAAGTCAAAAATCTCAAACACAAGAGACTAGTTCTGATCAAAGTAAAGTGGGACTCCAAAAGATGACCTGAGTATATATGGGAGCTTGAATCAGAAATACAAAAGAAATATCCGCACTTGTTCCAGTAGATCTCGAGGACGAGCTCTAAAACAATGTGGGGGGGATGTAACAATCCTAAATAAACCGACACCCTCGAATTATTTCCGACACCCTAATATATTTTAAAATGTCCCTATATGTCTTAAAATACACCCCATACGTGAAATGGGCCCCGAATACCTTAAATATTATTAAAACTAATTAAAAATTGATTTTTTGGATTTGTCGCGGGCCGCGTAGACCTCTTAAGGGTCTTACGCGGGCCGCTAGAGATCAAAGGTGTGGCGCAGCCCGGTGATGACACGTGTCATCATCGTGGCAGGTCTAGTCGCTGAACAGGATCAGCTACGCGGTTGACCGGGTTTGACGCGGGCCGCGTAGCCCTCTGTTAACATTTACGCGGGCCGCGTAAAAGTTGAGAGAGGCACTATAAGTAGCAGGCATCGGATTTCAGCACAACTCGTTCATTTCTTTTTTTTAAACGTAATTCTCTCATAGTAGGCATTATACTCGGGTCTAATACCCCCATAAATAGCGAAGTTCTGCTCTGTTGTAAGTATCATAACCCCTGGATACATATTAGATACGCTGCCCGATTGATCTAGGGTTCCGTAACGGTTGTCGTGGTTCTGCCCGACGTAGTCGTTGGAATGTCGTCTCGGGGAGGGTATTACTAATGTTAAAATGGGTTATTATACTAACGCGTGTGCATTTGTGTAAATTATAGATTGTCACCAGGAAACCCTAAAGGATAATCTAAGACAGCAATGTGAGTTTATCCGCTTTTTGTTAACCTTTTTGTTAACTGTTTTTACAAAACCTCACTTAATTAATTATATCTTAAGCAGTTATTGAGTATTTGTAAGAATACAATTATCATGAGTATGTTGGGGTTTTGTATACAAAATTTGTTACCACCTGGTCAAGGAGTAACATTTCCACAAGTCGGGTCTGACAGTACCATGGATGTTAATTGATATAACTTGGAAACAAATGTAATTGCGAGATCGCCCTCAATACTGTACAATGGTTTTATTTAAACTTGATTAAACTGGGATTCACTCACCAGTATTTCCCACTGACAAATGTTTTTAAAACGCGTTTCAGGTAACAAATTGTGAAAGCCAAATAGAAGACAGCTGGACAGCACTGAAGGCTTGGAAAAGTGGCAATAAAGTTACCTAAAATAAAATAGATGTTTTTATTAAATAAAATAGGATTTATTCCTATGAAAACGTGTGTACTACGAACTTGGGTTTATCCCATATGTTTAATATTATGGAAATATGGTATTTTACTCTGATCAAATATTTCCTAACTACGGTCCTGATGAAAATTCCGCTGCCAAATTAGACAATACACGATACCACCGAAAATGGCTCGCGGCCGCCCGTTCCCGGGGATTTGGGATCGGGGGTTGCGACATAGAGGTATGCCATCGGTTTTAGTAATAGATCACCAATGCATTTAGATTGGGATAGAAATAGGCATTTGGTGTGAGAGATGACTTTAACACCTAAGAAGTAAGAGAGAGATCTAAGATCTTTTAGGGAAAATGGAGTAGCGGGACTAGTGGTGAATTTATTGATTAGAGGGGAATTTACTCTGATAATTATGATGTTATCGACATATACGAGAAGAAAAAAGAGTGTTTGTAGAGTGATTAACAAAGAGAGACGGATTTGAGATGGTTGGTTTGAAGCTAACCGATAGAAGATAGGATTTGAGTTCTTCATATCAAGCTTGTGAGGCTTGACGGAGTATATTATAAATAGCCTTATTGAGCTTGCATACGTTAATTGAGTAAAGATGTATCAATGTTAAAGTTTAAGAAATATAGTTATTTAGGTTTTTTTTAAGTTTATTCGAATTGAATAAGAAAAATTTGGGGCTTTAAATTTCAAATTCGAATAACTTAATTTGAGTTATGCTAAAATATCTACATCATTCCTCGACCCAAACGGGGAAAGGGCAACAAATTACAACATATACAAAGGATATCTACATCATTCCTCTCATTTAATGTATTTACAAGAAGATCTATTTTTAACCCACCCGAAATCCCTCGACTTAATCTCCCCTAAAATATCTTGAACACTTCGGTTTAACTGCTTGAAGATCAATTCATTTCTACCTTTCCAAATACACAAACAAGAGATCATCACCAAACCTTGAATAATTTTCTTCGTTTTTTTATCCATCTGAGAGAAATTGTATATATCCATAATGTCTTTAAAATTGAAAGAATATATAGGGAGAATTTTGCACCAAACACTAAAGAATTATGCTACCTAACAAACACCCAAACACCCCTTTCTCAAAATCTATCATTGTCATTGGCATTTACTTTCTGTCATCGTCATGTAGGGAGAATTTTGCACCAAAATCTGTCTCCCCTGGAATGGCTTGATAGGAACCCGAAGTGAAATATTATATAATCATTATGGTCGTTCTCACATTTATAAGGGCATGTCTATAAGGGCATGTCTATTTATAATGATGTTCGTATCTTTTTAATCATATTTAAAAAAAATATATGCATTTAATCACTTAAGAGAACTAAATCATCAATATGTCGAAATAATTATCCTATATATTAATAAACCAAGCTAATGAATAGTACATATCACATCATAATGAATAGTAATAAATAGTAAACTTTCCTTATTGGTTGGTTGTCTTTGTTGACTTCTTTATAGTGAGTCTTTGATGTTATTGTTTATATACTTTTGTTTTCTTTAATATGACATATTTGTATGTTTGGTAAAGTGGTTTGTGTGGTGTTTTAGTTTGCAAAGGGGATGGGTTTAAGTCTCACTCTTTACATTTTTTTATATCTATTATATTAACTATTACCTATTACCTATATATATTACCTATATAAACAAAGTTAATGAATAGTGTTTTAATGCTACATGGTATCGTTGTTTCATCGTTAATCACGAGTACCGTACGATTGTACAAACAATAACGCTATCGCACAACTTTTTGTTGGTTTTCTTTAACTTTTAATGATTTATTTATTTTAGTTTCAGGGTAGGGATGAGCACGGTGCCAACCGATACCGAATCCGAATCGGTACTGGTACCGAAAATGCTGGTTATGATACCGGTTTATGAAGGTAAAACCGGTGGCGAACCGGTACCATGAACGCCAAAAGTCGGTACCGAATTGTTACTTAATATATTTCGGGAAATTCGGTACCGATACCCAATACCATTGGCTCATATCTGACCATGAGTTTCATATGAACATCATTAACATATAACTTTTTTGGTTGATTTTCTTCAGGTTCTCTTTTAGTGTTTTTTTTAACATTTTTTTAATTTTTGTCAGTGGTTCCGACTTCCGTGCGCAAGGCTCTCACAGTGATTTCAAATTACATATAAACATAGACTAAATCACAAAAGAAGTATGCCGCAACGCGGCGCCCATAATAAACCTAGTTAATTAAAAAAAACAAAGACCCACACCATAATGTGTCAAACATATTTAAAAAAAAAAAGTAAATTGTCATTTTAGTCCCTAAGGTTTGGTCTAAATTGTCATTTTAGTCCAAATAGTTTGTGTTTCTCCTCACCCTGACTTTTCCATTTTCTTGTCATTTTGATCACATTGCCTAACTCAATATAAAAATTTGGTTATAACAAGAGGCATTTTTGGCATAACTGTTGTGTAGTGTTAACCAGGGGTAGTTTACAACATAATTTATAAACCTCATAATAATTTAATGCAAAAAATACCCCTAATTACAACCTGGTTTTTAGACTAAGTTAGGCAATGTGATCAAAATGGCAAGAAAAAAGAAAAGTCAAGAACCCACAGAAGAAAAAAAACTATTTGGATTAAAATGACAATTTGGACAAAAACTCAGAGACTAAAATGACAATTAACTCTTAAAAAATGCATTTAATCACTGAGGAGAACTAAATCATCAATATGTCGAAATAATAATAATAATAATAATAATAATAATAATAATAATAATAATAATAAAGGGTCCTAACAAAGACACGCCCCAAAATCTTAATTTCACATCCTGTATACGGGCGGTATAACGTATAGGCCCGTATAGAATAATATGGCATGACAAATATTGGGCCGTATAATGTTATACGGCTCATGTATAGATGGAGAAAATATCAGGTCGTATAAAATTATATGAGGTTTGGGTCGTATAACATTATAATAGTCGTATAACATTATATACGGGTCGTATAATGTTATACGGCCCGTATACATGGAGACAAAAAAAACATTCTCTAACATTTTTTGTGCAACAATTAGTTGTACGGCCTATATAACTCTATACGCATTGTATACATACATAGATGTAAAAATAAAATTTTAAGGGCCTGAGAATAGCTATAGCAGCTAAGAAAAGAAAAGGAAAAAAGAAGCAAAGACCCACACAACAATGTGTCATTTTAGATAAGGAAAAAAGAAGCAAAGACCCACACGACAATGTGTCATTTTGGATCCACGGGCGGCCCTGGGGGTGGGCGGGGAGGACCACCGGCCAGGGCCCGTGATTCCGAGAGGCACGTTTTCTTTAAATCCGATACATATATATTAAATCCGATACATCACAAGATTCGAAGGATTATGGAGATAAGGGTGGAGATAGGAGATAACACGAAAAAAATGAGTCGAATTCTAGTCGGATTAGGATTTCTGGATTGCCGAAAATGGCGCCGGAAATTCGAAGAAGGAGAATGTGTCTGGAGATTTGTTTTTGTTTTAAAAGTTTGAGCTTTGTGCTATACTGGTCCTCATAGTTTGAAAGTTCACTTAAAAGTTTTAAACAAGTTTAGTAGTATTTAACATCTTTGGCCCCTTTCGTTTAAGGAAAATTTAAGATTTGATAACTTCTGTAACTTTTCTTTCTTTTGTTCTTTATAAAATTTAAACTTTTATAAGACTTATTCTTTATTTAAAGATCCTTGAACTTTAAAATTTTTATAAAATTATATATTACCACTATTAAATTCTAATAATTTATAGAATTATTCATTTAATACCAAATTTTATAAAAAAAATATATTGTATTTGGTAAATGGTAAAATAAAAATGCAAATGAAATCGAGTCATTTATTGATTAACAATTATGTTACACGTACAATGTGATAAATGGAATAATGGATAGTATTGTTACATGAACAGTTGAACGATAGCCCATCACACACCACCCTCGAAATTCCGGCCACCACACACCACCCTCGAAATTCCGGCAATTCTTTGGGGCACATTTTTTTAAGCTCGAAGAGGGCACCTGAATTCTCAGGGCCGGCCCTGTTTGAATCCATATTACTTTCTTTTTCATCAAACAACACACACGAGCAAATTGCCATGATTCGCTACTCCCACCAACTAGTCTACCATCTCTTCTTCATCATCATTGATCACCCACACCAATCAATATGGACCCTTCATCTTAATCCACGTGTAAACTCCTAACTGGAGCATTGCTTGTGGTCTCTCCCACTCAATGTTGCAGAAATCGGCCTAGGCGGCCGATTAATCGGCTCCTAGGCGCTAGTCGGTGAGTTACTGACTAATTTTGAGCTAGTCGGTCAAATTAATCGGACCTGGTCAAAATCGGTCCAAGACGGTCAAAATCGGTGAAAATCGGTCCAAGGCGGTGAAAATCGGACTAATCGGTCCATTGTTTTACAGCCCATTAAACCCAAATTTTGACCCATTAAACACCGATTTTGAAACTGGCCCATTGTTTTACAGCCCAAATATTAATTATAACCTATTTTATCTTCACAATTTCAGCCGTCACCTATGTTTTGACCACTAGCTCCTAAAACCCAACTCCTAAAATCGGACACCAGACACCACCAGCAGCTCCGACTTCCTCCGCACACCACCAGCAATTTAAGTTTAAGTTTAATTGCTTATGTTTGAACCATACTATTTGAAACTTGAAGTATTTATGTGAATTTTGAAGTATTATTTTTATATTATTGTGTGTATATATATCAATTTGAAAAATTACATATAAAAAATCCCATTCCGATTAATCCCTATTAATCCCGATTAATCCCTAGGCGGTACCTCACCGCCCGACTAGCGCCTAGCGCCTTCTACAACATTGCTCCCACTACAACTACACCACAAAAGTGTTAAAATATTCTACAACCTCGGTGAATTATGGGATAATTATTGTTGGCCCGAACTTGGATCTTGATCTCTAAATGAGCGTGAATAACTTTGAATAACAACAACTTGAATAACTTGATGATAACCGAATGTATACAATATCGAATTGAGAGTATATACAATTGATTTCGAATGTAATGAACTAGTACAAATGAATCTAACTATCCCTATTTATAGTTTCCTACGGGTACGAGTGAATAGACGCGTCTCTTCGTGAAAGGACACGTCTCTTGGATATGTGGCAGTGATTGAATCATGAAGAGGTGTGTTGAATCTTGTCCACTCGATCAACAGTCGCGTCCCTTTGTTCTTTGCCTTGCACTGATTCGAAATGGTGTGTGTGTAGAGACACACCTATTCGGTTATTGATGGAAGTTTCCAACTTCCACTTTGTCAACTTTGGTCCTTCAACTTCATAACCGCCATATCTAATATTATTTCTAATTATATAACTATCTAACTAAACTATGAGATGTTAAGAGATTAACTGGTTTCATTCACCCCCTTAATCTCGAACATCCATGAGTTGCTTTAAATCTTGAATTCCGAGCAGTTCCCTCATTGTAGCAAACTTGATCCTTGCTAGTGCCTTTGTTAGTATGTCTGCTCGTTGTAGTTCTCCACTTATGTGTTCCATAGTGATGTCTTCGTTTTCCACGCATTCTCTTATGAAGTGATAGCGTGTGTCAATGTGCTTGCTTCTTCCATGAAAGACTGGATTTTTCATGAGTGCTATTGCTGAAACATTATCCACTCTAAGTGTTATCTTTTCTTCCTTCCAGCCTGTGATTTCACTTAACAATCTTTTAAGCCATAGTGCTTGACATGCTGCTGCAGTGGCTGCCATGAATTCTGATTCGCATGATGATAGTGCCACTGTCTGTTGCTTTTGTGTACACCAGGTTATAGGTGATTCTCCAAAGTAGAATACCAGACCAGTTGTTCCTTTTCCTTTGTCTGTATTAACTCCAAAACTACTATCACTATAACCTGTGATCTTACATCCTCCTTGCTTCTTGTAGATGATTCCATGCTCTTTAGTTCCTTTGATGTAACGTAGTATTTGCTTTACTGCTTTCAGGTGTTGTTCTTTTGGTTCTTGCATGAATCTACTAAGTAGACTGACTGGGTAACATAGATCTGGTCTTGTATGCAATAAGTACCTGAGAGAACCTATCAGGCTTCTGTAATGTGTTGCATCTACTAGATCTCCTTCTTCAGTCTTTGTCAATTGAGTTCCTGGAGTCATGGGTGTCTTCGTGTCGTTGCAGGATAACATATCAGCATCTTTGAGTATCTTGTTGATATATCTTGTCTGTTTGATGCCTATTTCACCCCCTGCTTGAATTACTTCTATTCCCAGATAGTATGCTAGCAATCCTAGATCGCTCATATCAAATATGTTCTTCATCTGAGATTTAAAGATGTCTATCTCCTTCTTTGATGTTCCAGTGACTATCAAGTCATCAACATAGACTCCAACTATTAGTGTAGAGGTTTCACTTGTTCTTGTATAGATTGCGTTCTCTAAAGTACACCTTTTGAAGTTAAGTGACTTTAGGGTGTGATCTAACTTCATATTCCAAGCTCTTGGTGCTTGTCTCAATCCATACAGTGCTTTTGATAGTCTGTAAACCTTTCCTTCATTTCCTGGCTTTATAAATCCTTCTGGTTGTGATACATAGACTTCCTCTTTGAGGTCTCCGTGTAAGAATGCAGATTTCACATCTAGATGATGTACCTCCCAACCTTGATATGCTGCTAAAGCCAACATTAGTCGTACTGTTTCCATACGTGCTACTGGTGCAAAGACTTCGTCAAAGTCTATTCCGTGTTGCTGAACATATCCTTTCGCAACTAGCCTTGCTTTGTATCTGATAATGTTTCCGCTTGCATCTTTCTTAGTCTTGAATACCCACTTTAAACCTATTGCTTTGTGATCTCTTGGCAATTCCGTCAAACTCCAAGTGTTATTCTTGTTTATTGAGTCTAATTCAGCCTTCATTGCTTCAATCCACTTTCTGTCACTAGATGCTTCCTTGTAATTCCTTGGTTCTTCTTCAGCGAATAATAATTCATGTGGATCTAGTTGAATTTCTTCTGTTTCTTCATACAGGTCTTCGAGACTTTTCAGTCTTACTGGAGTGTCGCTAATACTCTCTGTTGTACTTTCAGAAGTGGATGGACTTCCACTTGATAACCTGCTTGAACTTCCTGCTGAGTTCTGATTGTATGAATATGCTGGCGGGGTTACATAGGAGTCTGGTTCTTCTGTCTGATCTACTCCTGAATCGTCATGATGTGGCCCGCTACTGCCTGGACTACTTGGCTCATTTTCTTCTAATTCTGGTGGTATGTCATCTTCTTGAATGACAAAGTTTGTCCATTCGGGATTCCCTGAATCTACCGTCTCCATATAACTATTCCAGTTCCATGGTTGACCTTCCATGAACTTTACATCTCTACTGACACATATCTTATTCTTTGCTGGATCATATAATCTATATGCTTTTGATCCTTCTTCTATTCCAAGATAAACCATAGGTGCACTTCTATCATCTAACTTCTTTTGTTGAAGTGGTAGTACCTTAGCGTAAGCCGTGCAACCAAAAACCTTCAAGTGTTCTAAATTTGGCTTCCTTCCTTTTAGTGCTTCATATGGTGTCTTGTTCACCAGGGCTTTTGTCGGAACCCTGTTTAGTACGTATATCGCGTGTCGTATTGCTTCACCCCAAAAGTTATGTGGCATGTTCATTGCCTTTAACATACTGCGAGTAGTTGACAACATCGTCCTGTTTCTTCTTTCCACTACTCCATTTTGCTGTGGGGAATATGGTGCTGTAAGTTGTCTTGCTATGCCGTTGGTTTTGCAATACTTGTTGAATTCAGCCGATGTGAATTCACCTCCTCTATCCGTCCTTAGCATTTTTAACTTGGTCTGCGCTTCCTTTTCCACCTTTTCTTTGAACTCCTTAAATGTTTCGAATGCTTGATCCTTGGAAGTTAGTAAATATGCCCACATGTAGCGAGTACAGTCGTCTACAAGTAAGAATATATACTTCTTCCCAGCATGTGTTGGTGGAGTTATAGGACCACACAAATCTCCATAGACTAAGTCCAGAGGTTTTAAAGATCTGAACTTTGCTTGATTTGGAAATGGTGCCCTACTATGCTTTCCTAATAAGCATGCATCACAGACTTGACTAGCATGACTTATTTGTGGAACTCCATGTACCAAGTTCTTACGAGTCATTTCCTTAATAGCGTCGAAGTGTAAATGGCCTAACCTTGCGTGCCATAACCATGCTGTGTCTTCGGTTTTTGATAGTAAGCAGATTGGTTTTCCCGTTTTCAGTTTGACTTTGTACAGCCTGTTCTTCATTCTCTTGACTCGCATTAGTAGCTTTCTATTTCGATCTCGGATAGTAAGTAAATCTCCGTCCATAACCACTTTGCAACCGATTTCTGTAAGTTGTCCGAGGCTCAATATATTGGTCTTTAGACTTGGAATGTAGTATACATGTGAAACAATCTTTTGTTCTTGATTCAGACATTCCAGTAGTATTGAACCTTTGCCTTTAATTTCTACGTGTGACCCATCACCAAACCGTACTTGTCCTGTCACCGTTTCATCTAACTCCTTGAAGTGACTTCGCACTCCTGTCATGTGGTTGCTCGCCCCGTTGTCTAAGTACCATAGATTTTCATTTTCTGGGGCATAACTTGTCGGTTTTATATGTTCCTCGTTTAGCAGAGCCTTCTCTTGAACATTTTCTTCTTGTATTGTCATTAACAATACGGGTGCTTCGTCTTCCTCGACGAGGTTTGAATGTTCTTGTACTTCGTCTTTCTCAGAACAGTCCTTCTTGTAGTGTCCAAACTTTTGACACTTAAAGCATTGGATCTTACTTAGGTCGGTTCTCGCAAACTTCTTCCAATTTCTAGAACTTCCATTTCTAGATCTAGATGTAGATCCTTCGTTTCTGGGACTTTGCCTATTTCTGTTGTTTCGCCAATTTCCACGTGTCTGGTTAAATCTACCACGACCGCGGTTTCCAGATTGCCTTCCTCTGTTGTTATCCTGATGTGTAAACATAAGCCTATCTTGGCTTTCTCCTTGACTTCCTTTCTTTAACTTGAGACGTTCTTCATACGTCTTTAGTCTTCCGACCGCTTCCTGTAGCGTCATGGTATCTAGATCGGAGTATTGTTCCATAGAGGCAACGATTTGAGTAAACCTATCCGGTACGCCATTTAAGAGTTTGCGTACTAGAGTCGATTGACTCATAGTCGATCCTACTTCTGTTGCTCGGGTAACGATACTATTGATCTTTGCGGTAAACGAATCAATAGTGTCGTCATCCCTCATTTGCAACATTTCAAATTCTGACATTAGCGTGTGCATACGCGCCTTTTGTACCCGATCTACGCCAACATGTCTAATCTTCAGATTATCCCAAATCTCCTTTGCAGTTTTACAACTTACGACTTGCAATACAACGTCTTCTGGTATTGCTTGAAACAGATATGCAATTGTAGACTTATCTTTCTTAGCGTCTACCGTTGCATTTTCTGCCGGTTCAATCGTTTCCCACAAACCATTCGCTTCAAGAATCGTCTTGATACGAATAGCCCAAACCGTATAGTTTGTTGGTTTCAGAATCGGACACTGAAACTGGGAAAGAGAATTTCCATTTATCGGACTTTGCCCGGATGATCCTGCCATATCTTCCTGCCGAATAATCTTCACTTCTAATAAACTTTCTTTTGGTTTCAATATATCTCAACAACCCCGATTACCCGAATCGTGTAATAACCAAATAACCAAAAACAATCTAATTCGCACTAAAACCCCGGAATCAAAACAAACGAACCCTTGATTCCTAACCGTTCGGTTCGACCGACTTTCCTAGAACCGAAAATAAATAATTCTGAAATGAAACTTTTGCGAATTTAAACGAAATTGAAACCTGATCGCGAATTCCCTGCGATGCCTTGCGATTCCCACGCTTAGAGCCTGATGCTCTGATACCAATTTGTTGGCCCGAACTTGGATCTTGATCTCTAAATGAGCGTGAATAACTTTGAATAACAACAACTTGAATAACTTGATGATAACCGAATGTATACAATATCGAATTGAGAGTATATACAATTGATTTCGAATGTAATGAACTAGTACAAATGAATCTAACTATCCCTATTTATAGTTTCCTACGGGTACGAGTGAATAGACGCGTCTCTTCGTGAAAGGACACGTCTCTTGGATATGTGGCAGTGATTGAATCATGAAGAGGTGTGTTGAATCTTGTCCACTCGATCAACAGTCGCGTCCCTTTGTTCTTTGCCTTGCACTGATTCGAAATGGTGTGTGTGTAGAGACACACCTATTCGGTTATTGATGGAAGTTTCCAACTTCCACTTTGTCAACTTTGGTCCTTCAACTTCATAACCGCCATATCTAATATTATTTCTAATTATATAACTATCTAACTAAACTATGAGATGTTAAGAGATTAACTGGTTTCAATTATGGAGATTATTTTTTTTATAAAGAAACCCTAGTTATCTTTGTGTAGGCATGGGCCTAACTTGGGAATTAAGTTTCCTATTAGTCTCTATATAAAGATTGCCTTGTAAGGCTATGGGGTGTGAGGCTCCATGGGGCGCCACCCTTCGCCACATAAGCATGTATAGCGCCCATCACCACACCCTCCAAGGGCGCCATTGATAGGGCTCCATGGTGGTAACACCCGGTAGCGCCATCTTCTCCTTTTAAACCAGTCAAATGTTTTTTTTTTAATTTTGTTTAATAGGGGCTCCATCCACACCCTCCAAATTAAAGGGGGGCTCCATGGCTGACGTGGATCCTATGTGGACTTGATAAAGCCTCATGGGGCTCCATCCACACCCCATAGCCTAATTGCTTGAGCACCTGAATAATTAAAAACCCTCTATTCCTCACCTCTTTGTTACCTTTGGTCAAAAAGCCTCTATATCTCAAACACATAACTCTTTTTCATCGTATCATATTAAATGTCATTGGAAGCCGTCGGATTTTACCACTTACGGCCTCAATCTCATTGAAACTGAGCTCACATTAGGTTTACCAGGTGAATCACGAGGCCCGAAGTTGGCGAAAAAACGACGATCATCGGATCCGATTGAAAGTTTCTATGATATTCGTTCCGACGCTACAAAATGTCCTTTGGATGAGTAAGTTTTGATCACTGACTTTGGGCCTGTTTCGATCCATAAATGTTTTCTTGGGGCCTCGGCTACAATTATGTGTCTATTTACATATATCATGATCGTAAAAATATCTAGTTGCAGTCAATGGACGTAAGTTTCACACTACATCACTTATAAATGTTGTGTTCCTTTTTGCTTTTTTTTTCCTGGCGTGTGTTTATATCGTTTGTGTGTGTTTTGCTGCGCCACTTGATTCCTAACAATACGAATAATACGTCTACTGATGGATGCCGCAGGAAACAAATCCGATCGCCAGTGACGTTGCACCGGAAGAACAGTAAGTTTAAGTTTGTAAAGGTGGCGGTTGACGGAGCACCATATATGAGAAAAGTAGATCTGGAATTGTATGGAGACTATCAGCAGCTTCAATGTGCTCTGGTGGAGATGTTTTCTTATTTCACACTTGGTAACTACATATCAATGTTCAACCAGTGGCTGGCAACCCAAGATTTATTTTCTCGGGGACAAAGATTAACCAAGCTTTTAAGAGGGGCGATCGGGATTTTTGCCTAAAAACACTATTTTTAAGGGGGGCGGCTGCCCCCAACTAGGGGTGCTAAATGGGTGGTTTTCGTGGGTTGGCGGGTTCAACCCGACCCGAACCCGAAAATTTTAGACGGACCCGACCCAAACCCGAAAATCGTGTCATACATATGAACCCGAACACGACCCGTTCAACCTGAATTTTTTTTTTCTCAAAATAACATATTAAGTAAACTTTTACTAATAAAAAAACACAAATGTATATAATATAGTTACATTTTAATTCTAAAATCTTATGTTAATTCCTATTTTTAAGTTATAATTGTGGCGTAAAACACTCATCCAATTTAATTTATGACATAAACATATTGAAAAAAAATACAATATAATATAAATGGGTTAAACGGGTCAACCTGCCAACCCGACTGGGTTGACACGAACCCGACCCGTTTAGCTAAACGGGTTCGCAGATTCAACTTGAAACGTACCCGAACCCATTTAGACTAAATCCAAACCCACAAATTTCGTGTTAAGTTTGTGTCGTATTCTCAGGTCGTGTCAGAAATTCACACCTCTACCCCCAACCATAGGAGTAGGTCCGCCCCTGTATTCAACGATTCGATTGGACAGCGCATAAAACTTCACTTTAGATTTGAATTTAGGTAAGCTTGTGTCCTGTTTGATGATTAACTAATGTGAATATAGTGATTGTTTTTATAGAAAATGCATTGAGTGAGAACAACTTGTTAGATGATGTGAATGGAAGAATGTATGTATCAATGTATGAGGATAAATTTGGGGACTGGATGCTTGTTGGTGATGTTCCTTGGAAGTAAGTTCGCGAAACTTGATCAAGTGATCATTTCAGTATGATACATTTTTTTAGAATTGATTTGATAACATTTGTTTGTTAATTTTTTGAATGATTTCAGGATGTTCGTCGAGACTTGTAAGCGAATAAGGTTGATGAGAAGATCCGAAGCGATTAATGCAGCTCCAAGAACAAGTTCAAGAGGCTCAAATCTCTCCAATTTTTGAAGTTCCTGAAGAAGATATTTTTTTTTGGATTTTGATAGAAGAAAGTTGGTGGAAAATGAGGGTACAAAATATAAACATATACTTACCACAACGGCATACAGTTAAGCCTATGGTATGAAAATATAAACATATACTTACCACAACGGCATACAGTATATACGATAATTTGAGGGTGTCAACTATATAAAACCGATGATATCAGAGGCTCAACGAATCCAAAAGCGCACGTAGTTCCCCCATATAGAGTCATATGTAGTTCCCATAAGGGGGTTTCCCCATATTTATTGGGTTTTCTTCTGAAAATGGTGTATAGGCATTATAGTCTGGTGGAGATGGATATGATCGGGTGGTTCCACTGGTGGCACGATGATACTTCAATGGTCCGTCAGTAATTCAAATTTGTCATTCAAAATATATAATTGTTGTTTTAATTAATAGAATAAATTGCAATGAATTTGATGGTAAATTTTATGAGATGGCTTAAAATGCACCACTAAATATGATAAAGTCGAACATGTTGATTTATCAAAAGTTAAGGGTGAGTTGGTCCTTGATATGTAACATGGACACATGGTATTTAAATTAAGGCTTATGCATTCGGATTACGAAAGCCCATTTAGATAAAGCTATATATGCATTGGGCTTGGCCCAGTGCAAGGCAAGTTCTGTTTGTTTTTTCTGCAGGAAAATGTCTGCAGTCTGCGGACCACATCTGCAGGCATCTGCAGGAGAAGAGGTGGACCAAAGGTCTGCAGTCTGCAAGAAGAAGAGGGTTTGTTTTTTTTTCCTACATAAACCTCTTCACACACACATTACACACAACACACACACACACCAGACTATTCTCTCTCTGCTTTCACCACCGCCACCACCGTCACCACCCCCACCACTACACCACCTCCACCACCGTCACCACTACACCACCGCCACCACCGTCACCACTACATCACAGCCACCACCGTCACCACTACACCACAGCCACCACCGTCACCACTACACCACAGCCACCCCGTCATCTGAACCCTAACCCACCACCAACCGATCGATGATGATGATGATGTAACAGATCGATGATGATGATGATGATGATGATGATGATGATGATGATGATGATGTAACAGATGTGATCGATTTGGGGGTTTTGTTTCCAATCGATTTGGGGGTTTTATTTGCCATCGATGATGATGATGATGATAACAGATGTGATCGATTTGGGGGGTTTTGTTTCTGATCGATTTGGGGGTTTTGTTTGCCATCGATGATGATAACAGATGATGACGATGATGGTGTCGGAGCAGGGGTGTCGGAGGTGGAGGTGGTGGCGGAGCAGGGGTGTCGGAGTTGGAGGTGGTGGCGGAGTGGAGGTGGTGGCGGAGCAGGGGTGTCGGAGGTGGAGGTGGTGGCGGAGCAGGGGTGTCGGAGGTGGAGGTGGTGGCAGAGGAGGTGGTGTCGGAGGTGGTGGTGATGTATCAGGTGGCGGTGGTGGCGGGGATGTGGGGGTGGAGGTGTGGAAGAAGAGGTCTGTGCCAAGAAGAGGTAAACGTCTGCGCCAAGAAGACTAGGGTCCATGTCTGCTCCAAGAAGAGGTCTCGCAGACCTTTTTTAATGAAAGGTCTGCGAGAAAACAAACAAGTTGCAGACATCAAACGTCTCCGCGCGTCTCCGCGCGTCTGCGGGCGTCTGCGCGACGCAGACATAAGTGGCCAGAAGTGCTTCTGGCCAAAAAACAAACACCACCTAAATGTTTTGGCCTTGTAGTTCTTCCCACAAATGACAAAACACATTCACTATGATCCCAATCTTGACAGTACACTCATTCCTTAGAGTAAAATGTTAAAATGGTCTCTGAGTTTAGGCTACTTTTGTCACTTTAGTCCAAAAATGAAATTTTTTGTATCTGGTTCCTTGATGTTTCATTTTTTGTTGTCATTTTCATCCAATTGGCAAAATGGGTTAGAATTTTCTGATAAATTTTTCCTTTTATGTCATGTCGTTTTCCTCATTTAAATTTAAATGAAGGGTATAATCGTCTTTTTATGCCATAATATATTTTAATTAAACGAGGAAAAAGACAAAAAAGTAGAGAAATAACATCTAACCTCAGGGACCCAGATACAAAAGATTTCACTTTTGGAATGAAGTGACAAAAATGACCTAAACTCAGGGACCATTTTTGCGTTTTACTCCTTCTTACTGGAATATACCATCATGATTGAGGTCTTTTAAGACATGCATGGAGTGAGCAAATCATCGACCCGAGATCTGATATTACTCACCTGAACCCAATGATTATCCGTTGAATGGATTTCAATCATCTAATACAATACATGAAGAGAATTCGTAGACGATGTTGAGAAAAAAAAAAATACATCTTTTAAAGAATGGTGTAGGGATCATGTATAGTGAAAACTAGACAGATGAGAAATATTCTCTTATGGAAACAAGTAAAGCAAGCAAGGTACAAGTATTATCATATTCTTTTTCTTTTATAAAGAACTAGTCTAAGCACTCGTGTGTTACACGGGTTACTCAAAGAAAATTATATAATATTTAACTGTGTTATCATAAACTTTGAAATGAAATGAACGTTCCACAATGAAATGAAAAAAATGATCACAATAAATTCACAAGTCGTATACACCACATGATTGTAAATATACAACCACCCGCGCTTCGCGACGGATTTGGCGTTATGCAATTTTCAAACCAATTAGCCGATACACCTAATACACTAACTTAGAAATATACAAAATTCAGAGGTCATTTGTACTCAAGTCAATTAGCCGATCCTAATACACTAACTTAGAAATATACACAATTCAGAGGTCATTTGTATCAATCAGTTAAATCCCATCTGAAAATTTGTCATAGATAACGAACAAAAAGCAATATTCAGAATCCGTAGATATAATATGTTTCACAAAGCGTATGGCGCCCTCATTACCATGAAAGATTACAATTAAAATAGAGCTTTGTAAATGAACCACATACTCTATGTCAAGTCATTGTGTTTGTATACCCGAAATTGAAAACCAAAAATATAAGAAGGAAATCTACTCATATGCATCGGTTAACTACTGTTATACATTTTTACAAAGTCTTGAACTGAACACATTCAACCATCAAGATCTTATGAGAAAAAAATACATAAATGCACAAATATTCTTACCTCTTTTTTACAACTTCATGAGTCAGGTTGCTACTAAAACATACAGCAAAAGTAGCAAATAGTGTTGTACAACAAGGATACAAAATTTTAAATTGTAGATCTAATATGCGCCAATCACTCCATGTTACTCATATGAAGCTTGATCTATGAAAAAATCACTATGTGTTTTGCAAAATTGATTATTACATGGGAGTGTAACTAGAATAGGGACTTCAGGTTGTTCCTGTGTATGAAAAAAAAGGTATGTAATAGTACAAAGGTATAATCAATTATTATCATAACCTAGGCCTTAGGAAAAGTGGTACCCTTGCTTAATGTATTATAAGTTACAAACAAAAGAAGCTAAAATATAAGAATTTATGCAAGGATAAGGGACGAGTGCGGCTCAGACATGCCTAAACTAGTTTTTGAACGCTTTGATGATTAGCCTGGTTTGATTGGTGGTACAAGATACCACTTTGGAGAATTTTGAAGCACCCCCAAGTTTTTACAATGGTAAATGGGTAACCATATGTTACTCTAAACTCATCGTGGGCGGCCGACATGACGTCTGTGTCGCTTGAACCGCTAGCTTTGTTTCGATTGTTTATATGGTGGTTCACAATGTTGTTGAAGTTGTTGCACTTCGTTTTCATTCATGTCCATTTGCCCGAGTACGAATCGTTTGTACGATATGATTCGCACTTCATGACGGCAAAACAATTTTCACAAGTCCCTCTCATAAAAACGGGTGCATATTAACCATTGCCTATTTTAACAATTAACTTTTTCTAAAACCACATTTTATAAAAAAAAATATTTAAAGTATAGAATTTTAAACATTTAAAATATTATTAAATAAACAATTTTTAAAATATTACCAACAATGAGATCTTCGGATATGTCGATCTATGCTCGTGCCAATACTAACTCCTCTTTGCTTGACCACTTTTCGTGTGTCTTTGGAGCTCGTGCCTCGTCCAGTTGCTTTCTACGATGTCTATGCGAGGATGACGTTTGACGGCTATTGGGTTGGGTTTTGAGAATGGGATGGGTTTAGGTACACTTTGGGTTTCAGATGGAGATATAGACACGAATGGGTTGGGTTTTGAACTTAAGACACGTATTGGGCAAATGAGAGATACATGAAATATATTGGCATTTAAACGAGGGTTGTACCAGTGTTTTAAAAACCGGTAAATACCTGCCGGTTATACCCGTTTTACCGTTTCCAAATGTAAATCAGGTACGAAACACCCGGTAAATAAGTGAAACGGCATAAGGTTTGTACCGACGGTAAAATCCGGTATACTGGTTTGAAACGTAATACCAGTATCGGTCCAAGGTTATTTTAGTTTGGGTTGTTACTTATTTTATTATATATGTTACTTATCTTACATAATTTTTATATATTACAATTATTCGTAACTAAAACTTCTTATTTAATATTGTATATTTGTATGAAACGAAAATAGTTATCCTCTAGTTGATGAGGATAGCGATAATAGTGAATTTCATCTTTTATGCGATCATGAACTTGATTTATTAACACTCAAATGGCTTAAACATATTGTACACTTTCATTTAAAAGAGCTTGTTAGAAAATTGAATGATTTTCAATTATCTTTTGGATTATTTTTTTATTATGGATTAGTTTTTGGATTATCTTTTAATATGTAATCATGCATTTTTTTATTAACTTTTGAGTTGATGTTGTAATTTATGAAATTATAGAGTTAACTAGTCAACCCGGTTGAACTGCTCGATACAACCTGGTTCAACTGGTTGAACCATTTTTTAGTCTACGCTAAGAAAGTTCAAATATTACTAGAAAGGTAAAGGAGGCGTATTCGTTTTATCCATGATTATTTTACCCTTCTCTTTTTTTTTCTTTTTTTTCTTTTTGCATCTCACACACTTTTCTTTTTTTGTTTTGCATCTCACATACACTAAAACTTTTTTACGCCCCGCTGGCGGTATGCGCATATAATGTATATATGTGGGGGTCATCGGGGGGCAAAAGTGAAAGTGCACTAATTTTAACGTTATTTTACTAATTTCGTGAAAATAACGTTAAAAGCTGAGGACGGTTAATCATGCATCATGTAGTGGCGTTGATAGTTGGAAGACAAAAGGGTACATGCACTAATCGGTCTTTGTCTCGATTGCTGAGTGTTATGTGCCTTATGTCCAAGGCTTGATGCAAAACTACTATCGAGCCAGGAGTCTCACTGGAAGCAGCCTCTCTATTCCTACAGGGTAGAGGTAAGGCTGTCTACATCTTACCCTCCTCAGACCCTACCTTTGCTTTGCTATTTGTGGGATTTACTGAGTATGATGATGATGATGATGATACAGTAAAACTTTTTTATGGTTTCTTTACCTGTTATATCTTTCTTTTTTACCTTTTCTTCTATCTTTATTGATATACCGAGTGATGACACTATATTGATATTGTAACGAACTAAACTAATACCCACCAAATTTCCTTCTTATAACAAACTGAAATGATACCGGCTGAATTTTCGCTGCATCACACGAGAGAATCTCACTAGTTATATCGATTATAAGAGATATGAGAAACGGATGTTAAAATCATTTATTATATCTATTTTTTTAAATTCAGTTTCACCTCTTATAGTTCTAATAATATACTTATTTAACTCATTTAGATTTCAAATAATTTGTTTTTTTTTTCCAATAACTCGCTTCGGTTAACTTTTTAAGGAAAAAACTGAATACGTGGTTGTGCTTGATTTTTTTTCTCAAACCTGGCTGCTCTTAATTTTTTTGTTCTTGACACTTTGGTATAAAATTGTTGTCAGCAGAGTTGCATTCAAAATAGAGTATTTCTTTGATATCGTAGGTTATACGTGTGCTAGTACCCAAACGAACCTAACATATTCCGACAGAACAACATAGGTCCCACAGTATTTGTCTTATTGTTTTCGATCGATGTAAACACGTGTCGATATCCCGTTGGACATATCGCAATTTATTTATTTTTTCTCTCTTTTGGTTGCTATAACAAATGCCAGTCTTGTAACAACCAAACTAATACTCACCAAATACTCGTCCCTTAGTAGGGGAATTCCTCTAGTGTACACTTAATACGATACGTATAAGGAGAAGCGGTTTTAAAATATTGCCATTACGTTATATCAATCAAATGATTCAAATTGCCCACGACATTGTAGCTTAACGGCATCTTGCAGTGGGATAAGTTTGTTTTTAGCTAAGGATTTTGGACTTCTTGATTAATTATTAGTGTACTTCCAACATTCTTAATTATTATGTGTGGGAAGGATCCACTAAGGCTGGAGGGTGTGGGGGCGTCACCCCCGCCACCTCACCATGTATAACGCCCCATAGGGCTCCATCACCACACCCTTCATTTTAAGAGGGGGCGCCATAGTGTGCTCGCCATTGTGTTAACGCCAAGGTTGAAGGGTTCAGGTGGGGGCCACTTGTTTTGCACCAATGAAATCTTTTTTTTATTTTGTTGAATATGGGGCTCCATCCATGCCATGCAAATTAAAGGGGGCTCAATGGCTGAGGTGGATCCTAGGTGGCGTTGACGTGGCCTGATAAAGCCCCTAGGGGGCTCCAACCACACCCTCCAGCCTAAAAAGTGGATTTTGCCTAAGTAGCCTAAGAAGGATTAGAATAATGATATGTGGCACTCCTAATAAGTAGGAATGACGGGCATTTTGGTCCTTATAAATAGGAGTAAAAATGATATGCGACACCCCTTTTGTTTTATAAAAATACAACAAAAAATATCTAGTACAAACGTATAGCACAAAAAATGTAGTACAAAAAAATATAGCACAAAAAAATCTAGGTAAAAAAATATAGCACGAAAAAATTCAACAAAAAAATGTAGTACAAAATATTCAGCACAAAAAATTGAGAAAAAAAAATTAAGACAAAAAAATTTAGCACAAAAATATAGTACAAAAAACCAACACAAAAAATGTTATACAACATAAAAATACAACACATTTTAGTGGGTTTTTTTAGTCTTCATATTTTATATAGCAATATGGTACTCAAATTAAAGACAAAAAGAAGCTCGATTTTACGGTGAAATTTTTATGAAAAAATAATATCGTATAAAAAAATTATGAACGTTTAAAAAATGAGGGGTGGAATATGCATGTGCTGTGGAGAGAGAAAATACATAAATAAGATTTTCCCAAGATACCCTTCCGCTCCTCCTTTCTCCTACACTTTTATCTTAACCATTGATTTGAAAAATGAATGGTTAAGATTCACTCTCATCCTACTTAGTCAAAATAAATTTTTTATTTGATTTTACCCCTTATTATGTGTATTACAATTACCTAATTCGCAACTAAACTCAAGGTTCTGATTTTAATAAGTATTCTTTAATTTTTATTTTTATTTTAAAATTTAACATGAACGAGTATTAAGTCCCCCCGCGTTGCGGCGGGGGCGTAAAATCATGACAAATAGCATTAATGTCACACCACCACCAGCGACCACAAACATTGAAGTTGCAGCGTGTAAATGCGGAGAAATTAGACCGAAACGTAAAACTAACTAAGTCGATTTAGGACCCGTACGTTGCGTCAAAACCTATCAAACATGAAAAATAGACGATGTAAAAACGTTGAACCACACGCACCGTTGCACCATGTTAACTCGCAAAATTTAGAGCGTAGTGTAAACCAAAATGTAAAAACGTTGAACTACACACGTACGTTGCGCCATGTTAACTCGTAAAATTTAGAATGAAACGTAAAACGAAAGTTTTGAGGAGTATATAAAGTATAGGAGACCAAAGTTGAAAGTAAAAAAGTTGTGAGGTTA